>VXBB01023218.1:255777-269407 GCA_013399915.1 Illadopsis cleaveri
TGTTTATTAATTCTTATCTAAATTACAGTCTCACAAGTTGTGAGCTCTAACTAACAAGGTAGAAAATGGAGGTGTCTCTAAATTTTTCTAAGGTTATTTAAGCGTAAACTACCCAAAAATGAGCTGACACCTATATTATTTATACTTTTAACTCAATAATTGACCACCCAAGGTCTGCAATGCAGACCTTTTTCACCCAGGTGGAAAAAAATCCACTCGAAACCAAGAATAAGAAGGTGAAGAAGAAGGACTTAGATAAATGGCCAAAATCCTCCATATTGCCCCATATATATTACTATATACTAAACCCTTAAATTCTAAGGTTTTCACCCTGTGAGATCACACAATACTGTTCGAATCACACACCCACAGTCCCAGTGCTGTCACTCAGTTTTGGGAGCCTGTTCCACGGCCTCAGGTCAAATGCAGTGTTTGCTTGAGGGTCAGTGCCTTTTAGCACAGAAAGCCTGAAATTTTCAGCCTCCAGGATTCCAACACTGAGTCAGGCCCAGGGCAAGCAGGGGTTTTGGGCACAGCTGGTGCTGCCCCAGCTGGGCTGGTAACGTGTCCTGGCTGCTGCAGGTGTGCTGACCTGGAAGGCATTTACAGCCAGCTGACATCCAGGAGGGTCAGCAACATGGTGGAGGTGCTGGAGAGAGTGCAGAGCATCTACGTCCCAGCCTTCCAAAACCTGCTCGTGGATGTGGAGGCAGGTGAGAAACTGGGGCAGCTTTAGCATGGTGCTGACTTCTGTCCTCTGCTCACAGCCTGGGGTGCCAGTGTCCTGTGCTGTCCCTGCTGGGGTCACAGGGGGGCTTTGGGGGAGGGAGATGCTGACAGTGAGAGTTTCTTCTCTCTTAGTCTCGAGCTTTGGGTTTATTTGCACGTGCACTTCTGGCACTTCTGAAAAGGCTGAGACAACAGGGATTGTTCAGTCCAGAGAAGTCTCTGGAGTGATCTTATTTTGGCCTTCCAATGCCTAAAGGGGCTCCAAGAGAGCTGGAGATGGGTATTTTTTACAAGGGTTGGCAGTGACAGGACTAAAGCAAATGGTTTCATGCTGTCAGAGGTTAGACTAGATATTAGGAAGAAACCCTTCCCTGTGAGGGTGATGAGGCCCTGGCACAGGGTGCCCAGAGCAGCTGTGGCTGCCCCTGGATCCCTGGAAGTGTCCAAGGCCAGGCTGGATGGGGCTTGGAGCAGCTTGGGACTGTAGAAAGTGTAACAACATGTGATTTAAAGGTCCCTTCCAGCCCAAACCATTCCATGGTTCTATGATTAGATGATGATGGTGATGACTCTCTTCATGTTGGTCCACAGGTTTAGTTGCACAGTGATGTCCTGGTTTTATTAAAATTAATTAATTATTAACTCTGGGGTAGTTCTTCAGGGTCCAACCACAGAGCTGTACAAAGCTAAGCTGAAGATTTCACCCAGTCNAGAAAGTGTAACAAGGTGTGCTTTCAAGGTCCCTTCCAGCCCAAACCATTCCATGGTTCTGTGATTAGATGATGATGGTGATGACTCTCTTCATGTTGGTCCACAGTTTTAGTAGCACAGTGATATCCTGGTTTTATTAAAATTAATTAATTATTAACTCTGGGGTAGTTCTTCAGGGTCCAACCACAGAGCTGTACAAAGCTAAGCTGAAGATTTCACCCAGTCAGGCACTCATTTCTGTTCTGCTACAGTCAGGACAGGTGGGACTGTGCTGCCCTCTGGGCATGGGGCTGCCAGAGCCAAAACCAGGCTCAGCTGAGCTCAGGCCCAGCCTGAGGTGATTCTGCAGCCCATGCAGGGCTGCGTTTTTGGTGCTGCCAGGCACTGCTTGGCTGTTGTGGCCTCAGCCTCTGCCCAGAGCCTGTCACACTCCCTGTCCCCATTCCTTGTCCCTCACCATCCAGTCAGGCTGTTTGCTGTGCTGGTTAAGCTGTAGGTGGGCAGGGATCAGGGTGATTTATGTCCAGCACATGTAGGTGAGTGCTTTGAGCTCAGCAGGACTGTCTGTTCCCCTTGGTGCCAGCACCCAGCTCATGAGCCCCACACCCCAGCCCGAGGGCTCTCATCCCTTCTCCCCTCTCCTCCCACAGCTCTGAGCGAAGCTCAGGACATTGACCTGCACCTGACACCCCTCCAGCAGCCCCTGAAGGACATAGAGGCTGTTGAATTCAGCAGGGTGAAGCCTCTCCTGGTCCCTCTGCTGCACGTGGTGTGCTGGATCTGGGTCACCTCCAGGCACTACAGCGTGCCCGTGCGGGTCGTGGTGCTGCTCCAGGAAATCTGCAACCTTCTCATTCAGCAGGTGTGTGGCTGTGGCACCTGTGTCTGCCATAGGAAAGGTTTTATGAAAGTCTCTTCTCTCTTCCTTTCCCCTGTCCTTCCTTGGCAAAGGGATTCTGAACTTGAGGGGAAGGGTCAGAGCTGTTCAGTGCAGGAAGTCACCTCTGCTGTGACAGCAGAGGTGACATCTCTGGTGTGATTTGGCTCTTCCAGGCCACGGTGTACCTGTCTCCAGAAGACCTTCTGAAAGGAGAGATGGAAGAGAGCCTGGGCAAGGTGCAAACAGTGTTTGACATCCTGAATGCCTTCAAAGGGGCGTTTGAGGAGAGACGGGAAAACCTGCACCAGTATTGTGAGCCAGGCCAGGAAGTGAGGAAGTGGGATTTCCACAGCAGGCTGGTGTTTGCAAGGCTGGACAGCTTCCTGCAGAGGCTGGAGATGGTGAAGGTGAGACTCTGGAGCTGTGAGGTGTTGCAGCCATCGAGGAACTCTGTAGCCATGAACTCCCTTGCTGGCATCTTCCCTCCCTGATGCCAGGGGATGGACGGGGCCACTCTCTGTGCTGTGTGCTTCCCCTGACATCAGGGTCAGGATTTCAGGTCCTGCTCAGTGCATCTGCCAGATTTGCTGCTGTGTCCTTCTGCTCAGGCTGGTGGCTGTGTCAGTTTTCCCAGGAGTGCTCTGGGACTCATGCTCTTATTGGGACAAGGGGCTGGGGGTTATGGGGCTGTGGTTTGCACAGCTGTGAATAAACCAGTACAAGTTCCTCGGCTTCCTGTGGCACTCAGGGACACTCTGGAGCTGGGCATCTCCTGGATGAGGAGCAGGGACACATTCCACATTTTTCACCAGGTCATCCCTTCACATCCCAGTGGTGTCTGTGGCTGTGGGGTTGTCATGGGTTAACACAGCTTGGGTTTTAGTTAAAAAACAAACAGTTCTCTGTAAGGACCTTGGAATTTCCTTTGGAAAGAACAGGGACCTATCAGAGGCCAATTTTTAGATACTGACATATTGTATAACCACTACAGGGGTGTCCCTGTTTGCCATGGTTCCTCACTGTGACGTGAGGCAGAGCAGGGACAGGGGGTGTCATGAGTGCCATCACCCCTCAGCCCCCACCATGGCTGAGGCTCCCTGAGTACCTGTTACACACTGAGTACCTGTTACACACTGGGTACCTGTTACACAACCACTGTGTTCCCCTGTGAGCTCTGCTGTGGTTAACAGCTCACTGCACCTGCTTGTCACATCTCTCTGAAGTGAATCTGTTTCTGGCTGGCCTGTTCCCAGCTGTGGGGTCAGATGGGCACGGTACAGGCTGCTTTTGCCTATCCAAGGCAAGGTCTGGCTTGCTTTTCTCCTTCTTTCATTGTCTGCACTGGAACAGAAATTTTACTGGTTTAACCACACTGTGTAAGTCTGCTCATTCCTTAAGGAGCTGTGTTGAAAGCCACAGTGGATGGCATCTATTTTAAAACTACCTATAACAGAAGAATCACAGAATGGTTTGGGTTGGAAGGGGCCATAAAGATCACCTTGATCCCAGCCTAGGCAGTCCTTTGGCCCAGGAGCAGACCTGGCTCTGTGCTGTGCTGACTGTTGTCAGCTACTGGTGGCTGAAGCTGTGTGTGCCTCCTCTGGCTCTGCAGGGTCTCCTGACCACAGCCCTGGACCTGACACAGCTGGAGAAGATTGAGCTTGGAGGCATGAGAGGGAAGGCCCTGGGCCAGCAGGTGCTGCAGATGTATGAGGAGTTCCAGGAGGGGTTCCAGGTGTTCTCAGAGCGAACCTACGACTGCCTGGACCTGGCCAACGTGGTAGGTGGGACCAGCCTGTGGGAATGCCAGCAGCACATCATCCTTTCCAGAGAGCAGCTCCCTCTGCAACAGAGCCCTGGCTCCTCCTTCCCAGCTCCCTCCTCCCTTGGCTGTGATCTGATTGTCACTGTGGGGAACAGGGAGCTGCTGGCCTTTTCTGGAGACACTTGGGAGTTCTTGCAGCTCCATATCTCAGAATCACACAATGAACCAGGCAGGAAAAGACCTTTGAGATCGTCAAGTCCAGACTGTGACCTAACACCTCCTTGTCAGCTAAACCATGGCACTGAGTGCCACATCCAGTTTTTTTTATAAACACCTCCAGGGACGGTGACTGCAGCACCTCCCTGAGCAGATGATTCCAGTGCCCAATCACTCAGTGAAGGAATTTTTTCCAGATATCAAACCTAAAGTTCCCTTGGCACAGCTGAAGTCTGGCATACCTTGCTAGTTCAGCGAGTGCTTCTGTGGGTTTTTGGGGTGGTGGTGTGGTCTTCAGGGTAAGAGAGTGTGGAAATAGCCTGTCTTGCCTCCAGGCTCAAGTTAGCACTTGTTGGACTGTGGGTCCATCCTGGAGGGGCGTGAACTCAGCCAAGGGATGGGATACAAGTGTCCTTGACTCTGTGGAGGGTGGCCAGAGGAGAGTTTTAATTCTTGGTGAATAAAAAGAGGAAATATCTCTGGGTTGGGAGGTGGCAGGCCACCTCCCCAGTGCCTTCTCACAGCTCAGGACTTTGCTGCTCCCCTCCCCACAGGAGTTTGAGCAGGATGCCTTGGATTTCCAGCAGAAGGTGGAGGACATTGACCACCGGCTGGGCACTGTGTTCAGCCACGCCTTCAGTGATGCCCCCGACCTGGAGCACATCTTCAAGGTTTGTCTGTCCCCTCCCTTCTCTCTCTGTGAGCCCCACAGAGAGGCCAAACAGTGCTGGAGCTGCAGGCATGTGGGGCTGGGACAATGGGACAGTGGCACTCTTGGGTTGGGCTTGGCTGGGGATGCTCCTTCACGAGCCCTGGAGCTGGGAGTGTCCCTGCTCTCCATGACACAAACAGAAGAGGCCTTTGCTCAGTTTGGGGAAGAGAAGCCAAAGAAGTGACTCAAATCAGGCTTTTGGATGGCAGGAGTTTCACTGGGCTCCCTGGGAGGTGGAGGAAAGGCTGCTCTGAGTTCCAAAGGCAGGCTGGACAGGGTTTGGAGCATCCTGGTCTAGGGGAAGGTGTCCCTGCCCATGGCAGGGGGTGGAATGAGCTGTCCTTTAAGGTCCCTTCCAACCCAAAGCATTCTGTGATTCTCTGATTTCCTGGTGAAAACTGCTGTTAAAACCAGGTGATCATTGTTAATATCAATTTGTTAATACATGGATAAATTTCAACTCTGAAAATGGAGGTTTTCTAGAAATGAAGTGGCCTTGTTTACCAGTGAATCTATCCTGCAGAGAAAGTTAATGGTATTTCCTGAAAAAAACCAGTATAATTGTAAAAAAGACTGTAGAAAATGGTAAGGGATAGCATTTATCTTTGTTTTGTTGTGGAGTTTTTTTTAAATAGCAAATTTTGAAGCACTTGGAAGAATGACAGTTGGAATATGGTTCACCCACAGAGAAGGTCTGAGCATTTCTGTAACAAAGACATTCTTCGTGAAATGGTTTAGAGGTGGGATTCAGTCAAAGGTGATCTTGGAGTTCTTTTCAAACCTTAATGATTCCATGAAAGGCAGGAACTACTTGGGAAGGTAGTGGGGGGAAAACCTTCCCTTTGACAGAGTGTCCATCAGTGCAGACCTTGGAGCTCCTGAGGAAGACGAAGCACCTGCATCAGTGAGGAAAATCCCAGTGGGACTTTGGGCAGGAGTGTGACTTTTCTTTTTCCCATTTCTTCCCCTGCACAGCTGCTGGCCATGTTCCAGAACCTTCTGGAGCGCCCTGTGATGGCTGCAGTTGCTGCTGACAAGGTCCCTGTCCTCCTCAGCATGTTCAGCTCTGCCCTGGACCAGGCCAGGCTCACCTACAGCAGGCACACCCAGGCAGGGCTGCAGCTCGGTGGGTGCCACATCAGGAGGAAAACTGATTTCACAGGAAAACTGGATTTAGATTGATTTAAGGGGGAAAATAATTTGATTTTGCTAAGCAAACCAGAACTTCCCAAATTGCAAAGGTTTTCAGCTTCTGTAGTTCCTAGTGGGAAGGGAAGTGTCTGGGAATGTTCATTAAAGCAATGCCAGTGTCCTTGTTTTAAATGTGCACGTGTGGGATGGGGCTGGGATAGAAGGCACGTGCTGAGCTTTTCCCTTGGAATTCTGTAAATGCAAGGGGGAGGTGGGAATTCAGGCTTCCGTCAGCCTTTTCCAGGTTTATTATTTCCTGGGAATGCTGGCACAGAAGGGAATAGGTAAACTCCTGTCAGATTATGAGGATTAGTGTGTCTTTTTGAACAGCAGCCTCAGGAAGACTGTTCTGGAACCAGGCAAGTCCCAGGAGAGGCAGCACTGCTGGAACCAGTGCAGGTTAACAGAGGGAATGGGGAGCTTCATGGAGCACGAGTCCAGCATTTGCTGTGACTTTGGGGAGTGTTGTTCTGTGCCTCTGAGATGGGATGGTCACAACCAGCTCCCGGCCAGAAATCCCTTCCTCAGTGTCTGTGGAAGCAGAGAATCCACCCCAGTCTGCTTCCAGGACATGCTAGGCTTGCCCTCTGGTCCCTTATTCCAAATCCAGAGGGGGATTTGTAGGTCCCAGACCCACATGGTGTGACAGAGGTAGGATTTCAGGGAAGAAGCCTGGAAAGCAGGGCAGTTCTGTGCAGCTGAGCTGCTGTGGGATTGCAAGGCTGATGAAATGCTCTTCCCTGTGCCCTGCCAGGGTTTCCCCCCCTGCACAAGAACGTCCCTCCCGTGGCTGGAGCGCTGGGCTGGGCACAGGAGCTGAGAGCCAGGATCCAGGGACCCTTGGAGCACTTGAGGCACATCCCATGGCTGTGAGTGTCTGCTCCAGATGCTTTGTGACCATCTGGAAGTCTCCAGTCAATCTTTAGATGCTCTTTCTGTGTTGAATGCTATCCAGTGGCTGCAGCTGAAGCAGCCCTTAGTGAAGAGGTGAGAAGTGGGTGCCCTGGAGCCTTTCACTTCCCTGCCATCTTTGTTTTTTACAGAAACTCTTTAATTGGATTGGGTTTGGAGTGACTGAGAGGCACAGTGGGATGGTAGATGGGCTGGTCAGCTTTTAACATAGCCCTAGGTTGCAGTTAAAATAGGTATTGCAACCTTCCCCACTGTAATTCCTCTCAGCACGGTCTCCAGGACCTCCTTGGGAGAAGCCCAGCTCTTGGGTGTGGGCAGGAGATAACTTCCTCAGCATTTAATGAAGGAACAATCACCCAAAATCAAGAAAACAAACCAGGGCTGGGATTCTCATCGTCCCTGCATTTAGCATTGATTTTACCCCTCTGTTTAGAGCAGTTAGGGACAAGTCCTTCAGCAGAGTGGTGTGAGGCTCTTTCCCATGTGCAACTCCAGAGGGAGAAAGGATTGACAAGAGGATCTTTTGATCTTTGGATCTTTGAAAAAGGATCTTCAAAAATGAAGATATATGTATATATAGGTATATATAATGTATTGTATATATGATCTATAAAATATATGTTATAGCATACCTTTTATATATTTTTTTTTCTATGCACTATATAAACAGCCATTCACACAGCTGTGACCTGCATCTAGTGGGGCACAACTGTGACAGAAAACTCTCAAGACTAAAATGTTTAAAAGTGATGTTTTGTAACTGATTTTTCCAGCAGCCCTGGGCCCTTCTCCCATCCCAGCTGCTGGTCCCTATTTTACAGCATGGAAACACCTGAGAGGGAGCACAGGGGGCTTTGTGCAGGGAGAGGTTTTGGGGTGAAATCCAAGCAGGCTGTGCCTGTGGACTGTGGGGGACCTTGGGAGGGGGTGAATGCAAACCTCAGCCCCCAGGACTAAAGGTGACCCCTGTCTGTTGTGCTGCCAGGAGTTTGGACTCTGCCCGTGGAAGAAGAGTGGTGCAGAAATATGAAGAAATGATCCAGCTGCTCGACAGGTACAGGGGGCTCAGGCAGGGCTGTAGCTCAGGAAATATTCCCCTCCCCTAAGCCACCTTCCAGAACATTTGGCAGCCCAGGGCTTGGGAATGTCCCTTTTTTAAGCCTGAGGGAATTTCCTGCTGGGAGAGGAGGAGGGAGCCTGTCACTGGGCACCACAGGTTTGCTGGGATGGCTTCAGATGAGAATCCTGCAGGGGAGGAACAGGGGCTCTGCAGCCCCACAGGAACATCAGAACAAGCTGCTGTGGGGTGGAGGAGCTGCTCTGGTGGAAAGGCTGGGCTGGGAGAAGTCTCTGTTCTCCTGTGCCTGTTCACTGGCTGTGTTTGCAGTGGCTGAGAGAGCTTTGCCCTCCTGACTTGGTGCTGCCATTGTTTTTTGGGTGTTTGTCTTGAAAGCACTGTTGTTTGTGGAGAGGGCATGGGTGGGTTTTGAATATTCCTTCATGCTCTTCAGTCCTCAGAGTGGACTTGGCTTCCAGTCTGTTACAGCTGCACTCTCTGGCCTGGTAACTACGTGGTGCATGTTTCTCTTTTCTGGCAGGTATCAGGAAAAGCTGTTTTCAGACTGGTCCCAGACAGTCTCAGAGAAATCCCAGTACAACCTCACTCAGCCTCTCATCCAGCGAGATCCACAGACCAAACTGATCACAGTCAACTTTGATCCCCAGGTAAGAGGGATGCCTTGGGAAGGCTGAGCTGGAACACAGACTGGACAGAGCTAAGAGAATAAAGTAGATATTTATTNGCTGCTGCCCCTTGGCTCTCCTGCCCGCCAGGGTGTGTCCCCAAGCTGTGGGGACACTTGGTGGGGTTGGTACTGGCTCTGTTCTCTGTGCAACCCCTCCCATGGGGGTAACAAGGATCTACCATAGATCTGCTCTGCCTATATAACAGGATTACAGTTTAAGCAGAGCAAATTCAGGTTAAAGCCAGTGGCAGGAAGTCCCTCAGGAGCCAGATGTGTAGCTGGTGTCAGCATGTCCAGACCAGGGTTGATACTGATGTGGGGAGTGATGGGACATCATCTACAGGTGCACATTCATGTTGTGTGTACCTGAAACCTGAGCTTCTGAAAGGGTGTAAAAAAGCCAGGGAAGGTTTGTTTTGTGACTCCAGAAAGCTTTGATGGAAGGTGGCACCAGAAGGAGTTGAGTCAGTCAGTTTGAGGCCGTGGTACTATTTTTTAAGTTATTTTTTATGCCAGTCAGCCCAGCAAGCGAAGAGAACTGGAGCCATGTTTTCTTTCACTTTGATAATGGCCAGTGGCTCTTACAGGAACAGTATTGCTGAGGCTTGTGATGTGGCTCAGCCTTCATCTGAGAGGGGATGGCTGAGAGGACCAGAGATGATGGTGGCTTTTAGAGGCTGGTTGGTACTTAACAGAGCTGGGAAGAAATCCAGAGTCAGAGATCAATGGCACACAGGTGGAACGGATCAGAAGCTGTCCAGGCCCTTTCCAGCTTGCTGCTTTGGGAATAAACCAGCAGGAAGCCCCTGTGATGCTCAGAATGGGCTGGAGGGAAGGCCAGGAGCTGGGAGGGCTGTGCTGTGCTCAGCTCTGTGCCTTCCTTCCCCAGCTGGTGTCGGTGCTGAGGGAGGTGAGCTACCTGCAGGGCAGCGGGGCAGGAGCCATCCCCCCGGCAGCAGCCGAGGTCTATTCCTGCAAGGAATCCTTCCAGCAGCTGGTGGCCAGCCTGGAGCTGATGGGGAACAGGTACAACAAGGTCCTGAGGACGGTGCTGGAGGTGGAATATCCTCTGGTGCAAGGGCAGCTGCAGGACATCGACTTGAAGCTGAAAGAGGCAGAAGAAACACTGACCTGGAAGATGGAGGGTGAGCTGGCTCTGTGTCACCTGGGTCTCCTCATGTTCCCCGTGTGCCCAGTCTCTGCTCCCTGGTTCCCAATGCCAGTTCCCAGCAGGGCAGGTATGTCCAGCACTGGGGAGGTGAGGAGCAGCTCCTGGAGTGCCTGCTCCTTTCCACATCCCCTTGATCCGCTGGGGCTGGGGACAGGATCCTGCTCCCCTCAGGTTTAGCCCAGGCTCTGGGGAGGAGAGGCTCTGGTGGCCCCTGCTGTGGCTTGTTGGAGTAGGAGAGAGGTAGAGGTGGCTCTGCTGCTCGAGGTGGAGAATCTCTTACCTCGAGGATGAGTGAGAAATACGTGAGACCATGGGGAAAAAGTCTGAAGGAGAGAACACCAGAGCTTGGCTCAGCAGGTCTGAAAATACCTGATCAATCATCTCATTTTCCCCAGGTGTGTGGGAGCACATCTCCGGGGTGATGGGCGATGTCTGTGACCTGGAGCAGAGGGTGCAGAAAGCCAAGGACAACGTTGAGGAGATCCAGAGCGTGGTGTGCTCATGGGGGTCGCCCATATTTGAGAGGAGGGACTCCAAGAGGGAGTCAGTGCTGAGCATGGAGGAGTGCCAGGAGCGCCTGGAACGGCGCTACAGCCTCGTCAGGGACTCTGGGCAGAGGATCCACTCCCTGGTGAAGGTGAGGGGGCACCTTCAGGGCTGGGGGGCTCCTCAGAGGCTCCACGGTGTCCCTGCAGCACTGAAAACGTCCAAAGATGCTTTGCCTTAAATGAACTCTCTGAACCCGTTTGAAAAGCTGAGCCGGTGTTAATTGATGTTATCTCTGAGGGGTGAGCTGGGATGGAGGTGTGGGGCTGGCTGGGCTCCCAGCCCGGGGCACGACTGGCAGCAGCTGCAGCCCAGGGAAAGGTCTGGCTCCAACCCTGGCTGCTGGAGAGCCACTAGAGGGAAGTGGTGCATCGGGTTTGGGATCCTGCTCCAAGGAAACATCCTCTCTGAGGTGTTTACCTGAGAACAGAGGCTGGGGCTGACTCTTTGGTTTCAGGCTTTATGTCCTTCTGTGGAGCAGAAGGTGATGCTGACCACCCAGGGAGAAGCTGAGTGACAGGAGGAAAACTGCTGTCCCAAACCTTGGTGTTTTCCAGCAGTTTTGCTAGAGCTCAGAGTCCCCTTCAGGCCAGGAAAAGCCCCAAAGCTCTGCTCCTCACCTGCCTGGAGCCAGGTGTTGTGCATGTCAGGGACAGCCCCTGGCCTGGAGGGAGATGGGTTATAGGCCCAGCCCGCTCCTGAGAGTCACTGCCTGGCCTTGGACTCTGAAGAGAATCACACGGGTTCATCAGGTTGGGCCTTTGAGACCCCCAGTTCTCCCTGCCCCAGGGGTGCAGAGCAGCACCAAGCCCCATGGCCACAGAGAAGAGGAAGGAGAACGAACATGTGGAAGACCTTCTAAGGCTCTTCTGCACTCCATTTGCACCTTGAAGTGTTTCTGGAGACCACGCAGCCCTTGACAGGAGTAAATCATGGCCATGCCCCAGCAGGAAGATCCACCTCCACAAGGCTGATACTCCTGTGCTTCCCAGCATCAGCCCTTGGGTGTGGGCAGCTCTCTTTAGGACAGACTCAGCCCTGTTGTGTGTGAAGCCATCTTCTTTATCTTCCAGGAAAACCAGAGCCTCCTCCTTGCAGACCCAGCATCTGATGCCTGGAAGGTGTATTTGGATTATGTGGATGAGATAGTCCTGGATGGGTTCTTCACTGCCATTGAGTGCTCACTCAAGTACCTCCTGGAGAACACAGGTGACGCCTGGTTCCTGTCCCCTGGGTGCAGTGGCTGCTCAGCCTCTCCAAGGGGACATCTCTGGTTGTGCTCCCTCGTACTCAGTGATTGCTCTCTTCCTCCTGGCTTTCCTCTGGCACTGGAGCCTGCAGAAGGGGAGAGTGACTCCACCACTGCCTTGCTCAGGAGAGGGGATGGAGGTGACTGCATTGTTTGCAAGGGTTAATGGACAGAGACAACTGAGGCTTCCTCCCACCTTTGTGCTTGGACATCAGTCACCTCCCACCCTCCCATGCCCAAAGCATCAGGGTGGCACCATCCTTCCTCTGTGGGGGGGTCTCAAGAGCCAGTTCTGCTCCTGAAAGGCATAAAAGAAAACCCTCAGCCCTTGAGCATTAGTCCTGGGCAGAGCTGGGTTCAGGAGGCCCAGCCCACCTCTTCTTGCTCTGCTGAGGGCAGCTTGTGTGCAGCTAAAGCACATCTCCACGAACGCCTCCCTTCTGGAGGTGGTGGCACAATGAGCTGAGGGATTGCATGCAGTTCTTCACTATCTTGTCAAAAACTTGCATATGTTGTCACATTTGCATCTGGCTTCAGTTTCTGGTTGCTGTTTGTTTTTGGGGTTTTTTCATGCCTTTCACCACTAAATTAAAGAGCCACTTGGTTCCTGTTGATTTTCTCCTGTGCAAACACTTCCATGCTGGCATTGTTCAGCTCTCAGACTCCCTCTGCATTAGCTGAAGAGCCTGGTCTCTTCAGGCTTTTTCCCCTCAGGGTGTTTTCTGATCCTTAAATCACTTGTGTCTCACCTGTTCCCCACTGTCTTTGGTGGGTACCACAGCACAGCTGGTTTGCCAACACCTCCATGGGTTGTGCAGACACCAGTGAGTGTCTGCCATCCTCCTGCTGTCCCTGCAGGGCATCTGGCATCTTGTAATAGGATGTTAGTGGTGGCTCAAGATTCCTTGAAAAAGATCCTGACATCTCTGTTCTTCCCTACAAGATCCTAAGGCAGGGCTCGCTCCCCTGTTTGAGGTACAGCTGGATTTGGTGGTCCCAGATTTGGTGTTTCACCCTCCCTTGGACCCTGGCACCAAGGATGGCTTCTGTGACATGGTGGAAAGTCTTCTCCAGGGCATCTACCACATCTCCTCGCTGGTGCCCCGGCTGGCTGCACACAGGGGCTTCTGCCACTACCAGGTCTGTGCTCGGGGCTTCCCCAGCCTGGGTGGCCATGAGGAGGTGCCTTGTGCTCCCATGTCACTGTGCTCTGCTCTCTCCTCTCTCCTTGCTCTTCTCCTTGCTCTTCTCTCCCTTCTCCCCTCTTCTCTCTCTCCTTTCACTCCTCTTTCCCCTCTCCCTTCTCCCAATTTCTCTGTCTCCTTTCCCTCCTCTTTCCTTTCTCTTTCCCTCTCTCCTTTCCCTCCCCACTCTCTGCACTCCTTTCTCTCCTCTCTCCTTTCTCTCCTTTCTCCTCTCTCTCTCTCTCCACTCTCTCCTTTCTCTTCTCTGCCTTCTCCCTTCTTTTCTCCCCTTTCCCCTTTCCTCTTTCCACTCTCCTCTTCCCCTCTCCCTTCTCCCACTTCCTCTCTCTCCTTTCCTTCCTCTCTCCTTTCCTTCCTCTGTCCTTTCCCTCTCCCTCTCTTTTCGCTCTGCCTCTCTTCTCTTGCTCTTCACTTTCACCTTTCTCTTCTCCTTTCTTTTCTCTCCCTTCTCCCCTCTTCTCTCCCCTTTCTCTCCTCTCTCCTTTCTCTCCTCTATCCTTTCGCTCTTCCCTCCTTTCTCTCCCCTTTCTCTCCTCTCTCCTTTCTCTCCTCTATCCTTTCACTCTTCCCTCCTTTCTCTCTCCTTTCTCTCCTCTCT
>VXBB01023218.1:271382-282456 GCA_013399915.1 Illadopsis cleaveri
CTCCTTTCTCTCCTCTATCCTTTCGCTCTTCCCTCCTTTCTCTCTCCTTTCTCCCCTCTCTCCTTTCCCTCTTCCCTCCTTTCCCTCTCCCCTTTCTTCTCTCCTCTCCCACCTCACCTTTTCTCCCCTGTGCCCCCATCCAGGCAGACCTGGAGGACATGCCCGACCTCAGCGCGCAGCGCCGGGAGCTGCTGAGCCGCGTCGAGGCGGCGGCGGCCGCGTGCCGCGAGCACCGCACGGGGCTGGAGCGCTTCTCGCACCTCTGCGGGGAGGACAGGAGGGAGCTGTGCCGCCAGCTCCTGCTCTACGGCCGCGCCCTCACGCCCGCCGACCTCGAGGCCCAGGGCCAGGACGGCGTCCCCACAGCGTCCCCACCCACACTGCGGCAGTTTGGGGAGCACCTGGGCTCCTACGAGCGGCTCTACCAGGAGGTGGCTGCCATGCCGCCCGTCTGCACCTTCCTGGGCTGGCTCAGGCTCGATGCGCGGCCCTTCAAGGCGGCCTTGCTCAATGAGATCAAAAGGTGGAGCTTGGTGTTCAAGCAGCACCTCCTGGACCACGTCACACACAGGTGAGAGCTGGTCCTGCCTCTGCTCCTGGGACTGCACCGGGATGTCTCTTGGGTTGTTCTGCCCACACATGTGAGGACAGGTGATGGTTGTGATGGGTTGGCGTGGAAGAAAAGTAGACGACGGGTCTTAGGTGGAAAATCTGAGGGNCTATCCTTTCGCTCTTCCCTCCTTTCCCTCTCCCTCTCTTTTCGCTCTGCCTCTCTTCTCTTGCTCTTCACTTTCACCTTTCTCTTCTCCTTTCTTTTCTCTCCCTTCTCCCCTCTTCTCTCCCCTTTCTCTCCTCTCTCCTTTCTCTCCTCTATCCTTTCACTCTTCCCTCCTNGCGTCCCCACCCACACTGCGGCAGTTTGGGGAGCACCTGGGCTCCTACGAGCGGCTCTACCAGGAGGTGGCTGCCATGCCGCCTGTCCGCACCTTCCTGGGCTGGCTCAGGCTCGACGCGCGGCCCTTCAAGGCGGCCTTGCTCAATGAGATCAAAAGGTGGAGCTTGGTGTTCAAGCAGCACCTCCTGGACCATGTCACGCACAGGTGAGAGCTGCTCCTGCCTCTGCTGCTGGGACTGCACCGGGATTTCTCTTGGGTTGTTCTGCCCACACATGTGAGGACAGGCGATGATTGTGATGGGTTGGTGTGGAAGAAAAGCAGGCGACGGGTCTTAGGTGGAAAATCCGAGGGTCTTTTGTTCTTCTTTTTTATTCTTTATTTTTATTATTATTATTACCTCTTCAAGCCTGAGATTGGGCATGTCCTCCAGGTCAGCCTGGATTGGTGACAGAGGGACAGGGGAGAAAAGGTGAGGTGAGAGAGGAGAGAGAATAGAGGAGGGAAAGGAGAGAGAAGGGAAGAGGGAAAGGAGGAAAGAGGAATAACAGGAGTGCTTCCAAATACCGCCAAGCACTAAGACCTTGAACAAAGTGTGATCCCAATTTATATACACTAACATGGAACATTCTAGCAACATTCTAACCAATCATAATGAGCAAACATATCAGCATGGTAACTCCCATGATCCCATTGGAACAGACTCTAACCCTCCCTGACCTGAAACAATGTCCCTGAAGTTAGGGTGTTGCTTTCCATGGGGTTGATCCTGACTATGGCTGGCTGGGCTGTGTCATTTCACACAGGTCAGGTGGAGAATCATGGAATATCCTGGGTTGGAAGGGATCCACAAGGACCATCCAGTCCAGCTCCTGGCCCTGCACAGACACCCCACCCTGTGCATCTCTGGGAGCATTGTCCAAATGCTCCTGGAGCTCTGGCAGCCTCAGAGCTGTGGCATCCTCCAGAGCTAATACAGGAGCAAGAGAAGGGCCTGTGCTGCACAGCAGCTCCATCCCATCCCTGTGTCTTCCATGCCCCAGTCTCTGCTGGTGTGTGAGCTGGGAACAGTGACATCACTTGGTGCCACTGGGAACAGTGACATCACTTGAGACATCCCTGAGCTGATGCCCTGGGACCCAGTGTAGGGTATTAGACAAGATGTGTGTTTGCCCACTCCTCTTGAACCAAATAATCCCATCTCTGCCACGGCTCTGGGCTTGCTTTGCTAGATTTGATGGTGGCCATCAGTAAATCTGCATTAATGTTGGGAGGTTATGGATTTGATGATGGCCATTAGTCAATCTGCAGTAATGTTGGGAGGTTTGTAAAAGCCCATGATTCAGATAGCCTGGCATGGGGAGGTGTCTTCAGGCTACAAAAAGGAGCATTTTGGGCTCCAACTTTTGCATTAACACATTTTCCTTGCTCTGAAGAGCTGCTCAGATCTGTGCAGGACAATGCCCTGGGTGATTTATTGGTTGCAGTTTAGTCACAACTGCAGGGTGTCTTAGGTTGTGGATGCTCCCAGGGGAGTGCTCACAGACATCTGAAGAGGAGGCTGCTTCGTGGGGTGGTGATGTGATCTCTTGTGTGCTTGTCAGCACCATAAATCTGTCTGATAATTTCTTTGCAAAGAGGTTTTGTGTGGCAGAGAACAAGCATTTAGGAGCTGTTATTGAGAGTCCCTGACTCAGCAGTTTAGTCTTTATTAGGTGAAGTATTTAAGGATACTTTTAGGCCCAGCAGCATCCAGAGAATTTAAGCAGGCACTTAAAAGCGTTTTGAGACCCAGGAGCCCATTTTTCCTCTGCTGAAAATGCCCAGTAGCTGGTGAGGTTAAGAACAAAATAAGCAGGTGAGGAAATGTGACCCAAACACTCTCCTCATCTGTGATGGTTTATGGATCAAGGGCTTTGAAAGACAAGGATATTCATTTTAAAGTCCTGGAAGGATTTTTTTCCTCCCACACATGTCCAGTTGCTTTTCTAAACTGCTGTGAATTTGCATCAGCTGCAGGAGGGAGCTGCCCTGTGAAGAGAGGCAGTGCATGAAGTGCAAACAATCCCTGTTTGTTACAGGTTTGAAATGTGTCAGGTTCACCTGGGGAGCTTGGATTCTTGTAGTGGAAGAGGTGGGGTGAAAACTGTCACAGAATCCCAGGATGGTCTGGGTTGAAAGGGATCTTAGAGCCCATCCAGTGCCACCCCTGTCATGGCAGGGACACCTTCCACTGTCCCAGGCTGCTCCAAGCCCCAGTGTCCAGCTTGGCCTTGGACATTTCCAGGGATCCAGGGGCAGCCACAGCTTCTCTGAGCACCCTGTGCCAGGGCCTGCCCACCCTCCCACTAAAAACTGGATACCCGTCCAGAGCCCTCCTGAGCTCCCTTTGTTCAGGTACTCTGTCTCCAACTTGAGAAGTCCTAACATGTCGTTCTGTTCCTTGAAGGGAGCTGTACCACATCCAGGGATACCTTTGAGCAGGAATTCCAGTTCTGAGGCTGGATATTAATTCCAGAGGAACTGCCCTCATTCCTGTTCTTCCTTCCCTGCTTTCTGCTCTACAGCTTGGCCGACCTGGACGAGTTCATCCGAACTGCTGAGAAAGGTTTGAGCAGAAAGGTGGAGAAAGGTGACTACGGTGGCTTGGTGGAGGTCATGGGTCACCTGCTGGCTGTGAAGGAACGTCACAGTGCCACTGATGCCATGTTTGAGCCCCTGAAGGAAACCATTGAGCTGCTGAGGGCCTATGAGCAGCAGCTGCCCGAGGAAGTCCACCAGCAGCTGGAGGTGGGTGAGGGCTTGTGGTGGGCACAGCAGTTTGCCCAGGAGCAGAAATAAAGGGAGCAGGAGTGGAGGAGCATCCCAGGGATATTCAAGGCCCTGCTCCCTGTCATTAGAGGGCCTCAGTGGGCAGTGTTTTGCTATTGCAGGATGTGCCTTAATAGCTTTGAATCTTGGAGTTATATTGAGATTTTTTTCTTTTAAAGCAGAGATTAGGCCTTTTGTTGTGTGTGAAAAAACATGGAATTGCCTGCTCCAACTCCCAGCGATTACTCTTGAAAAAAAATTAATGCACTTTCAAATCCATCTGTTAATTAGGTTGAATTATAATTATTTTTAAATAAGCTGGTTCTTGGCAGCTATGGAGATGGGAAGGATAATGTTGGCAGAGGAGCTGCCTTCTCACAGGACTTCAGTCCTCCTCTGGGTCAAGACCACCAGGTCTGCTTTACCCAGAGGACGTCCCTGGGAGCAGGTTATGAAAATGTTTTGGCATCTTTCCACATCTGGCTCTCATGAGTCAGTTTTTTTGGGAATTCCTTTATTTTCTGCAAAAGGGACCATGAGCTGAAGGTGGTAAAAGATGGTGAGGTTCCCAACCAGTGTTGGGGAACAAAGACAAGCCCTGCCAGCAGTGTCTTCATCCACCATAAAGGCCAGTCCTGTGGGGAACCCAGGTCCACTAAATCCCCCTGCCTGGGAGCTGCTGGTGTGTGCCTGCTTGTGCAAATACCTTCAAATAACTGATTTACTTCCCTGATAGAAGTGATGAGGATTTTAAGCAGCCATCCAGATGCAGGAGGCAGCAAAAGAATTGTTCTTTCTGGAGAGTGACAGCAACACTTGTGTGTGTTGTGAATGATTCATTCCCTCCTGCATGGAGTGGGAAAAGCAGAAATTCCTCTAGGCTCCTCTCCCTCCGTGCCTGTGGAGATGGATGGGTTGGAGCTTGGGAGGAAAAGAAGGAAGCAGCTCTGTGTGTGGTCATGGATGGTGATTTCTACTGAGACTGTAATGAAAAATGCCAGGAAGAGCCCCCTCAGGAGGGGCTGGCCCCACCCTGGCCATCTCTGCTGCCTCAGAGCTGCCTGCAGCTATTCCCCTTCTTTCCATGGTGGATCTCCATTAATCTCCTCAAGAGTGTGAACTGGCATGGAGAGAAACCCAGAGTCTTTCCTGTGGGCTTGCACAGCACGTGGAGAAGAGGGAACTTGGGGACAACAGAGCCCTTGGCAATAGTGGAATTGTCAAGGCTGGAAAAAACCTTTAAGTTCATAAAACCTTACCATCCACCCAGCATCACCGCTAAACCATGTCCCCAGGTGCCACATCCACAGGTTTTTTGAACACTTCCAGGGATGGTGGCTCCACCACTGCCCTGGGCAGCCTACTCTGATGCTTTACAACCCTTCCTGTGAACATTTTTCCTCATTTCCAATCCAAACCTCCCCACGAGGCATGACTTGGCCCATCCCAACCAACCTCCCCTGCTGTTCTAGCCGCGGGATCTGTCTCTTTTCCCGTTCTGTGGTTATCCATGAGCAGATCTCACCCCACAGAGCCATTCCTGCCTCCCCAGCTGTGCCATTGTGTCCTCAGGAGCTGCCAGAGAAGTGGAGCCAGGTGAAGAAGCTGGCTCAGGCCGTGAAGCAGCAGGTGGCCCCTCTGCAGGCCAGCGAGGTGACAGCCCTGCGGCAGAGCTGCGCCGCCTTCGACGCCCAGCAGCTCCGGCTGCGGGAGCGCTTCGGGAGGGAAGCTCCCTTCAGGTACAGGTGTTCCAGCACCACACCAGCCTGGAGAGAAAAATATCTCATCCCTGGGGTGCCTTGGAGTGGCTCGCTAGAACAGAGGCTAGGCAGAGATAAGAGAATAAAGTGGGTGTTTATTAAAGGCCTTCAATAGAAGCACCTTGGGTAGTCAGAAGTCTCCCAGAGGCCACACCCAAATTGGATGATGCTCAGCAGTTTTTCAGCCAATTACAAGTTTGGTCTATTTGCATATCAGGGGTTAATTGTCCAATTACAGCTTCAGGTAATGAAGTCATACTTCCCCAGTTTGCTCCACCTCAATTCATTTTTGTTTGTACTTTTTGGGCCCTGAGGCTGTGATGTGTCCTTGGATCACAGGCCCAGAGGGCTTATTTTGTCTGGCCAAAATGTGAAGACAGTTAACTAACACTTTATATGGAGTTTAGAGTTATGCATTAATGCACTATAAGATTTGAAAAATATAAAAGTTAACATCTTAAGGCATCACCTGCATGTCCTGGTGATCCACAGATCTCCTCCCTGCTCACAGCCTGCTGTGCCTGCAGTGTTGTGTCCCTGGGAAGAGGTTGGATTTGGGTGGTGCCAGCAGTGCCACATGGCTCAGCCATCAGGGTGTAGTAGAGACCTTTCATCTCTTCCGTGGCTCTCAGAGGCTCTGTTTGTTTTATGGGTTCTTTAGAAGTCGTTACAATATCACTTATGAAGAATAAATGTTTATTTCTAGGTTTGACACCAAAAAGCCTTATCAACTGCTGGATGCAAAGCACATGGAGATTAAACAGATGGAGTCAGCCATGACCTCAATTTATGAGTCAGCTGGTCTGTTTGAAGTCATGGTGCCAGAGTATAAACAACTGAAGCAGTGCAGGAAGGAGCTATGTCTTCTCAAAGAGCTCTGGGACATGATCTCCTTGGTGAACACCAGCCTCGATGACTGGCAGACCACCAGATGGGTGGATATTAACGTGGAGAACATGGATCTGGAGTGCAAAAAGTTTGCAAGAGAGATTCGGAATTTGGACAAGGAAATGAGGGCATGGGATGCTTTCAGTGGGCTGGACAGCAAGGTGAAGAACATGCTGACAGCCCTGAAGGCTGTGGCAGAGCTTCAAAACCCTGCCATCAGGGAAAGGCACTGGAACCAGCTGATGCAGGTGACGGGCGTGAGGTTTGTGATGGACTCAGACACCACCCTGGCTGACCTCCTCAAGCTCAGCCTGCATGAATTTGAGGGGGAGGTCCATGGCATCGTGGACAAAGCAGTGCGAGAAATGAGCACGGAGAAGGTGCTGAAGGAGCTGAGGATGACCTGGAGCTCCAGGGAGTTTCAGTATGAGCCTCACCCCCGCACCCACATCCCCTTGCTGAAGTCAGATGAGGAGCTCATTGAAACTCTAGAAGACAACCAGGTGCAGCTGCAGAATTTGATGTCATCCAAATACATTGCTTTCTTCCTGGAGGAGGTGTCTGCCTGGCAGAGGAAGCTCTCCACTGCTGACTCTGTCATCTCCCTCTGGTTTGAGGTGCAGCGCACGTGGTCTCACCTGGAGAGCATTTTCATCGGCTCAGAAGACATCCGGGCACAGCTGCCCCAGGTGTGAGCTCCCAAATCCCACATTTCCTCTTTGGAAAGTGTTGAAGTAGAGGCTCCATTTTTAAATGGGGTTATCCATAGTGCCAAAATCCCCAAAGCAGGGCTGTTCTCCTGCTGCCACGCTTGTGGTTGCTCCCCCAGGATGTTTTTGTACCCCAGGCTGTGTTTGAGCTGTGCTGATCTTCTCCCTTGTACCACTGCATGGCAAACACAGAGTTCCTGGGTGCTGAGTGAGAGCTGCTGCCTTCCTTCAGTGCTGCAGGCATGTTCCTTCTTCCTTCAGAGGGGAGAGGACTGAGATCATTACTCAGGCATTAGAAATCATCAAACAGAGCTGGCCCAGGCAGCTTTCCCTCCCTGTCCTTCCACACTGGTGCTGGAGGAGAGCAGCTTTTCTCCTCCTGCTCTGGGGATCACCTCAGGGTGCCTCCAGCCCAGCTCCCAGTGTTATTCCAGGCTCACAGCCATGGTGAGGGGGAACATGCCTTTCACTGGTGAGGGAGGAACTTTCCCCTCACCCCAAAGACAGCCCTCAGAGCATGGGATCTCTCAGCACACCATCAGAGCATTGCTGTTACCTTTGTGTCCCTTTGTAGGACTCCAAACGTTTTGAAGGCATTGATGTGGATTTTAAAGAACTGGCCTATGGAGTTCAGAAAACCCCAAATGTCGTTGAAGCCACCAATAAACCAGGTCTGTCCCAACAACTGGAGGACATCCAGAGTAGGTAGGTAGAGCCTTAGTCCCAGGATTTTGTCAGAGACTGGAATCAGCCATGAGAAGTTGGTTGAACCTGTGCTCCAAGGCTTTTTCTGAGGTTCTGTCACGAATCTCCAGCTTTTCTGATCTTCCTCAAGTTTTTGTATTTGTGACCCATCACCCTGTGAGGGTGGGCAGGCCCTGGCACAGGGTGCCCAGAGAATCTGTGGCTGCCCCTGGATCCCTGGAAGTGTCCAAGGCCAGGTTGGACACTGGGGCTTGGAGCAACCTGGGACAGTGGAAGGTGTCCCTGCCATGGCAGGGGTGGCACTGGATGGGCTTTAATGTCCCTCCCAACCCAAACCCTTCTGTGCTGCTTGCAGCAGAGCTGAGCCCATTTAATTTACAAAATTATCCCTGTGTACTCTTGACATGAGGCATAACAGCTCCCTGAGACAGACCTGAGTGCCCTGAGATGGAGACACTTCTCACTTAACATATGAATCTGCCTGAAAAACACTTCAAAGTCCATGCTAAGCTGTTGTGTCAGTAGCAGCTCTCCATTTCAAATAAAGGTTTGATTTTATTTTCAATCAAACAAGGCCAATGTTCCTCACAGAGAATGTTATTTAGGAACTTTGTAAGCTCAGCAGCAGTTTAGCATGTGAACACTGCAAGATTCATTTTAGATCGGAGCAAACAACTTTCCTTTCATGCTTTGCAAACACAAAAAGCTGAGCTGGTTGGAATCAGACTTTAAAATGTGGCTCATTAGAATAAAAGCAGTTCTGGAAATGTTCATCCCAGTGGATGCCACCACCTGTGGCAAAGCTACGAGCTTGTCTAAAGCAGTGGGTCAGACTGCAAACCTTTCCAACCTCTTCTTCCACTTGTGCTTCTGCTTTTTTATGAGACTGCCCCGACTGTTGGGTGTTTGACCCCTGGAGTAGAGAGTGAGTTCCCTTGTGCCTTGTGGATCTATTCAGGGCTGTGGGAAGGAGCAGCCTGCAGGCTCAGCTCATGCCTGGCATTTCCCCATGGTGGGAGGAAACTGCCTGAAAAGCCAAAGGGCAGCACGAAGTGTATCAGGTATTTACCCACCTGTCCTGGGCTCTGCTTTGTCTCCCCAGGTTGTCTCTGTGTGAGAAAGCTTTGGCTGAATATTTGGACATGAAAAGGTTGGCCTTTCCCAGATTTTACTTCATTTCTTCTGCAGATCTCCTGGATATTCTTTCCAACGGCACCAACCCACATCTGGTAAGGCTTGTACTGCATCACCTTTGCATTTTCCAGCTGTCAGGAGTGTCACAGTGGAAGTTGTTGTCCTAGGACTCTCCTTACTGTCCTTTCTGAAGTGATTTTCTCCCATCCTACGTGGATTAACAACTCCTTCCCAGCTGATCTCCATCTGTATGGGGTCACGGGCAGCCCTGCCCTGGGTGTTGTCTGATCTAACCCTGGTGATGCTTGTGGCAGGTTCAGAGAGCACCTGCATGGGTTTTGTGCCATAGGAACAGGGGCTGTGTGTCTGCTGGGATACAGTGAGGCTGCAGGAAAATGACTTTGTTGAGGATCTCATGCAGAACTTGTTGCAGACTTTGGATCCCAGCCTGGGATGCCACCAAACAAAAACCCCCAGAGTGCTCATTCCAGTGTGGGAGTGCTGACCACTGGGGGCTTGCAGAAGGCTGGTTTTTTAGGCAAGAGAGGCAATTTCCAGTAAATGCCTCTTCCTTCCCCCTGCAAAGCCTTTGGGATGTCCTGATGGCAGGGCAGGGCAGGGAGGAGCACAGCCTGCAGGAGATGAGCAGCTGCTGGTCAGGCAGTGCCTGTGGCACAGGGTCAGGTGGTGTCTGACCCTGCACTGGGTTTCTGGGATGGGGTCTGAATGCCAGGTGTGAGGAATCCCCCCACATCAAATCCTCTTCCTTCTGGCTGGGCAGGATTTCTGGATCATCCTGAGGAGGAGCTGGCAGTAACCTTCCTGTCGTAAGAAACGGTTTCACAGTCCCCTTCCCCTCATTCCCAGGGATCAGCACCCTCTGTCCCCCATGGGCAGAGTTCAGAGGGTTCAGTCCTGCAGGTGCTTTCCCATGTGGAGCTGCTGTCAGGACACCTCAGCCACTTAGCCTGGCAATGCCATGCCCTGACCAGCCTGGTTTGGGGAGGCATCACCAATCCTAAGGTTGGTGTGTAAACCAAATCAATGTATTCACAGCAAATGGAGACTGTTGGGTAAGCAGTCAATTCCTTTTCCCACCTTTTAGTAGAGAGCAGTCTCAGCCTTCTTAAGCTTTTCCTCATTTTCAGCATTTGTGTCAGCACGTGAATGGGGCAGGCTTGGAAATGCTGTTGTTGCCACTAACCTTTAACTCTGCTTGGATCTGTTTGCTGCTGCTGGGTGATTTCAGCCCACAGAGTGTCATAAATACACAGCTGATTGATGCTTAAAATGGAGAGAGAGAGAAAGAAAACACAGGAAGCAGAGAAAAGCTGCTGTGTTGAAATGCTCCACGGAGTAAGGAGAAATTCCTGGTGCTTTCTGTTATTCAAAACCATTTGCAGTAAAATCAAAGTAAATGTCAGGCAAGATCACACACGGATACGCTCTCAGCCTTTCCACTGTAGTTTCAAGGCCTGATAATTCCTAAAGGAGGATTAAATAGACAATGATATTATCCACTTGAACTGGATATTGAGCTGGTGCAGATTCAGGTGCACTCCAGGCTCTGGTGGCAGAATTGTATCGAGTGCTGGAGCACAGCCAAGGCCCTGCAGAGTGGCCAGGGGCTGGCAGTGGACAAGTGGGGATTGCTGAGCCTGCCCACTCACAGGTGTAAAACAGGATTCCGTGGTTTATGTAAGATTTGAAGGGATATCTGCTTGTCCTGGTGGGGAAGCTGAGTGTCCTTTGCTTCTTGACCCACTTGGCACCTCCTGGGATTTGGCCAGGTAAGAAAGTGATGGGCTGTGGCCACCTGTGGGACAGCTCTTGAGGAGAGCTTGGAATCCTCTGTGGGACTGAGAACTGGACAGACAAGCTGTAGGATGGATCATAGGATAGTCTGAGTTGGAGGGGACCCACCAGGATCATCAAATCCTGCTCCTGGCACTGCCCTGGCAGTGCTGTCCAAGCTCTCCTGGATTTCTGGGGCTGTGCCCATCCCCTGGGGAGCCTGGGCAGTGCCAGCACCCTCTGGGGGAAGAACCTTTCCTAAAATCCAACCTAAACCCCTCTGGCCCAGCTACAGCCTTGGGTTCTGTCCCTGTCTCAGGGAGCAGAGATGGGAGCTGCCCCTCGGGAGGGGCTGCAGCCCCGGGGAGTTATGCCCTCA
>VXBB01023218.1:287675-318662 GCA_013399915.1 Illadopsis cleaveri
ATTCTTTCTTTCTTTCTTTCTTTCTTTCTTTCTTTCTTTCTTTCTTTCTTTCCTTCTTTCCTTCTTTCCTTCTTTCCTTCTTTCCTTCTTTCTCCTTCTTTCTTTCTTTCTCCTTCTTTCTTTCTTTCCCCTTCTCCCTTCTTTCTTCCCCTTCCCTTCCCTCCCCAGGTGTTACATCACCCTGACCCAGTCCCTGCACCTGACCATGAGCGGGGCCCCCGCTGGCCCTGCTGGCACCGGCAAGACAGAGACCACCAAGGACTTGGGCCGTGCCCTGGGCATCATGGTGTACGTGTTCAACTGCTCCGAGCAGATGGACTACAAGGTACTGCTCCCCCAAACTGCTCAGGGCCCTCTGGAACCTGCAGGATGGGGGTTAGCCAGCTGGGCTTGCTCTGATCCATCCCCTCTCCTCACATCGCTGCTCCCTCCCTCCCTCCCTCCCTGCTGGACAGCTTTTTCTGCTCTTCCTTTTTGTCACTAAGATTTGCACAAGGTTCTTGAGGAGGAAGAGACCTGAACTGTGCTCTCTGCCCTGCTCCGCCTTTCCCTTCCCCTCTGGACTTAGGTTCCACATGAAATTCTTCACAAATTCTGGTCTGTTCCATCGAGACTTAGGGCTGTGCTGATCCACTCCCTCTCTCCAGACCCGTGGCATGGGGAGGGACCTCACCTGGTTTCTCAGGATGCTCTCCTAGGATAAGGCCAGCACTGGGTCATGGGGCTGATCCCTGTGCTCTCCATGGGGCAGTGGGTTTGGTGGCCTTGGATCATATTTTATCCAGCTGAGGTCTCTCATGGACGTGGGGCCGTCCGTAACTCAGCCCAGGTGACCTTTGGATGGAACCAGAGTGCAGAGATGTCAAGAGAGTGCAATTAGCAAATCAAGTGGCAAACTGTGCTGAGCTATAAATATTATAATTGAGTTGTGCCTGCTGCTCCCATGCACTTTTCTAAATACCCACAATAGACTGTAAATTGCTATAAATAAACAGGCAGGGAAATCAAATCCATTTTTTGCTGGAGTTGATCCTGTTTGTGATTTCACTCTTGTAATTTTATTTTATTTTTTTCTTTTCAGTCTTGTGGGAATATTTACAAAGGCCTTTCCCAGACAGGAGCCTGGGGCTGTTTTGATGAATTTAACAGGATCTCAGTCGAGGTCCTTTCTGTGGTTGCTGTACAGGTAAGTGGAGAAAAGCTTGTGGATAAATACAAGTTTTCCTTTTTTCCTTTTTTCCTTTTTTCCTTTTTTCCTGTTTTCCTTTTTTCCTTTTTTCCTTTTTTCCTTTTTTCCTTTTTTCCTTTTTTCCCCTTTCCCTTCCCTCCCACACGGTCAGAACAGAAGGGTTTGAGTCTTGGGGAACTTCAATGCTGGAAATTGAGTTGCCAAAAATATCAAAGTTCTTCTGGTCCCAAATGTCAGCTGTGAGTTCAGGTTTTGGGATCCCAGTGTTTGACTGAGGTGCTGAATTCATCCTAGACCCCTTTGGGGCTTGACATTGCAGAAATCAAGGTCTAGAGCCCAGAAGTTTCTACACTTCTGTAAAAGTTTTGGTCAAAGGATTTGTTCTGAACTCTTCCACGAACTCCTCACTCTCATCTCTCTTTCTCTCATCATCGTACCTCATGTGATGTCCCAAAGAAATCCCAGCCAGGTACAGGTGTTTGTGTGTTCCCTGTGCATTTCTCTTCTATCAGGTTCTAGTTGAAAGTTGTCATTGAAAAACGCCTTTGAGGATCTTAAAATAAAAGGGGGAGCTGAACAAAAGAAGCCCAGATATGACTCAGCTGCTAATGATTCCCTGGCTCCTGGCTGGAGCGGTGTCTGAGCCAGGCAGGGCTGTCACTCCATCATCGCTGCTGTTAGAGGGTAACCATGGCGATGGTTAATTGGCTGCCTTAGTCATGCAGCTCCTGTCGGTGTGGGTCCTTACAGAGAAATTCCCTTAATTGCTTTGCTTTAAGGTGGCAAACAGGGGTGAGTTTTAGGGCAGCGAGCAGAGAGATTCCTCCCTCAATGAGGCGGTGTTCTCGAGGAGGTGAGCTGGCTGCAAGGAACTGCTCCCTTGGGGATGTGGGGAAGGAGGGTCTGGCTGTAGTGGACTCTAGAATGGAAGTCAAAGCAGTGAGGTGGTCTGGCTGTGTTTCCTGTTTATGAAAACGTGGGTTTTTTAATGGAAAGAGTGATAAAGTACTGGAGTGGCCTGCCTGAGGAGGTGGTGGATTCACCATCCCTGGATGTGTTTAAAAAAAGACTGGATGTGGCACTCGGTGCCATGGTTTAGTTGAGGTATTAGGGCTGGGTTGGACTTGATCTTAAAGGTCTCTTCCAACCTGGTGATTCTGTGACTCGCTCTATGGGAATGGAAGGTGGGGAATAAGGTGATCTGGCTGTAATGGGCTCACTCCATCCAATGGAATGTGGGGAATAAGGTGGTCTGGCTGCAATGAACTCACTCTCTTTGGAAAGTGGGGCATGAGAAGAACAAAACTGCAATCAGGCAAGTAGAAAAGACCAGCCAGGTGTCTTCTGAAGCAAACTCTTGCAACTCTTTTCAGTTGGAGTGTCCAGTCTCTTCAGCTCTTTGCTGCTTTGTCAGAGTTGGGTTGTGATGGGAGACACACCAAACAGTGTAAAAAGCTTTATATGGTCAGTAAAAACCCAAACCAGAGCAATGATAAGCCCCAGTCATCATGGGCCAAGTGTAGGAAGAGCAGCATCTGGGGTTTTTCATACCTGAACACCAGCACTAAGCACTGCCTTGAATCCTAGGTGAAGAGTGTGCAGGATGCAATCCGGGAGAAGAAGAAATCCTTCAATTTTCTTGGAGAAGATATTAACTTAGTCCCCTCAGTGGGGATTTTCATCACCATGAATCCTGGTTATGCAGGACGAACCGAGCTACCTGAGAATTTAAAAGCTCTCTTCAGGTGAGTCAAGGTCAGGTTTTGTGACCTGTGTAATAAAACTGGCAGAAATTTTCTTTTGGAACATCCAGGCTTTATTTTCGTGGGAAATTTAGTTACATTGGGGATTCACAGATGGTTTCAGTCTTGTGCACCAAGCCTGGACCAGGCAGTGCACAGGAAGGACAAGGGAGCTCTGTCCTGTGTCATGGGAAAGGCAGTGTGGGCAGACTGGGAGTCTCCAGTGGCTCACTGGAGAGGACCTGGAAGATAAAGCTACAAATCCACTGGCCTCGAGCTCTGTAGTCAACACTTGCTCTGCAATCCTTTCCTACCTGTCTCCCTAGGCCCTGTGCAATGGTTGTGCCAGACTTTGAGCTGATCTGTGAGATTATGTTGGTGGCCGAGGGGTTCCTCGAGGCCCGGGCCTTGGCCAGGAAGTTCATCACGCTCTACCAACTCTGCAAGGAGCTCCTGTCCAAGCAGGTGAGCCCTCTGCTGTGCTCTGGATCCCCAGAATCAGGGATGTGACACTGCTCTTGATCCCCCAAAAATCAGGGATGTGACACTCTGCTCTAGATGCCCCAAAATCAGAGATATGACACTGCTCTAGATTCCCCAAAATCAGAGATGTGACACTGTTCTAGATCCTCCAAAATCAGAGATGTGACACTCTGACATGCACCTCCACTGCTGAACCTTCAGAGCTTTTAGTTCCTGACTGCCTTTGTGGCAGCTGCTGGGAGAAGGGAGGGTTTGTGATCACCAGAGCAATGACATTTTCAAACTACTCTCCTGGAGGATCTGCAGGGACAAAAGCACTTGACCAACTGCATTAGTGAGAGAGATTTTTCAAAAGCCTCAAATGCCACCATGGCTGGGGCAGTGTTCAGTGACCCTTTGCTTTCCAGTCTCTTAATTCCTGTTGATTCTCCTGCCTGCAAGGGGTTCATGATGACTGTTCCTCTCTTAGTCCAACTAAATACTTCTCTTTCATGCCAAATGTTAACCATGTAAGGTCACCTCCTGTGCAAGTCTGGTTAATCAGATTTTAACTTGCCATCATCTGCATAGATCAAGGCTGGGGTGAGTTGAATCAGAACTCCAGATGGAAAACCTGATCTTGGCTGTGCCAGCATGAGCTTGAGAGGGTTTCTGCCTTGTCACAGAAACTTTGTGCTGTGCAGCTGGAGGCCCTGTGGGTCCTGTGGCCTCCCACATGAAGCAGTCAAGCTGTTGGGCTGTGCTCTGCAGGGTCTTCATGGAGCAGAAATAGAAGGACTTGCTTATTGGCTTGAGAGTTCTTCTCATGCCTCTTTAGGATTCCTTTCCAGCAGTGTCCTCCCTTCCCCTCCTTGGTGCACTGCACCAGGACCAAACATCCTTGGTAACCTGGTGATGGAGAAATTTGGATGTATGAGGCCTCAGAATGGACTAACAAGCCTACCTCAATAACTCCTGCAGATCCAGAGCTCTGGCAGGCCTTGGTTAATCTGCACAAAGGCCCAGGTTTTAGGGTTTAGGGAAAAAAAATTGCTTAGGTGTCCAGAATGCAAGTCCTACTTCTGACTTAGTGCCAGCTCTGAGCCCATGTGATGGCATGAACAGCTGAATTGTTGAATGAACTACTGGTTAATACTCTCCCTGGTGGGAAGCTCACCTTCTGAAATGGAGACCAGGTGACTCAGGCTGGTGGAGGTCTCTGGCCACGACCTGAATAATGAATCTGGCTGCATTTCCATTGCTGACTGCTCTGGCAGCTGGGACTGCTGGTTCTTACCCCTGCCTGGCAATGTCTAGCCATAAACTCACCCCTGTTCCTGTTTCTTGCTTCCCCCTGGTGCAGGATCACTATGACTGGGGTCTGAGGGCCATCAAGTCAGTGCTGGTGGTGGCCGGCTCCCTGAAACGCGCGGACCCCGAGCGGCCCGAGGAGCAGGTCCTGATGCGCTCCCTCCGTGACTTCAACGTCCCCAAGATCGTGACAGACGACATGCCAGTGTTCATGGGGCTGATTGGAGACCTGTTCCCTGCCCTGGATGTGCCTCGGAAGCGTGACCTGGATTTTGAGGCCGTGGTGAAGGAGGCTGTGCTGGAGCTGCGGCTGCAGCCTGAGGACAATTTTGTGCTCAAAGTAAGACCAAGGGATGTTCTGCTCTATATGCACCATCAGCAGCTCAGATGGGTTTTCTCAACTATCTTTGCTTCTTCTAAGAGGGCTCTGCACAATCACAGAATCATAGAATGGTTTGGGTTGGAAGGGACCTTAAAGCTCAGCTCGTTCCACCCTCTGCCATGGGCAGGGACACTTTGTTCTATCCCAGGTTGTTCCCAAGACCTGTCCACCTCGTCTTGGACACTTCCAGGGATGGGGCAGCCACAATATTCCCCTTGCAGACAGACCTTGATGGAGGACAGTCCTGACTGCTCCTAAATCCAGCTCTGCCTCTTCCCTGGATTTACAGAGACTGACTCCTGTAGGCTTGTGCACATGCGGCCCCTGGAGTGCAGAGCCTCCTTGGCTGGTGGCTGTCACATGTCAGTGGTGCTGGAAGTTTGTCTGTTTGCTCAGGATTTCACCCTTCATGCTTAGAGTGGTCAGACCAAACTCGGGGTCAAATCCCTTTGTGTGTCTGAGTCACAAACTTCTATACAAGAGGCCCAATGAGAGCTAGTTTCACAGAATGGTTTGGGTTGGAAGGGACCTTAAAGGACACCTCATTCCAACCCCCCTGCCATGGGCAAGGACTCTTTCCCCTAGACCAGAGTTTTCACATTTGAACTTCAGTTTGGCATCTCAGTCTGAGCCCTGGGGGTGTTTCCCCAGGTGGTGCAGCTGGAGGAGCTGCTGAGTGTCCGGCACTCCGTGTTCGTGGTGGGAGCTGCAGGCACAGGCAAGTCCCAGGTGCTGAGGTCCCTGCACAAAACCTACCAGAGGATGAAGCGCCGTCCTGTCTGGACAGACCTCAACCCCAAGGCAGTCACCAACGATGAGCTTTTTGGCATCATTAACCCAGCAACCAGAGAGTGGAAGGATGGTAAATGTCTTTTCATGGCTGAATTTGGAGATAAAAGGGATGTTTTTAATGAAGCTCCTGAGTGGCAGAAGGGTGATGGGTTTCTGTGTGCAGGTCTCACTGCCCAGGTGCTGCTCCCAGCCATGTGAGGGTTTGCTGTTGGAAGGACATGTAGGGTGGCACAGCTTTTTTTGGGAATTTATCCTTTTGCCATAAGGATAATGATCATGTCCATTAACATTGACACTTCCCCATTCCTAACTGGGGCAGGGTTTTTTGGCGGGGCTGGGCTGCTGATGGAAGAGAATTCCCTCCTGCCCTGTGCTGTGCATTGAGGCCCCCCAAAAAGTGCCATCACCAGGTTTCTGTAGCTGGACACTCCCAGCAGCCTTTGAGAGGTGTTTTTCCACTAAATATCCCTGCCTGATCTCTAGCACACGGCGTTTGCCAGGCTGTTGATCCTGATTGCTCCTGAGGAGGATGAGATGAGCATTTAAAACCTGCTGAAAGATTACAGAGATGCAGAGTGAAAAGGTTGGGTTGTGACTAATCCAGAAAGGCAGCTTTGATTCCCTGTGTGGCTGTTCTGGGAGCTGAGGGGGAGGTGAGGGAGGATGGCTCCATAAATCATCCTCGGCCAGAGGTCTCCAGGAGAGGAGCTGCCACCACCTCCCCTGCCCCCTGCCACCACCCCTCCTGCCCCCTGCTCTGCTCCAGTGCCAGGGTTAATTTCTTTTTAATTGTGATTGGAGACTCTAAATCAAAATGACAGAGGGAAGTGTGGGATGTAGCCAGCACCCTGCAGAGAGAGCTGCACATTGGGGATTGTGGATCAGGGAGTGTGGGTGGCACTGGACAGCAGGAGAGACATTGGCAGGTGGCTGCCCACTGTTCTCAATCCTCTAATGTTTCAAGAGAATTTACAGGACTCCTCTCTGATGGCTCAAGGCAGATATTTTCTGCATTAACCGTGAAAATGTTGTTTTTTCATGTCAAAGAGCAGCCAGGCCATTTTCAGCACATCCTGACAAGAGAGGATGTGTCCCCTTATGGATCAGTGCCTCCTTTTTCCGAGTTCATCCTGTCACTCATTGCACTGTCAGCAGCTGGAAAGTTTGTACATGTTAGGTGGAAAAAGGTCCCACAAGGGAATCCTAAAAGTGTTATTTGTAGAAGCAACCTCTTCTTTCAAATCCCAAGACCCCTCTGTGGTGTGGATGCCTGAGGTTGGGAGAGGGGCACTTCCCTGCAGCTGCTGCTGTGGTGTGTGATGCTCTCAGGCAGGAGCTGCTGCTGACACTGGCAGTGCTGGAGTGGTTGCCAAGCTGTGTCCAGCATGAGGAATGGAGTCCAGGCAGAGCCAGGGAGGTGTTATCTCTGACCCCATCTCATAGCTGTGTCAGCTGAGCTGTTCTGCATTTGCTGTGCACAAGCTTTGTTTGGGTCATGCAATGCCACCGGCGGTTCCTGACCTGGATCACTGGGGAATAGTGGTCCTGGAGAAACAAAAAAGCATGCCTGTCACAACTCAGAAGAAGAGAGGCTGTTTTTAATGTTTGCCTGATGTTCCTTCATGCAGACCAGCCTTTCCCTAGGTATTTCCTCATGTGGAGGAGAGTGATGGTTTTGTGGAGCTCTCATTTGCCCTGCAGTACTTCTGCTGTGTTCCCAGTTTCTCGCTCTTCTTAGCATTCATTATTTACTCCCCTTGAGACTCTGTATATTCTGTCTCCTTGATTTCACTGACATTTTGTTCCGTCACTCAATGTCAGTCTGGGCTTTTTCTTTCTTCAGTCTCACTAAAGCCATGACCCAGTGTTTAAAGCATCTTGATTTTCCTGGTGTACTTCAAGCCACCGATAAAACCCCACAAATAGAAGAATTTCCAAGGCATATTCAGATAGTTTTCTCTGCATTGTGTAGTTTGTGGGGGTTTTTTTCCCTCTGAGTATCTGCTCTTCATTTTTCCTATATCTTATGGTTTTCACTGGGAATGAAGCTCATGTAGGCCCACGTCATTCTCAGTGATAATAACTATGATAATATTTTTTTTCTTCAAAGCAGGTGTCATCATATAGTATTATGTCCAGATGCAAAGAGTTACGAATATTTAAGAGGAAAACATAATTTTTAGAAAGTTGCTGGAAAAATCTGTTAGAGCAGTTGACAACTTCAATGTTCATCAACATATTTGTGTCACCCCCCCAGGACTGTTTTCATCAATCATGCGAGAGCTGGCCAACATCTCCCATGATGGTCCCAAGTGGATGGTACTAGATGGAGATATTGATCCAATGTGGATTGAATCTCTTAACACTGTGATGGATGATAATAAGGTAATGGATGTAAGGTAAAGAAACAGGTATTCCTTGTCAAGTGTGATTCAGCCTGGGGGAAATGCAGATTGTAATAACAACTCCTGGAATAAGGCAGCTGTGTTTCTTCAGACACACCAAACAATATTGCATAAAGGCAATGGTGCATGAGGGAAATAACTTAGAGCTTGTTTTCATTGGAATTTCCCTTTTCTGGAGAGTCGTGCTCGTGAGTAATCGCAAATGTCCTGATCATAACTTTACGCCCTTAATAGAACTTAGCATCAACAAGATACCAAAGTAATAAAACATTACTTAACATTACTCAGATCTAAACATAGTGAAGCTTAACTCTGCTTAACTCTATCAACACTTAATTTGTATCAAATGAAAATATAACCTATTCTGACTCTATTATTACAAAAAAGGTAACTGAAAATTTGGTATATAACAGCTGAGCATAATATAGCAGCAACATGGATTTACTGTAGAGATTATAAAGGTGTGACAAGTATATTATGATTTCATGTAATTTAGCATTGAGAATAACTCACAGCAGCTTTACTAAAGAAAAAAGGACAGCAACTTAAAATTTGGCAAACTACTATTCAACTTTGCAGCATTTTGCAGATGTCTGTACAATATATACAAGCTTCTTCCATTTCCTTCTATGTTTCTTGAAAAGTTTCTGGGTTGCTGGATTGCTGTTATTTGTGCCATCACACCATGGTTTTCGTTTTCCATCTCCCTGCAGAGCTGCTTCTTGGCAGCTGCTGTTTTCTTCTGCAGGCGGGCAGAAGCCTTCTCCTGCTGCTCTCAGATCTTTTCCGCCTGGATCTGCCCAATCAGTCAAGCTGTTTCCTGAAAAATCCCTTGATTTAAAATTTCATGGGTCCCTTTCTGGATTTGTGAACCTGACTCTTTCAAATCTGTCCCTTTACCCAGGCTAAAATCCTTTTCTCACTGTTGTGTTCTTGTATCTTGTGTTGCAATACAAGATGTGAACAAAAGTATGTATTCTATTAACATCTGCTGAAACCCTCTGGGGAGGTGTTATTCTTTATCTNTGTTACTTGTTTGCAAGTTTCCTGTCCGTTCTCCTGTCCCCCCTTCCTTGCAATAACAGGAGCGGCCAAAGGTGGCGCTGTAGTTGGAGGCCGCGAGTCTTGGTGTGTGGAGTCCCTTGTGCCATTAAAGGAATTTCCAACTGCCTTGTCCTAGAAAAGTGAAGATTACCCCTCCCAGGTGTAACAAAAGACTTCGCCCCCAAGGCTCCTTGCAAACATTGTGTAATCTTTTCTCTGGGTTTCGCAAGTCCATCCCTCCCCCATGGTATCCCCTTTGCCTGTTTCCCCATTGGCTGTGGGGCCTGGTGTCCTGTTCCTCTCTTCCCTATGGTCACTTGCCCCCTGCCCTGCCCCCTGTACTGCCCACAAACCTGAGATCTATATAACTGAAAAAAATCACATGTTCTCCCTCTTTGGCTCCGGATTTCACCTTCGGCTCATGGAATAAACACTTACTGGAAATTAATCTGGGGCTGGGAGCCTTCTGCCTCTCTGCTGAGCCAGCCTTGTAACGTGTGTGGATGTGTGAGCTTGACTTGCTGCCTGAATTCTTCTCAAGCGGTTTCTCTACTGGAGAGGCTGACTGGGATCTAGAGAGGCCTTAGCTACACTCTGAGAAAGACACACTGTTACATCGGTGGTCACAAAATGGCGTGGGCAACATTGCACACACTCCTCAGGTGGCGGCAGAAGGGGCACGGGTGCCTAAGGCCAAGTGAACAGGGCAGGATGGGCGGCAAGGACAGAAACCAGGAATTCTACCAGCAGCTGCAGCTCCAGCAGCAGTACGAGGTCAAGCCAGCCAAGTGTGAAGGCGAGTCTGACCGCATGACCTGTGTAAACCCAGCGGACACGGCTGCCTATGAGTGGGACCTGGAGAAGAAGGCCCGGCTCCCCAAGATAACAAGATTTCCTGGCAACCTACCATGCCAGCTATGGCTGCCGTGCAGATGAGACAGATACTTCATCTGCTTCTGGTACAACCACTGAAAGTAAGCAACCAGTAAGTTCTAAGTCATCAGGAGCACAACCATCAGTAAATGAGACAAAAACAGACAGATCCAAAACAAAAATCGGAAAAAAGGAAGCTAGAGCCAGGGTGGTTTCATGTTGAAGAAGACAGAAATGCAAATGTTTATGTGACAGGTTTACCTCCAGACATTACGAAAGATTAATTTGTACAGGTCATGTCAAAATGTGGTATCGTCCTGCGAGATCCTCAGACAGAAGAACACAAGAACAAACTGTACAAAGATAAGGAAGGAAATCTTAAAGGAGATGGCCTCTGTTGTTATCTGAAGAGGGAATCAGTTCATCTTGCTTTGAGGCTTCTGGATGAAGCAGAAATCCGAGGCTATAAACTGCATGTGGAATTTGCAAAATTCCAACTAAAGGGGGAATATGATGCAAGCGAAAAGAAGAAGAAATGTAAAGACTACAGGAAGAAGTTGTCGCAACAGCAGAAACAGCTGGATTGGAGGCCAGAGAAGAAAGATGGGGCAACTCGAATGTGGCATGAACGCATCGTTATTATCAGGAATATGTTTCACCCCAAAGACTCTGAAAAGGACCCTTTAGTGCTAAATGAAATAAGAGAAGATCTGCAGACAGAGTGTGAAAAGTTTGGTCAGGTAAAGAAGGTTCTCATATTTGATAGGCACCCTGACGGTGTCGCTTCTGTGTCATTTAAAGAAGCAGCAGAAGCTGATCTATGCGAGCTGAGTCTAAATTGGGAGGTGGTTTGGTGGCCGTCAGTTCAGTGCTGGAACATGGGATGATGTAACGGATTATCAGGTGGGGGAGACTGCAAGAGAAAGGGAAGAAAGGCTTAAGGTGTGGGAGTCATTTTTAGGACATCCTGATGCAAAGGAGCAGAAATCTACATCTGATTCGGATTCTGCATCAAGTAGTGTTAAACTGCCCAAAGGGAAACAATGTCCCGAGGTTAATGACACACCTAAGGAGGATGCAAATGATGAAGCTCATAAGAGAGAGAATAATGGTGAGGGTATTAATGAAGATGGAGCTCCATCCACAGACAGCAGCGATGGTGAAGCTGATACATAACATCTTTAATGCTTTATAAAAGCACGATTTTTAGCGTGGTGTTTGAGTGTATCCCTTTCTTCAGGGTGACTGCCAACAATATTCATGTGAATATAGGTAAATTAGAATGTCATCAACTGTGTGCTTTGAAGTTCTCATTAAAAGCAATATTTAATGAGGTTCTCAAATTTTGTATTAATTGGCTGTTCAGGTAAAGTAACTCAAATTGCCAAGAACGCAGTAAAACTCATCAGGCTTCTTTTGTTCTAACTATGCTTGTCAGTGTTTCATCATGTGAGTGTGAAATATGTTCCAACCTTAAAGTTTATGTAACTATATGTAACTTATGTCATGCAAAGCTTTTGCAAGATTTGTGGATTGTACTGTAATTTTCCTGTAGCCCTTGGAACTCGGTATTCCAATAATTTGTGTCCTGGTATGTTGGATCATTTTATGGAACAGGTGCTGTGATTCATATAGGGTGAATGCATTGGGAGTGTTGCTATGTATTAGGTGACAGATGATGGGTAGTATCAGGTCACAAGCTTAAAGAAAGTGGTAGACAGTGTTGCCATAGCAACCCTAAGGCAAACTGAGTGAAGAGAGATTATTAAATCACAGCATTCAGCAAATTAATTTTTCCTTCCCCTGTTTAGATCTTTTGTTGATGTTGGATAGAGGCTGGAATTATGTCAAGGAGACTAGAAATGCATGAACACACGTATTCTAGGCCATAATAACATTGGTTTTACACTCTCATGGTCTATATGCAGTAGGTATCAAAATAGGCTTTTGAGTTTTGTGATGGCTTTACTAGTTCTTGCTCCATCCCTCTGAGCATCCTGGTGCATCCTCTGGACTGTCTACAGCAGCTCCAGGTCCTTCCTGTGCTGGGCCCCAGGGCTGGGGCAGCTCTGCAGGTGGGATCTGACCTGAATGGGGCAGAGGGGCAGAATCCTGCCTTGTCCTGCTGGGCACTGCTGCGGCTGCAGCCCTCTGCTGCTGTGCCTCAAGGAGCTGGGCTGGGCAGCCAGGCTCAGCTGAATGAAGTGCTAAGCACTCTCCATTCCTGTTCCTGGGAGTTTCGGGCTGTCTGTCTGTCTGTCTGTGTGCACGTGCAGGTGCTGACTCTGGCCAGCAACGAGAGGATCCCTCTGAACCCCACGATGAGGCTGCTGTTTGAGATCAGCCACCTGCGCACGGCCACCCCGGCCACTGTGTCCCGGGCAGGTGAGCCCTGCCTGAGCTGCACCTCACTGCAGGTGGCAGCTGGGGCTGTTATCAGTCTTTTCTTGGCCAGTTAGTGCTTTTCAAAGCTGCCAGGCTGGGAGCACAGCTGCCTGTGGTGTGCAGGGTGTGCTCCTGAAGCTCACAGACACATGGAGGATCCTGAGCCCAGCCCCACACAGGGTCTGTCATCGTCTTGGGAGTGTACTCGGGATGTTCTTACTGCTGCTGTGGGGTCATGGCTGCAGCACTGCTGAGAGAACACTCCTGCACAGCCCTTCTGGGCCTGATGAGGAGAGAGCAGTCTCTATCCCAGAGAACTCCTGGTCTTTTGGAGCAGTGCATGGGAATGGGGAATGAAGGTGTCCCCTGGTATCTGAGGCCCAGAGCAATAACACGGTTCAGGCAACACCATGTTCTAAATTTGGGGCAGGGTCATGAGAGGTGTCCTGGTTTCCTGACTTACATCTCTTCACTGTTAATGTTTCCCCTCTCCAATGGGGCAGGAGGAGGGGGCAGGCAATGAGGGACCAGGTATTTGACAGAGTTTCAGTTGTTTGACAGTAGCTGAAAGTTTCTGGTGTGAAAAAGGGGAGTCTGTGCTGTGTCCTTACTCTTCTCCCTTCTCCTGCACCTCAAGGGATCCTGTATATCAACCCCTCAGATCTGGGCTGGAATCCCCCCGTGAGCAGCTGGATTGACCGGCGAGAGGTGCAGTCTGAGAGAGCCAACCTGACCATTCTGTTTGACAAGTACCTGCCCGTCTGCCTGGACACCCTCAGGACCAGGTACCTCTGCAGGGTGCTTGTTCTCCCCTGGCGAGGGCAGGTGGTCACTCGCCACTCTTCAGCTGTGCTCCAGGATTGGCCAGTGTCCTCCTTGTCCCCAGGAGCCCTGAGTGTCATTGGCTTCAGCTCCAGGAAACTGTGGGCTGAGGGGGCAGCTGGCACTCCTGCCCATCCTTGGTTGGTCTGATCTGGTTCTCCCTGGATATTGATTTGATAGTTCCTGTGCTTGTATCAGTTCTGTATCTCTTGGAAATTAAATCCAAAAGATCCTAAAGGGAAAATCTTTCCAGTTTTCTGATGTGTCAGGCCAGACCTGAGCTCACTGCACAAGTTTTGGGTCAGTAGAGCAGATTTCAGACCACTGCTGAAAGAAAGTGTGGAAGATGCAGAGCAGATCCTCTTTTGTCCTCTCTCCACATCTTTTCCTGCCCCTTGGGGATGAGGAGGAAGCTGGTGTTTGTGTGAGAGGGTGAGATAGCTCCAGAGGCAGTCCTCCCTTGGATTTCTTTCCTGAAGCATTTGAGCACAGCTGAGTCCCTCTGTGTGAGTATCCAGCTTGGGTGTGTTCCATGGCTGGACACTGACCACTGAATGTGAAAAACAAGACAAGGAGTGATTTAAACTGAGCTCATTTAAACTGAGCAAGGGGAAATTTAGATTAGGTATTTGGAAGAAATTCTTGGCTGTGAGGGAAGTGAGGCCCAGAGAAGCTGTGGCTGCCCCTGGATCCCTGGCAGTGTCCAAGGCCAGGTTGGACGGGGCTTGGAGCAACCTGGGATAGTGGAAGGTGTCCCTGCCCATGGCAGGGGGTTAGAATAGATGAGTTTTAAAAGTTTCCTTCCAACCCAGACTAGTCTATGATTGTGTGATTGTCCATCCTCTGCTTGCTCCCCACACCTGCAGTTTCATTTAAAAAATGGAAAAAGAAGAAAAGTCAGTGAACAACCGAACCTGGGCACCATCAGCCCCAACAAGGAGGTGTCAGGAGGAGCTGCTTGAGTGCAAGTCTTGCTCCTTGGCACTGGGAGTTGGGAATCTGGCTGGGCAGCTGCTCTCTGGGTGCCCAAACTTTAAAGCTGTTGGCAACAAAGCCCATCGAGCATCTCGAGCTCTCTCTGCTGAACAATTGTCAGACCATGAAATCCCCAGGATTAGCTGCACCAGCCCCAAGCTGAGTATTTTGGTAGCTTGCCTTAATTCAGAAATTGTAGAACCAACCTTTCAAATAGCTCTAATTACTTTATGGAGGACTTCAGTGCTGCTACAATATTAGTTTGGAATTCTGTAAGTGTAGCTTAAACGAATGTAAAATGGCAAGATGAAAGGTTTTATTTTATTACTCCTCTATTTGACCGCTTTTGAACTCCTTGTGCTCCCAGGAAATCATCGCCTTTAGCAACTCCTCCATTTTACTTCTTTCAAGAGGATCAAAGTTTTTAAATGCCTGAAACTTCTGATGACTGTTATTATGTGTGTGTGTGTGCCAGTGCCAGCAGGGCCAGGCGGAGGTTGGGTGTTCTCCTTAGTGCTTTCCCAAGCAATGAGACACCCACTGCTGACAAGGAAAATTCTGATATTCTGGCAAAACATTCCTGCCTTGCCTTCCTGGGCTGGGAGCAACCTTGGTGTTTCACCCAATTATATTTCCCAATTATGTTTCCATTTCCATCCTTCAGATTTAAGAAGATTATTCCCATTCCTGAGCAGAGCATGGTTCAGATGCTGTGTTACCTGCTGGAATGCCTCCTGACGGAGGACAACACACCTCCTGACTGTCCCAAGGAACTTTATGAGCTCTACTTTGTCTTTGCTGCTGTCTGGGCCTTTGGTGGGTCCATGTTCCAGGACCAGGTAAGAAGGGAGGGGCCTCATCAGCATCTTTCAAGAGACCTTTTATTGCCTGTTTTTTTTGGTTTTTTTCTCCTACTTTTTTCAACTTTCCCAGACCTAAAGCTGTCAGTGATGCTGTTTGACCTGGAAACCTGAACTAAACAATCCCTTTCATGAAAGGCCTCATTATCCAGGGGGTAACACTGGAGAATGGCCAAGCTCAGCGTGGCCATCACCTCGAGGCAATGGAGATCCAGGCCAGCTTTCCTTGGGGAGGATTTAACCCTCCATTCCCCCTGTGCCAGCTGAAAAAACCACAACCTTGGTTCTGTCAGTGCAGGGTGACTCTTAAGTCAAGCCTGGGGAACAGCTGGCCCTTGCCCAGCAGCACAAGCTGCTGCCTCAGCAGAGGAGCTTCAGAGGAACTTGCTGGAGCGTGGTTGGTGGCACTTGGACATGGCATTCCCGTGCCATAGCAGTTAATCCTGGCATTCCTGTGCCATGGCATGTTAATGCTGGCATGGCAGGGCCTTGACACAGCTGGGTGTGTGGCAGCAGGAGCTGGGAGCAGGCTCAGCATCCCACTGGGAGGATTCTGGGCGTTGCTGCCTGTGCTGCTCTGTAAATGTCAGGGAGGAGAGCGCGAGCACACAGCGTCCGAGCAAGGGGGAGCCTGATGAAAAATGATCCAATATAAAAACTGTTTATTGCTGCCTGCTGAAGGTACCCTTCCTGGTGACCTTTTGCTGCCAAAATGTCAGGAGAAACAGGCTGGAAGGCTTCCCACTGCTCAGCGTTTGTTGGTGGGGAGCAAGGCCCCTCTATAAAAACAGATGATAGATTTGCCATTTCCAGGCTCTGAAATTAGCAGAAATCCATATGGGGTTTTTGTTAAAGAAGCAGTTTGAGCTCAACACCATTCTGGCAATAGAGCTGGTGCTGGGACTGCTCCACTTAAGGGCCCAGCCCCTCCCAGCACTGCCAGCAGGGCGAGGCACCGCTGTGAGAAAGCTTTTAGCAGCACTGCACATCGCTTTTCTGCTGCCGGGCTGAGGAGTTGTGACAACAGGAGAAAGGAGATTACAGTCATTCTGCCTCTCTGGGTAGCACGAGACTGCAAAATCGTGGATGCTAATAATGTGTTTTTCAAATCCTCTGGTCTTTTGATGTATGGTGGCTCAGGGAGCTTTGCAGAGGACGCTCAGTTCAAAGCTGGGTTTCCTGAGGGAGGCTGAGCAGTCCGTGGTCCCACCTGGTCCCAAAAGCCTGTGGGGTGGCTGTGGGGAGAAGAAACCTAATAGAGATGCCCCTGGAACAAACTGTGCTGCTAAAACTGGCTCAGTGATGCATCTGCTCTCTCGCAGTCATCTTTTTAGCAGCACTTTCCCCCTTCCTCCTCCTGTTTCTCCTCAGGGCTGAGGGCTGCAGTCCCTGTGCTCTGTGTGGGAAGGGTTCACACGGTGGCTGGCCCAGTTTCAAGAGGAGACCTGAGGCAGGGAAGGGGACTTAGCACATTTTGCAAACCCTGACTCAGTGTCTAAAGCAAAAACTGTCACCCCAGCTCCCCCCAAAAAAGTTCAGATGCTTGAAAATCTTCATGCATGGAGAGGTAGAAGGGGGAAAAGCAGGAAATCAGGAGCTTGCTGGGCTCTGGGGAAAAGCAGGAAATCAGGAGCTTGCTGGGCTCTATGGCAGCAGTCCCTCTCCCATTCTTTGCTGAACTGGGGTCAGCAGTCCTGCTGCTCCTGCTTGAAAAGAGGCCAGAAAGCAACAACTAAGTGTTTGCAGGGTGGTGTGATTTATGAGGAAGAGATTTGGTATGCATGCTCTGACTATCCATGGCCACGGATGGAGATGGATGTGGTGTCTTTGTCTGTTGGAAGAAGTAGGCACCAAAAATCAATCAAGTATCTGTTTAGTCATAGGCACGTATTTCTCTTTTTCAAATTGATCCATCTGTCTAATCTCAGACATACGAGGAGTGATCAACACAGAGGATGAATTATTTAGGGGAATAAATAGGAGTGATGAGGAAAAATGAAGAAAATGACAAATTAGACTTAATAATAGGAAAAAGGATAAGATTGTTATGCTGTGGAATATATTTTTAAGGACTAATCCCACTCTGGTGGACTGGGATAAATAACATTCTCCATCTCTAATGAATTTCTCCAGATTTGCCTGTTTTCTCCTCTTTTTGTCCTGCAGCTTGTGGACTACAGAGTGGAGTTCAGCAAGTGGTGGGTGTCAGAATTCAAGACGATCAAGTTTCCTTCTCATGGCACAGTCTTTGACTTTTATGTTGATCCGGAAACAAAGAAGTTTGAGCCTTGGTCTAAACTTATTCCTCAGTTTGAATTTGATCCAGAGGTGCCACTGCAGGTAGGTGACCCCAGCAGGCTCCTGGGCTGGAGGAGTTCATGTGTTTTAGTGGCTGAAGGTGGGTGTTTCTATGAAGTCTGGTGAAAGGTCAGGCACTGATGGAATTCTTTATGGGATACAACTAAATTACCCATCTATTTTGCTGTGCTTTGACTGTAACAGCACATCCTCCATCCATCTTCCAAACATGAATGATGTACAGCAGGGACAGGGAGCTGCTGTGCCCAGGGTGCAGAGAGAAGTGTTGAGACAGAGCAGGGACAAAGCCTCTGAGACACCAGGACATGCTGTTGTTCTCTGTGGCTGCAAATAGGGATGGGTTTATGTTTGGGCCAAGAAGAGACTTCCTCAGGTAGTGAATTGTGGTTGCCAGTTGCACTTCTCTGTTTTTTCAGAAGTGCCAGAGTGAGCAGATGATTTGTAAAAATCATCACTGTTTTAGCGAGGTGTGTTTTTGTTGGGGGGATCCAGCTGCTGCTCCTAGGGGTTCACCTGGAAAGATGGATTTTAATGGCTGGCAGCAGCAGATCATCCCTCCCCTAGTGCAGCCTGGAAGCTGGCCTCACCTGACTCATTCCACAGGAGGTGGCTGTGGGGTGCTGGTGATGCCTTCTCTTGGTCCTAGAATTAAGAGTCAGACACAGTTAAGGGATACAAAAGGGTTTTTACCTCTGTATTTAATAAGGATCCTTATGGTGCAACAATTTGTCAGGGTGGAATGTGTTGAAATGCACACACCACGTATACAATTTTATAGACCTTGTAAATTAGCCTATCTAACAAAGATTTCCAATGAATGGCATGACATGTCTTTAGTTTAAAGTGTTCTCCCTAGATGGGTTTAATCCTAGTTTATAGAATATGTTTATAGAATGTGTTTTTGGTTTCTCAAGACAGCATAAGGCTTTCCAACCTCCAGCTGTGAGGCCTTCGGGATGTTTGGTCTTCTTGCCTAGTAGACTATGCTAAGATACCAGACTTAAAGAATTGCAAGAATACTGAGAACACATAAAAGATACACAAAAAGAAAAGGCATAAAATCATCATGGCATTAATGCCTTTTAGTGGCTACCTAGAACAGAGACTAGACAGAGTTAAGGGAATAAATTGGGTATTTATTAAAGGCCTTCAATAGAAGCACCTTGGGCAGTGCAAAAGCCTCACAGAGTCTACACAAAAGATGGACAATGATCACAAGTTTTTCAGACAGAAATAAGTTTGGTCTATTTGCATATCAGGGGTTAATTGTCCAATTACAGCTTCAGGTAATGAAGTCACATTCCCCCAGTTTGCTTCATCCCCCCAATTCACTTTTGTTTATACTTTTTGGGCCTGAGGCAGAGAGTGCCATTGGTTCTCAGGCCTGGAAGGATTGTTTTGTCTGACCAAAACTTGAAGAGAGCTTACAAACGTTTTTCCTAGAATTAAGAGTCAGACACAGTTAAAGGATACAAAAGGGTTTTTACCTCTGTACTTAATAAGGATCTTTATGGTGCAACAATTTGTCAAGGTGGAATATGTTGAAATGCACACGCCACGTATACAATTTTATAGACCTCGCAAATTATATGGAGTTCAGAGTTCTACACTAACGCAGTGCAGGACCTGAAAAACAGAAAAAGCTAAAACTTCAAGGCATCAGCATCAGGGCTGGGGACACTGAGGTGGTTGCTGTGCCCCCCAGGCCTGCCTGGTGCCCACGGCAGAGACGGTTCGCCTGCGGTTCCTGGTGGCCAGGCTGCTGCAGCGCCGGCGCCCCGTGCTGCTGGTGGGCGCCGCCGGCACGGGCAAGTCTGTGCTGCTGGGGGACACGCTCTGCTCCCTGGACACCGACGTCTTCCTGGTGAAGAAGGTCCCCTTCAACTACTACACCACCTCTGCCATGCTGCAAGGTAAGCTCTGAAGCCATAGCAGGGGAGGTTCAGGTTGGATATCAGGGAGAAATTGTTCACTGAAAGGGTGGTTGGGTATGGGTTTAACTCACACTCCTGAGGGCCAGCCTTGCAGAGATGTGGCTATAGTAATGAGCGAGACGGCTGATCGTGGGTGCCTTGAAAAAATCAGAAGGGTTTTAATGAAGATGGAAAATACAAAATGCAAAGCAACAAAGCCGAGCACAGCACAGAGACAAACTCCTTGCTGCTACAGCACCTCGAAACGCGAGAAGCGAAAAGCGTGGAGTTCCTTTGTTCTCTCTCTTTTATACCTAAGGGCTTAGGTGGGCTTTCTGGCCCTTGGCCCAATGAGAAAAACAACAGTCTTTGAGTAGCATTTCCAGGGTTCATGCTACACTTCTGTGCTGGCTCCGAGCCAATTGCAAAGAGAAATCTACAGAACTTTCCAGCTAACTTCCTGACATGTCCAAAGTTAAAGTGAGACCCTTTCCCTATTTGGAAGCACCTGCTAGAGGTGTAGGGATTGCATTACTACAGTTGTGTGTTGTAATGGGCTGACCAGGGAGGTGGTGGAGTCACCGTCCCTGGAGATGTTTAAGGAAAGCCTGGATGTGGCACGTAGTGTCATGGTTTAGTTGACAAGGTGGTGTAAGGTCACTGATTTGACTTGATGATCTCAAGGGTCTTTTCCAGTCAGGTTAATTCTGTGATTCTGTGACATTCCTGGGGCATCCATTGGGGTTTGGAGCGGGTTGTGCGCTGGGAAGCTCAAGGGAAGACCCGTGGGTGAATTGCCCATGTCGTTGTGGGCACACTCAGAATCCCACAGTGAAACTCTCCGCCCAGCAGAGCCCTGGTTCTTGTGGAAATGATGTTTTCCAACCTGAGAATTTCCATTTTTAACCCCACCACTCTGGTTCAGGGCTGTGCCAAAGGCCAGGCTTCAATCTGCTGCAGTCTTCATGGCTTGTATTTGACTTGAAGTGTGTCTTTAACATGCTGGAATTGAAGAATAAGATGGGTTTCTTGGAGAGGATCCAGACTGTCCTCGGGGTGCAATGATGGGAATTGCATCCCAATTAGCGGTGAAGATGGTACTCATGGATATGTGCAGGCTGGAAGCCAGGGCTGGTTTCTGGGGCTGTCCTCCTATCCTGCCACAGCCCGACATGTCTCATGGAGCAGTTTTGTAGTTTAAAATTGGTCTCTGGGCCTGATCTGCTCCCAGAGAGGTGACAGCACAGGCCCAGCCCATGCTCTGGGGCCACATCTGCTCTCTGGGACAGGCTTGGAGGGTTTCTGGGCTTGCTGGTGCCTCTGCACACAGCAAATTATTTGGGCTACTTGTCCTTCAAGAAAAAAAATGGGTAAAACCTCCCCTTCTGGCCAGTCTCACCAGCGTGATGGTTGCAACTTCCTTTTTTCCTTTTCCTCCTGGAGTGGGAAGTGCCCTGGGTTGGGGAGGGGGCCTGTGGTGTTCCCCACCTGCCCAGGTGAGTGTCTGCAGGTGTGGGCAGGTACAGCCTGTCCCTGTTGCTCTGAGCTCAGGGCTGAGCCCTCCCCCTCTTTCCTCTGCAGAGCCCAGCACGTCTTCATCACAGGCAAGTGTGATTTATGCTGCTTGGCATCCTTCCCCACTGCTCATTTTTTAGTTAATTTGTCCCTTTTTGTGGAGTTTGTCAGTCGACTGCTTTTTTTTCTTCCCCAGCAGGTGCCTCTTTAGATTTGTAAAATGTGAATCCAAAGCAGTTTGGGATTTTAGTTTTTATTTCCTCTAAAAAGAGCCAACCTGAAAGCCAGGAATTCTTAGTTGAGGTGCCTGTTGGGACAGAGATTTTTAAGGTGCAGAGCTGCACTCTTCAGGGAAAGCACAGGGATGTGGTGCAAACAATCTTAGTGGGCCTGCAGCTTACAGATTTTCATGTGCATGGGGGTTAAAAGGAGGCAGACTCTGTCTGTGCCCAAAGCTGAGCACAGTTTGGGGATTTTCTTTGGTGTATTGTGCCTAAATCCCACTCCCTGTGGAGCCTGGAACCTCTGGTGTGCTGCTCCATGCCCCCTTGGACCTCTGCTCCTCCACCAGCTGTATCCCTGCCCTCAGCCCCCACCTTCCCACTCCAGATCTGCCTTGAGAATATGACAATAAATGTTGTTTTTTTGGGTTAGGTATCTTTTCCCCCTTGGCCACCAGGGTAAGAGGAGCCACACTTGCCAAGTCTGGTGTGCAGTGAATGTTTGAGGGGCTGATGAGGATGTGTCAGGAACCCAGGGCAGGAACCCTTCAGGATTACTGTGGGATAAGCTTTGAATTAAAATGCAACTTCCACAAACATGTCACTTCATCCCCAGTAATTGCATTTCACTATGATGAATCTCCTGCATCCTTGTTTAACCTCGAAAAGGGCTGATTTTATATGTTAATTAAGGCCTAATTAAATTTAAATTAAATGCTTATTTGAAACACTTAATTTGACTAGCTACCAGAAGTTTCAAATATTGTGGTTTTATTGAAGGGGGAGAGAGGCTCCACTGAGGAAAAATCTATCATTTTTCTGAGCACAATTTGTGGCTTTGTGCAGAACTGTCTGTGACAAGAAAACAGCTGAATTCTTAGTGGGTAACCAGGCTGTCTGCAGGGCACCCAAGCAGGAAACAAATGGGATTTTAAAAGATTTGCGGTCTGAAAAAAACCCCAGAATATAAATTTTCCCTAATAACTTTTGGCTTTGATAAGGAATGGCTGAAGTGTGTATTTGCACAATTTTTTTTTTTTTTAATCAAAACTCCCAGTTGTCCCTAATTACAAAGGACTGCTCCTTGCCATGCTGCTGCTTACAGGACTGGTGGTAACCCCAAAGTGTGGCAGTGAAACAAATTCTGCCTCCATCTCCAGCAGAGCTGGGAGTACCTGGGAGTCAGGATGGGCTCCAAGAAAGCCCCTGGCAGGAAAATCATCCCAGGACTCAGAAAAGCTGCTGCTGTTTGCTTTGCCCCTTCCTGAGGCAGTAAAGGTTGCTCAGGCTGCAGTGAAAGAAATCAATAACCTATAAAAACATTTTGTGCAGCAGTGTGGGGTGATTTGCATTAAATATCACTCCAGCATTGTAAATATTCCCAACATGCTACAGTCTAGAGCAGCACATAACCTCAGCCTTCTGCAAAAACAAATGGGATTTTTCCAGAGCTTCCAAATGAGAAGTTTTCTCTCCATGCTCTCCCTTACTTATGTGAGATTCTGCTTAAAACTGGCTGGGAATGGGACAGCTTGTGTTGGAATTGAGTCTTGTTGGGTTATCTGGAGATTTGGATGATGCTGGGGAGGGGATCAGGGAACTTGGAGATGTTTGGGGCTGTTCAGTCTGGTGAAGAGACTCACAGAATGCCTGAGGTTGGAAAATCCCTCCAGGATCATCCAATCCCAGCTGTGCCTGATCACCACCTTGTCCCCATCCCAGAGCACTGCGTGCCACCTCCAGGGATGGGCACTCCAAACCTCTCTGGGCAGCCCCTGCCAATGTTTAACCACTTCTTCAGTGAAGAAATTCCTGCTGGTGTCCAACCTGAGCCTCCCCTGGCCCAGCCTGAGGCCATTCCCTCTCCTCCTGTTCCTGTTCCCTGGGAGCAGATCCCAAATTCCCCCTGGCTGTCCCCTCCTGTCAGGGAGTTGTGCAGAGCCACAAGTTCCCTCTGAGCCTCCTTTTCTCCAGGGTGAGCCCCTTTCCCAGCTCCCTCAGCTGCTCCTTGCTCAGTTTCATTGCTCTTCTCTGGACTCAGAGGCTCCAGGGGGAGTTCAGAGCCCCTTCCAGTGCCTGAAGGGACACCAGGAGAGCTGGAGAGGGACTTGGGACAAGGAATGAAAGGACAGGACAGAGGTTATGGCTTCCCAGTGCCAGAGGGCAGGGCTGGATGGGATATTGGGAAGGAATTCCTGGCTGTGAGGATGGGCAGGCCCTGGCACAGGGTGCCCAGAGAAGCTGTGGCTGCCCCTGGATCCCTGGAAGTGCTCAAGGTCAGGCTGGATGGGGTTTGGAGCAGCCTGAGACAGTGGAAGGTGTCTCTGCCATGGAAGGAATAAGATAGACTTTAAGGTCCCTTCCAGCCCAAACTGTTCTGTGATTCTATGATCCTCTTGGGTGCTTTTGAATATGTAATATTATTTTAATTGTTTGAAAATTGTCCCAGCCCTAAAACCACCCTTTTCCTTTATCTAAAAGATGTAAAAATTGCATTTTCTGTCACAAAATCAGCTCGTGGGCTTTGTGCTCCAGCACCTCCTTGGCTCCATCCCAGTGCCAAGCTACTGCTGTCCATGCTTGGGGACACAGGGCAGTGAGTCCTGTGCTGTGCTGGGGATCAGGATAAACTCAGCCAGGAGGACTGAGTTAAAACAAATGTGCAGGAGGGATGTAAAAGGCTTTATCTTGCCTGACAAGCTCTGAAGCAGACCTGGCTTGGAGCAGACACAGTTTGCTGTGTTTTGTTTATGAGAAGGCATTGAAAACTTTGTGATTTGGGTGGAGTCAGACCCAAAATCTGCCCTAAGGCACCCTGCAGGGCCTGGGGACAGCCACCATCCTGCCAGTCCCAGACAAGACCCTTGCCCTGGGAACAGCCACTGTCCTCCTGGGAGCAGTGTCCTATGCCAAGACCAGCTCTTCCTTCCTAAAAAGCCACAAACATCTCAGGTGGAGCTGGGTGGGCTGGGGCTCCCTGGAGCTGCTCCCAGCAGGCAGAGGGCTGGGCTGAGCAATCATTCCCAGTAACTCCTGCCCCTACAGGTGTGCTGGAGAAGCCTCTGGAGAAAAAGGCTGGCAGGAACTACGGCCCTCCAGGCACCAAGAGGCTGGTGTACTTCATCGATGACCTGAACATGCCTGAGGTGGATGCCTACGGGACCGTGCAGCCCCACACTCTGCTCAGGCAGCACCTGGACTATGGCCACTGGTACGAGGCTGCTGGGGCTGGGCTGAGAGCTTTTGGTCCAATCTGGCTGTAGCAATGTGGGGTTTAGATGGTGGGTGCTGCTGCTATTGCCAAGAAGCATCTCTTTTGGAGAAGCTGCTTGGGGAGGCACTCAGGCAAAGTCCACACACCAGACACACACAGGTTCAGTGAGGAGAGGCAAGAAGGGCCTTCTGTATGATAAATTCCACTGAAGGTTTATTCCAGCATGCCAAAGGGAATCGGGGACAAAAGACCCAACCATGTGGTGTGCACAGGGTTGAGTATGGGGTCAGGAACCAATGGTCTGAGGGCACAGGGGCAGTGCACAATGTGACCCCCTAAAGCCACAAGGCAGCCCACAGACACACCCAAGGGACAGCAGCTGCCCTGGCTGTGGTCACCATCTGTGGCTTTTTCTGTGCCCCAAGGTACGACAGGAGCAGGCTGTCCCTGAAGGAGATCAGCAATGTGCAGTATGTGTCCTGCATGAACCCCACTGCAGGGAGCTTCACCATCAACCCTCGGCTCCAGGTAAATCCCTGTTCCACGGCCTTGATTTTTCGGTGGATTGTTCAGGCTCAAGACTTCAGGAGAACCTGTGGCAGATCCTGCTGTTGTTCAATGAGTGGAAACAGCATGGATCTGTGAAGTGACTGTAATTCCTGATGGAGAGGCAGCAGACTTGCTGCCCTTACTTTGTGTTTCCTCTTGTTTTGCTGCTCAGCAGGAGGAAGAAGTCACAAGTTCCCAGCCAGCTGGACACCTACTCTCAGGAAAACTTCTGGTCCAGACAGGCAGATCTTACCTTCCTCTAGCTGATATTTACTGCTGGACCATAGTTCTTGAGTCTTTTGGTGGTCAGGCATTGGAACTTGCAGGCCAGGGGAGTGGTGGAGTCACCAACTCTGGATGTGTTCAAACATGAGTGGATGTGGCACTCTGCAGTGTGGTTTGGGACTTGTTCAAAGGTTGGACTTGATTGTCTCAGAGGTCTTTTCTAACCTTAACCATCTTGTGTTCTCTTCCTCTGCAAGTTCCTAATCAACAAAGGATCTTCTGGGAGGTGGCACCTTCCAGGGGCTGCTCCTACTGGAGACAAGGGTCAGTGAGACCTTCAGACCTTTCAGCTCTTCCATGGACTGAGCTTCCCTTGTCAAATGCCATTGAAAATCCCTTGTTCAGCCAGCAGAAGGTGTCACCTGCCAGCTGTTCTCTGCTGGAAAATTGGAAGGGAGACATAGTTCTGGTGGACTTCAAGTCATGGGATCAGACAGCATCCCAGACTGGAAGAGACCTCGAGGTATCATCAGGGCCAGCCTTTCCTGGGAAGTGGAGGCCAGAGGAGATTTAGTGCTGTGTCCAACCACAGAATGGGCACTGACCTGGGAGGTGGTTTCCCTTGTCTCTGACCTTCCATGTCGTTCTCTTCCTCAGCGCCACTTCTGTGTCTTCGCTCTCTCCAACCCTGATCAGGACGCCTTGGCCAGGATCTACAGCACCATCCTAGTGCAGCACCTGGCCAGTGGGAATTTCTCAGAGGCTGTGCAGAAATCAGCCCAGCAGCTCACTGCCCTGGCGCTGGGGCTGCACCGAAAGGTGGCTGCCACTTTCCTGCCAACAGCTGTCAAGTTCCAGTACGTTTTCAACCTCAGAGACTTCTCCAATATCTTCCAAGTAAGTGCAGCTCCTGTCCTGTGGCAGGAACGGGAGTTTGTCTCAATTTGGAGTTTGGAGATTTGGAGTTTCTCCCAATGTCACAGGCAACTGAGGTGCCTCTGGCCCTTGGTGAGCCAAGCACAGTGTCCCACTCAGTAATGGCACAGCATGGGTGTCCCCTGAGCTAACATGATTGGACTCCTGATGACTCCTGGTGACCTTGGACTCCTGATTGGTTTTGAATGGATTCCAGAGCCATCACCCACTACTGGTGGGGAAGATCAGTCAAAAGCTTATTTACTTTCCAGTCTCCTCTGGCCAGTGGGGAGGGATGCACAGTTCCAGAAGGAGGTATAGATTTAGAGGGGTTTGAAGTGTCCTCTGAGGTGAGAAAGGACAAACTGGAAAGAGCTTTGGGCTTCTGACCTCAGTCCTTCTGTTGTGAGTGTGATGCCTTGGGAAGGCTGACCTGGAACAGAGATTGGAAAGAGCTAGAGAATAAAGTGGATATTTACTGAGAGTCCTTTAGGGTACACCTTGGGCAGGACAAGACCCTGGCCAGGGCTACACCCCAGGTGGACTAAAAATGGTCACAAAATCGCTGACTGGTCACAAGATCTTACATTTTTATGTTTTGGTTCATTTGCATCTTGGAGTTTAATTGTCCAGTTACAGTTTCTGATTGTCAGGTCCCATCCTTCTTGTTCCTCCCTTCAGCCACCCTTGTTTGTGCTTTTGGGCCTGCAAACTTGTACCAGTTGTCCTTGGTGTGCAGCAGGAAAAGGATTTGTTTTATCTCCCTGCTCTGTGCAGAGCTGAGTGACACTGAATGTGAGCTCAGAACTGCACCCCTGGGCAGCACAGAATCTGAAATACATGAAAGATAGAACTTAAGGCATCAAGTGTGAAGGAGCTGGGCTTGTATTGGGGAGCCCCACCTCACTTGTGTGGCTGTGGGGGTCCGTGGCACCACCCCACCACACAGGGAAGCTCTCACTGCATGGGGCAGGGGGTGGGTACTCCGTGTGTGCTGGCCCTGACGGGGGGACAGCAGTGACTGGTTCAGCTGCTCTGCCAGAGCCAGGACAGCTTGGTGGCTGTACCACAGCTTGTCCTCTCAGGTGCTCAGCATGGCACATGCAGGATGGCATTTAAAGAGCTGATAAATCAATCCAAACCAGCTTTGATTTTACCACTGAAACTGAACTGCCAGCCACTGCACCAAAGTGAAGTTGTTCAGCTTTAGAAGGGTTGTCTTCCATCCTTGGTGAGATTTTGTTTTTCTGTTTTCCCCAGCAGTCTCATACTTTGAAGCAGCTGGTGACAGTGCTCAAAGAGCCTTTCAAAGTTTCAGGCTGATTAATAAAATTTGAAAAATTCCTCAGCAGCCAAGCCGAGGGTCAGCACCACAGCCTATTCTAAACCCCCAGCTGGTAATTTGTCACTGTCCTTGTTAACATCGGTTTCACAAAGTGGGAACATGGAAGTTCAGTGCCTTCAGTACCCATCAGACAGGAGCTGAAGGAGTGACAGACAGGGAAATCTGGGACCAGGACCTTGAACAAGTGAATAACTCCATTGTGCCAGGAAGGAGTCAGGCCTGTCATTGTGCTCAGCTGAACATCAGCAGCTCTGACGTGAGATGTGGGTCATGTTAAATCCTGACTTCCAGTTAATCTGGGCTTTGAGAGGTGCAGGGAGGGAACAGAGCATTTCAGTGGAAGGCTTTAATTTCTTCTTCTGAATGTGCCAGTGTTTGGGGGTAACAGAAAATATCCTGCCAGATCCCAGCTCTGGGCCAGAGGGTGGTGACAGGAATGCTCCTCATTCTCCTTTCAAGGGATTCTCCATCCTCTTTTTTTGTTTGTTTCTTTTTCATGTTGGCCCCACCTGCATCCCAGATGCAGTGACCCACAGCTGTGTGTCCCTAGTGCTTTTGGGGTGTGAGGGCCTTTAGATTCATTCCCTTTAGAGGGATTGAATGATTTTGAATTCTATTTCAATCAGTTTAGAATCTGATGTGTTTCTCCTTCCTCTCTTTGAGTTGTCAGCTTTTCTCACCAATTTTATTTTTTTTTTCTGGAATAAATAAAATAATTTGACAGCTGTAATGACAGATGTGAAACCCAAACAATCTGAGCCATGGACCAGTGAGCTGAGAGGGCCTGCTTTACATTGCTTTCAATGCATTTAATAGTTAATGTATAAATAATTAGATGTTAGGAATAAAAGCTGTCTGTTTAATTCATACCATTGAAAACCCTGTGTGCTGTTAATAGGCTTAGTATAGGCAACACCTCTTTGAAATATAATTCTTTTATGCATTTTAATAGAGTTCATGGTAAACATACTGTGCTAAGCAGACAGCAACTGATATTTCCTGCAGGCACAATGCACCTAATTAGAATTAATTGATTAAAAGAAAAAATAGCCACCAGTAACATTTCCAAACCGTTTTTCCTTCTTGACAAAGCACCCATGGCATGGGGTTGGGATGGGAGAACCACATGTCTGGGCTGGTGCCTGGCTCTGCAGGGTCCCACCTGCTGGGAGCAGGACCCCAGCCCGGCCAGGAGAGGCTGGGTGGGAGATCAAAATGGGCACAATGAATATAAACCTTCAAAAGAATGTGGGAAACAGCCATTCCCAGGGCTGTGGGCAGCAGGTTGAGGAAGGTGATTATACCCCTCTGTGCTGCTTTGTCAGACCTCACCTGAAGTACTTATCCAGTTTGGGGGTCCAGGCACCAGGAGACCTCCCAGGAAGGACCTGGAGAGAGTCCAGAGGGGCACCAGGATGATCAGAGGGATGGGGCAGCTCTGCTGGGAGGAAAGGCTGGGAGAATTGGGGTTGTTCAGCCTGAGGATTGCTCTGAAGTGACCTCACTGTGGCCTTCCAGTGCCTGAAGGGGCTCTAAGAGAGCTGGAGAGTGACTTTGGACAAGGGATGGAGTGACAGGACAAGGAGGAATGACTTCCCAATGACAGAGAGTTGGTTTAGATGAGATATTGGGAAGAAATTGTTCCCTGTGAGGGTGGGCAGGTCCTGGCACAGGGTTCCCAGAGCAGCTGTGGCTGCCCCTGGATCCCTGGCAGTGTCCAAGGCCAGGTTGGACACTGGGGCTTAGAGCAGCCTGGGACAGTGAAGGGTGTCCCTGCTGTGGCAGGGGTGGATGGGATGGTTTTTAGGTCCTTCCAACTCAAACCCTTCTGGGTTGAGAAGGAGCTTTGGGAGTTCTGGATGAACAAAGGACACGTTCCCTGGGGTGTGTGGTGTGGGGTTGCTCAGGGGCTCAGGTGCAGGATGCTGTAAGGGGGACTCAGCAGGGTGGCTGCTGGGGTTGGAGTCCCTCAGGGTCAAGCCTGGCTTTCCTGTCAGTCTTTGCTCTCCACAGGGCCTTCTGTTCTCCACCCCAGAATGTCTGAAGCAGCCCCAAGATCTGGTGAAGCTCTACCTGCATGAGTCAAACCGGGTGTACCGGGACAGGATGGCTGAAGAAACGGATTGTGACACTTTTGATAAAATCCAGCGGGAGATGGTGAAGAAATTCTACGACGTAAGTGTTGAGGTCTGATGAGGTCTAATTCTGATGACAACAGAACAGAACGGGTTTATTGGAAGGGAAATCAATACTGGGGATTTTCCTTTCCCACTCTTTCACTCCTGTGCCTCTTTCCCCTCTTCCAACATGCAGGTGCAACTGCGTGGGCATAAAAAGGCTGGAACACCGTAGTTCTCTTGGAAGGTGGCTGAGAGCTGTGGTGGGTTTTCCTGTATTTGTTCCATACTAGTTTCTTCTCTTTTACAGGACATTGAGGACACTTTAGAGCAGGCCAAACACATGAATATTTATTGCCATTTTGCCAAAGGCCTTGGGGAACCTGGCTATAGGCCAGTTCTAAGCTGGGAGGAGCTGAACCAGATCCTCATGGAAGCCTTGGACAGCTACAATGAAGTCAACGCTGCCATGAACCTGGTACTGTTTGAGGATGCCATGTGCCACGTGTAAGGGGGTTTTCTGCCTTTATGTCTCCATCATTTGTCTGTGCAGATGGTTTTGTGGGGTCTCCTGCAGGATGTAGGAATATGGATCTGTAGGCTGAGGCAAATAATTTGTAGTTCTACAGGGCCAAGTGCCAGGTCCTGCNCAAAATCTGACAGTGGGGGACTTGAAAGGCTGAGGTAGAGGGGAAGAAAATAAAGAGCAGAGCTTGCCCTGAAGGCTTGTTGCGTGTTGAGAAGCAGAACCGAGGAGGATGACCAGAGCCCAGGTGTGCCCAGGTGGGCAAGAGGACAATGCCACCAGGGCTGTCCCAGCNGGGCTCGGGCAGAGGGGATGGAAAGCTGCTTGGGAAAAGGCCCTGGGGGTGCTGGTGACAGTGACTGGACATGAGCCCGGGCATGACCAGGTGGGCAAGAAGCCAAGGGCACCTGGGCTGTCCCAGCTCTGGGGTGGCAGCAGGGCCAGGACAGCTCCTGTCCCCTGCGCTGGCGTTGATTGCTGCCACATCTCCGAGACTGACATTCCTCATCCCGCTCAGAACACAATTTCTTGGTGAATAAAATATGTATTGAAAAGCAGTGGGCAGAGAAATAGGAAAACAGTCTTATTAATGAGGGGCTTTGTATGCTCCAATTCAGCTGCCGCATCAGCCGCATCCTGGAGGCGCCGCGGGGGAACGCGCTCCTGGTCGGCGTGGGAGGCAGTGGGAAGCAGAGCCTGACCCGCCTGGCAGCCTTCCTCAGCTCCCTCGAGGTCTTCCAGATCACCCTGAGGAAAGGCTACGGCGTCCCAGACCTCAAGGTGGGGTGTGGGAAATGGGTTTGTTGAAAATTCTGAAAGCCTGACAGAAGGCTCACGTAGTATGGATCTGTGTGCAAACTCTGAGATAGAAAATGCTGACTTAGAA
>VXBB01023220.1:0-53384 GCA_013399915.1 Illadopsis cleaveri
GTCTTCCCAAACCAAGACAGTGGTCAAACTATTAAACTAGCCAATAATTAGAAGGAGGGAAAATTACTGAGTGCCGTGAGCAAATCTAAAGAGACAGAAAGATGGCACGACCAGACAGAAAAAACAGACTGTTCAAGGTGACAGAAACACAAATAAGTGCAAATACATGTGGCAACATATATTTATAGTGCATTTGTTAGGTATCAGATAAAAGAAAATAAAAAAGCAGAGAGAAGAACAGAGAGAAGTCAAGTCTACAAAGAAAGATGGAACATAAAATATGAGGAAGAGGTAGAAGTGCTTGATAATAAGTAAGGACGTGTGGTTTAATTGACTTTCTCTGGATTTCTGTAAGCTTGTCCTTCAGTTTATCTTAAGTAATGATATGTCCCAGATGGCCTGAACCCTGTACTTTGTGAAACTGACCTAATAAATGTGGCTTTACTTACATAGCTTTGTGTTGAAAGTGTGAGTTACACTTCAGGAAGAAAACGTTAGAAAAAGCCACCAAGTTTCTCCTGGTTTGAACACCAGCTGTGTTGAAGCTGTTGCAACGTTAATGCAATTTAGCTGAGAACTAGCTTGGACAAGAACTCATCATTATGGATTCCAGACTCTTAACCCAGAATGGAAGAATCTTTCCTATGACCATGCAGGGATCTTAGACAAAGTTACTTTACTGAAAGACCATTGTTTTTCTTCCCATCCAAGTATTTGTCCTTGTAAAACATTTACAAGTTACATTTTAGAGTGTTTTAAGGGAACTGTCGACTTTTGCCTTGGCTGCATCTACACAGGCACCATCCGTCATTACAGCGGCCCCACAATAATGTGGTTCCTTAAGCTGTAGAACCTTCATGGTCTCATCAGAATAGAAAACATGAAAGGAAAAGTGACCACAGCCTCCCTATGTCAATAATGAGCATGAACGTAAATCTTCCTGAGTGTTTGCAGAAAAGACTTGAAAACATGTTAGAACACAGGTAAAAAGTGGGATTAATACAAAAGCAATCAGACATGAAAACAAACTGCATTCAGTGAAGCTGAGTAAACCATGCCTGCTGTCTATGTCATCAGTGTCAAGAGATGAATAACACTTTTCAGAAATAAACACTCTGTTTTTTTCTGTTAGTTTCTTCTCTTTGTTATAAAATCCCTTGGGCTTGCATTAAAAAAGAAGAAGAGAGAGGAAATTAAATGAAGAAAAATAAACTACTCAATAAAATAGCTACTATTCCATGTGTACAAATTGTGGCATTTAGCGTCTCAAAAGTCATTCTTGATTCCTTGAATTTGCAGTCAGTGAATTATCAACTAATTTATCACCTCACAGAGAGGGGATTATCTCCTTATCCCTGAAAATGAATGTTGCTGAGCTAGTCTTACTAACCAAAGTCTGTTTTTCCTACTCCTATGTTAGCAGATAAGCCATGACTACAAGAAGGTAAAGTTAAAAATGTAAAATGAACCTGTGTAGACTTTTCAAGACTAGGCATTTGGGAAAAAAAAAAAATGTCCAGCTAAAATTTCATATTCTGCAGAATTCTCCCCTTTACAACGAAAACCAATTTTGATTGCTGGAAAGTCAATCTGATTTTGGTTGTAGCATTGTCTCCTCTTAAAAGTCTCATTTTCCCAGTGAATCAGCTCTGTCTTATCTGTCTCTGTTCCCTTTAACTCCAAGCCACTGATTACCTGTACCAGATTTTAATACTATCAGCAACAAATTCTTCTATTCTGTTAGTTTAAAGATGCAGGCCTTGGAAAGTTATTGCATGAATGGGCTCTAGAGAAGCCCTTTTCATTTTTGTATTTGGCCCAAGTAAAATCTGAAAACCAGACTGTATTTGTTCTAAGATAACTGCCTGGCTAGCTCTTCAGGCAGTCAGCATGCTGTATGATTAATGGAAATATGTCTATGAGCATAGAAATATATAAAAGGAAAATACCACAACTGATGAAATTTAATAAAATAGCTTCCGACTGAGATGCAATTGGAACTTAGATTAATGTTTGAGCTCATATTTGCACCTCCACTGAGTGATTTTTTTTTTCTGGCTATGTGTATAAAATGTATTTAATCAGGATTGTACATTATGTGTAGTTATTACATTTGTGGAATTTGATAGAGATAGATTCATTCCAAATTCACTCCTTAATATTTATTTTTGTAATTCATTATTCTGAAGCAATGTCTCCAATATATTCTGAGTATCACAAACTCACATAATGATATCACATCCACTTCATAAAGTTTGCCTTTACTTGTCTAAAAGAGATCCAAAAACTGTCCCACAAAATGGATTGTGTCCCCTTGACAAAGTAGAACTGGAAGCTTTAATTACACCCAAATGTCTAGCATGACTAGGTGTTTCACCTGACTGAGGAGCAAAATACAATCCAGCAAGGTTTGTAAACTTCTAATGGACAAGGAGTTTAGTTTGATTCTGATGTGAAAGCAGTTCCAACTATCAGGAAGGAAGAAAGCAGGCAGTGCTGCTCAGAAAAAATTACTCTGTGATGGACCCAGAGATGAAATTGTCTACTTTCACTACTGTTAATAAGAAAAACTACATTAACATATTTTAATGAGGAGAGGGAAAGGGTAAAGGAAGAACACCTGTAGATAGTTCGTGGCATAAAAGAAATAACTGTGCACAGGGCAATTTTGTGATTTATAAATTTTAACATTTACCATTTTAACATTTAGCATTTGGAATTCTTCTACCTAAGTCTAGATACAGTATTTAAAAAAAAAAGTTAAACATATGCCTCCCTTCCACTACGTGCTATACCTGGTTTGAAAGTGGGTTGGACTGGCTACTAGGTAAACTGTTTAAATTCAAGCTGAGCATCACCAAATTAAAAGCTTTCTACAAAATTAAGAAACAGTTGCACAGTATAAACATCCTGTGTTTTTTTTCAGATACTTCCTTTGAGATCCAGGAAAAGGGACTGTAGCATTTAAGCTACCTGATGAGAAAGACAAAACAAATTAGCAATCAATGATGTGGTGGCTGGAACCACTTTCTTTTGACTCAAAGAATGAAATACTTTAAGAAGTAAGTTGGGATTTATGGCCTTTTATAAATCCAGTAACTTAGATCAAATCCTTCGATGGAATTTACAGCATTCAGGGAATGATCTCTTGCTTTCTAAGGCCATCTGTGACTGCTTTGGAAGATGTGATTCAACAGAATAAGCTTTTTCTCACTTACTCAAAGAAATGAAGAGAGGAAGACTGGTGAAAAGAAAGAAAAAATTAATATAAAAATAATAAAGAATAGATACTGTACAATTCATTTTCAAGTTCTAATATTTGTAGACACCTAAAAAAATTTCTGAAGTAGAGTTTCCGCTTTTTTTTATCTCTAACAAAACCTATTTTTAATCAATACTGATTTTTTCTTATCAAAGGAAATATTTTAATATCTTTGGTCTAGATTTTTTGCATTATTTCCAGCTGAAATGAACAATTCAAGATAGATTTACACCCTTTTGAAAATACAGCACTGCAAAACCAAAAATCTGAAACTACCTATTTAAAATACTGCTAAATTCCAGGATTTATGCAGTCATTTCAACACTATTTCAAATGAATAATTACATTTCTATTAATTTTGATAGTGTAAAATCAAGTCTCTGAAAACAGTGAAATTATTTTTGCAGCTAGTATCACTGTTCCAGTCAATCACAAAAGCTACTGCACGTGCACAGTACACAACGTGTCATCCAGAGAAATCAAGAGTTGACCTATAATAATGATGGTAATTTTCTGCTGATTTTTTTTTCCTTGTGTCTTTGGATAAAATCCAAGGACTCATAAAATAATGGATAAAATTAAAATATGACCAGCCTTATCATTTCCATAGTTTATGTGAAAGCATAGACATGAATCTGAAAACATTTCTAAACTACTCCTATCAGGGGTTAGTGGCAGGTGTGAGGTTTCCCATATGCATTTTTACTAGTGGTTCAAATATGCACTGACACTACCTTTTTAATCTGTTTTCCAGTTCTGACTTTTTATTTTCACTTGCAAAGTTGAAGTTATCATGCTTCATCAAGCCATGGATGCTTCTAATTGGAGCTCCAAGACTTAATTCTCTTGAAAAGCTGATGAAAACCCTTGCCATTGACCAAAGCAAGAGCAAAACATTGCAAGCTCCTTTACGCTACTTTACTTTTCAGAGATGCAAATAACAGTATCTCCAAGGCAGCACACAATCATTTTTTTTTAATAACACAACAAAGAAACTTCTTAAGAGAAAGCATAATAAATTACACAGAAGAATATTCTGCCCAAAGGGAGAATCTTTCCTCTAAGCATCATCCAGTAGTTGGACACTGACCGGCAAAAGTGAAATTTTTGTATCTGACCTTATCTACCTGTTCAAGTTCTCCTTAGCATTGTAAAGGAATTCAATTTAAAACGTGTTTAGTTCTACCCTTTTTGCAAATGTTCCACTGGTGCCTTCTACAGAAACATGTTATTATTTAACACGCATACACGAAAAAAAAAGGAAAAAATCACATTCCTATAGCATATATGGAAAAAATCTGCTTTGTCTTGCCTGTAAAATAGCTCAAAGCATAGTCAAATACCAGTTTGTGACCTGAATTGTATCAACTGTAACTGGTCAGTAATGTAGTTCAAAAGACTCTGGAAAGCCCTGATCCATTGCCATTATGTTGGTCTATCTAAGACATGGCCAAATCCACTAAAATATAATACAGAGCATGCACTTTCAAGAAAGGATCATTTTGCTTCTCCCATCCCTAAAAGGCATGGATCCCTGGGCACTCTATTGCTCCATAGCCCCACACTTTAGTTGCAGCCATGTAGCAGGTCACAGCTGACTAACCAGCTGCATCTTGCCATACCAGGAAAGAAATACATTTGGCCTACACAAGCCCCTGCAAGAGATTGCAGCATTCATGGTGTAGGAACTGTGTGTAGATGCTGGAACAGAAACAATTGTGTATTTTCTATTATTTTTCCTCTGTTTGTTTGGGTTTTTTTAATCTGCAAACTCTTTTAAAAGACTAAAGTAGATTAGATTAGATTAGATTAGATTAGATTAGATTAGATTAGATTAGATTAGACTAGACTGTTTGGAGATAGTTTCCTATTAAACTGTATAAGTAGGAGCCCTGACATCAAAAAAGCAGCTGTGCAGTCACTATTTTAAAATTGCTTCTCACTCTTGGTTTACCAAGTGATTTGCTCATAATCACTGAGTTTAATTGGCTTTGTCGGATGTGTGCTGTGGTCCTCTCATGACACTGAGGGCAGTGTATGTCAGTCCCAGTCTGCACATCGCCTAGTCCAGACTAACAGTGAATTTTTCTTTAAAATGGACAGCAGAAAATCCTTAGCAAACTTCCCCATTGCAACAGTTTAGAAAATTGCTTAACAATAATGACTGTTAATGTTTCCGTTTTTAATCGAGGGGGAAGGTGGTATTTATGAGTAGTTCTCTTCAATGCTACCGTTACTTTATCTTCTGTTTATTGTGGAAATTTATTTATACCTCTACCATTTTAATCTCAAATTTCTCCAGAAATCTTGCTGATAAATCTAATCTCTACTTTCTCCACTCTTTACTAAGAGAAGGGTTTTGATATGATTTCCTGTTTAATGAACTTTAACTTGTTTATAATTCTCTTATCTTTTATTATGGCTCCCTTTACTTCTCAACAGTAATGCCCACCTACTAGTTCCCCAATAAACTTCCTGCACGTGCTATACTTGATTTCTTTATGCTCTCAGGCCTTTCATTTTCTGCTCTATCCTTGTAATTTTATCCTTCATTGTGTTAAACCTAGTTGTACTGGATCTCTTTGTTAAGATGTCTTTCATGACTTGACTTCCTGAGTTTCCTGCTTTAGCAAGTACAGCATTTCTTGCCTGGAGAGCCATAGGCACACCTTTCAACTGATTACAGCTGCTTATGTAGCCTGCGCAGAATATCTGGGAATTCTCATCAAGAGCCATAAGTACTAGAAGTACTATTTAGCTGTTTATCCAGACCCTCCTTATCACACCATCACATTTAATGATCCTCATTTCAGAGTATTATTGCTCCAGCTAAGTCTATGTGAAGGTACACCACCAGCCCTCATCACAGTTAGAGACTTCATTCTGATTTCTTGCCTGAACTTGTTCACAGCTATTTTATGTCCGTTTTCCTTTGTAGGAGTGATATCAATTTTCTTAAATGGCTGGTTTGCCCTAATATTATTTCCTTCATTTCTTATTTTATAAGCAGAGAGAAAAACATACTGTCCTTTTGTTGCTTGTCTCTGTTTTTTCAAGTAAAATACTTCTTTTCAGTGTTCAGCTCTGCTTCTGAGTTCACCTTTGTGGATTCAGATCCATCAGAAATATAGACTGCATTCTGCATGAGTCATAGTAGAAGTGGGTCCAACAGCATTAATAATTTCCTATCACAATCTATAGTTCAGCTACGTCCTGGAATCTTTATCACACTGGTGACTCACAGTCACCCTGTATCCACTTTGCACAGATGTACCTCTCTTCCCCTTCCCACTCTCATGTCAATTCCTGTCATGGCCTCTGAGTAAAACTGTCCTTGGTATTAGTGTATTACATCTCTCCCCCTAGTACTCAGGATTATATATTTTTTCCTTGTACAATACCCAGATCTACACGAATACTGATAATGCCTGCAGAAATGTGTCATCAGAAACCTTCAGTAGGAAGGCCCACCTCTTTGTGCAGTGATAAATCAAAAAGGCAAAACCAAAGCCCTGCATAACACCAGTCCAAAAACTAAACTCTAGTGACTTCCTGTGACTGAAAAATAATCCTCTACTAGTTTCATATTTTATCTCATCTTTTCTTTCTCTATGCAGAAACTATTTTACCCTGTCTTATTTGCAGATGTATTTAGGCTTAAATCAAAGGGGGAAAAAAAAATCTTCCATTGTGTTCTAGGAGTGGTCCAGTTGAAGCAAAAATTCAAAGCATTAGGGAACTGCATTTCTAGTCTGTCCAGGAAGTGTTTGGGCGGACTCATCAGAACTGAAGCTGATCATTATTATCTGTATTTGCCTTTCTAATCTTTTTCAACAAAGTGTGCCCAGTTCTTTTTTTCCTGCTCAGGGGACTGAAAGCATATTTTATAGTCCTTTGGATTCTGTTCTGTGGACCTTGCAACAACAAAACAAATGTTGTGAATTGATGTTGCCATTCTGACTTATTTATATACAATGGGCAAAAATCTCTTAACATATTTTAAGGATTTCTCCTATCAATAATCCTGAGACAAACATGAAATTATTTTATTAATTAATCATTACCTTATGTTTTTACCCAGTCTATAACAAAAATGAGAGATTTAGTGAAAAAAACTTGGAGCTATTTTATATCTGAAGAAACTCAGAGATGTAATATACCTATATTGTACAACAAGAGGTAAAAGCCACTTTTGGTATTGGATCTTGGTGTTGCTTTAAAATATACTACATGAGCATGCCTACTAATATTATTTGTACTTAATCTTGGACATATTTTTCCTAAGCAAGGCATAAAAGTCCTTGAAATGGAAGAACTGGTTTGAGTTTGGTTTAATCCAGCTCAAGAAAGCCTTCTTTATTTGTCACACATATAATGGTCACCATTTACAAAGTGTACAGCATTGTAATGAGCTCATTAAGGAGGAGATTTTAGGTAGTTGTTCTCTGTAGGTGAACAATTAACAAAATATGTTAGCAATTAAAAATGTAACCAACATACAGGTCAAGGTTCCCAGCTGATAGGTCATAACATAATAAGATAGCCTCAAGTCAAATTTAAAGAAGTGTGTGAGTAAGCAACTATTTCCTCTATAAGCACTTAGAACCTAATGAAGTTTAAACAGTCAGGCAGAGATTATCATAATTATGCCAAATAGCTCTTTTTTGAAGGAGCAGTCCCACTGCAGTGCATGTTTGGTAGCATTTGGCCCTTATGGAACTGAACGGCACTGAAAGAAAAATGGGAACAGTCAAAAATAATATTTCAAAATGAGAGCAAAGTACACATTAGAAACACCTTGAAGTATAGCAGAGGATATAAAACAGGACAGTAAAATAATTATAAAACTGCTTTACTTGCTATGTAAAGGTATTAAAATTAAGTTGCAATATGTTGCAACTGCTCCAGCTTTAAAATTGTTTTCAAAGATTCACTGAAAATTTTTGACAGTGAAAGCATTTTTTTTTATTTTTAAAATACCAAACTATTTTCGAGTAACATGGGTTAAATAAAGAAATGCCAATAACTGAGTTTCACACTATCAATTTTAGATTTTTTTTCCTTTTAACCTCCATTTTAATATGATAAATTAATTGAAACAAAGACATCCTCATGGGAATGTTCTGGCATCTGTTCATACAGATAAAAAACTGCACGGAAATGGGTTACCAGTATTATGTGGAAGCAGTTGTTCTGTTGTATGATAAATTGTGTAAGGAATTACCAAAAACTGACTGAAAAAACAGAACCAGTTCTCCCTGGCTGAGGTCTGCTGTACATGAAGAAAAAGAAGATGAGGAAGAAATAATTTAATGAATACCGATAGCCTGAAACTCTGAAAATGTCCTTGTAAGGTAGGGACTCTCTTCCTCCCCTGTACTGCTTCCAGCAAGGCATAGTAAGGATTGTTGCTGCTAGGAAGGGCAAGAGGGACATAATTAAACCCTAAGGGCTAGGGCAAATGGCTATGAAGGCTGCTCCAAGTCATGGGGTAGGAAAGTACTTTTTTCAGGCACTGGCAGACTGGCATGCTTCCTGCACCTTACATTCCACCCCAGTAAGATTTTAATTAATACAAGTGGAATAGCATGGAGTTACAGTGGAAGTATTCCTGATTACAGCAATAAATTAAATAAGCATTTGGGTATTCGAATTCACTAGCAATGCCCACAAACAAAAAAATCCCCCAACCAAACACACATATGTCAAGTAGCTCTTATTTAACACTGAAAATAAATTTAATTTGAGAGAATTAACCAAATATGCCAGGCTAGTTTCCATTGGAAGTAAATACTGCTGCACCCTCTGAAAAGCTTCAAAGTTTGCCAGTCACATGTTGGAGGAGAGTCTCCGGTAGCTTGATAAGAGACAAGTTTCATGGTGGTCTACAACTCCTGTACTTAATTTCAGGAACTCAAATATATTGTTTATATGTGCTAGAAATTTGATCATCTCAGATTTTCTAGGTGAGATTTTTAACCAAAAAGTTAGAAATACTTTTAAGAGAAACACTCCCTATTGACATAAGGTGTCCAGAATGACAGCAGATGAAGTCTCTTCTTCCCAAGCTCAACACAGTTCAGCAGTATGCGCTCACAGCCTAGAAATCCACTTGTATCCCAGGCTGCATCCAAAGCAGCATGGGCAGCAGGGCAAGGGAGGACATTCTGCCCCTCCACTCTCCTCTGATGAGACACCACCTGGAGTTCTGCATCCAGCTCTGAGGTCCCCAGCAGAGGAAATGCATGGACCTGTTGGAACAGGTCCAGAGGAGGCAACTAAGTTGATCATAGGGCTGGAGAACCTGTGCTATGAAGACAGAATGTGAGAGTTGGAGTTGTTCAGCCTGAAGAAGACAAGGCTTCAGAAGACTTTATAGCACTATCCAGTACCTAAAGGGGGATGCAAGAAGGCTGGAGAGGAACTTTTCCCATGGACACATAGTGAAAGGACTATGGGGAAAATGGCCTTAAGCTGAAGGAGAGTAGATACTGTTGCAGGGGACCATTTACAGATACTAGGAAGAAATTCTTTGCTATAAGGGTGGTGAGGCATTGGAACAGGTTTCCAGAAAGGTTGTGGACTCCCGATCCCTAGAGGTGTTCAAGACCAGGCTGGATGGGGCTGCAGGTAACCTGGTCTGGGGGAAGATGTGTTTGCTCATGCAGGAGAGTTGGGACAAGATGATCTTTAAGGTCCCTTACAACCCAGACTGTGATTCCATGATTCTCTAATTTTATAGAGCTGTGGAAGCATCTCAGTGAATGATCCCAGAGCTTTGTCAGAAAAAGGAGAAGCAAGTAAAAAATTTTGTCTATAGGAATGCTCTAGATATAACTTGTCACTTACCTGTTTCTCCATATGCTATTATGGAGAATACATTATGGAATTTACTTCATGATAGAATAGCTCTTTTAACATTAGTAGTCCTAGTCAGAAAGAATATGGTGAGGAACTGAGCAAGGTGATATGTGGGAAAGAAAGAGGCAACAATTCTCATGCTACAATAGTTACACAGTACTCTCTCTATTAAGAAAACACCATTTTCACCAATCAAGCCTGTGAGTTTCTGGGTTAGGCAACAGAAAACAGAAGATGACATTCTTTGTTACTGAATGCACTCATTCCTGCCCATAAGAAAGTAAATTTGCTCAGAAATCCAGATACGTGACTTATTTTCCCTTAGACTTAAGGTGCATTTTAGTTTATATCACTCTATTTTTTTTTCCTGCAAATGGCTCCGAGATACTGCTGTGTGCTTTAGCATGACTTTTGTTTTTTGTCCTTCCAGCTTCTCCAGTTAAGTAACACGTTAACTCTAATACCTTCATTATCTCATTTGAGAGGTGATGTACACGATGGTAGCAGCAGGAAGAACTGTAGTTTAATTAGTGTCCTTATACTGCAAAACATAGTACATGGAAAATAGCTTTGATGTCTTGAAATGCAATAGGAAGGTGGTAAGACAGCTGGTTTTTTCAGTTATGCATTTGTGCTTTGTAGTGCATGCACAGGCAAAATGAGAAAGAATAGTGTGCAAAAACAAGTTCACAGGGAGATTAGTTTAACATTATTTTCCACAGTGGAGAAATAAAAAGGAAGGGAACAAAACAACTGGCTAAAGCTGTATCTGAAGCCCAGCTCACAAATCAAACATTTTGGGTACTTAAGACAACTGTTTATTTAAAGAAAAAAGAAAGGTAGAAACCAGACACAAATCCCTTCCTAAGTAAAAAACATCCCAGAATGCCACATACATAGACTAAGCACAATTCTATTGTATCATATATAGTACAAAGTCATATCAACATAGGATTCTTTTCTTTGTATAATAATGTGCTTAATATAGTGAGATCCCTTCCAACAGGGCAAAAAGATTTTGCATATATTCCTAAAAATATCTGTGCAGAAATTATACTTTGGGAGCAGTAAGAATTCAATATGAATCAAATATTACTAAACAATCTACTGTAGTGCCTCTTTTTTACTTTTATTACCACATATATAAGAATTAAACTTCAGTTGAATCCCAAAGGAGTTAGGGTTTGAAGACACCTTTGAAGATCATTTATTCCAATCCCCCTGCAACGAGCAGGGACATCTTCAACTAGACCAGGTTGCTCAAAGACCTGTCCAGCCTGGCCTTGAATATTTCCAGAAACTGGGCATCTATCACCTCTCAGGGTAACCTGCTCCAGTGTTTCACCACCCTCGTCATAAAAAATTTCTTCCTTCTATGTAGCCTGAATCTTTTAGTTTACACCCATTAGTCCTAATGCTGGCCCTGCTAAAAAGTCCTCCCCAGTCTTTGTTGTAGGCACCCTTTAAGTACTGAAAGACGAGATCTCCCCAGAGCCTTCTCTTCTCCAACCACACAACCTGAATGCTCTCAGCTTGTCTTAATAGGAGAGGTGCTTCAACCTTCTGGTCATCTGGATGGCCTCCTCTGGACCTGCTCCAACAGGTCCCTTTTCTTCCTGCACTGAGGACCCCAGAGCTGGACACAGTACAGGCAGGCTCTCACTGGGGCAGAGCGGAGGGAGAATCCCCACTTTAACCTGCTGGCTATGCTGCTTTAGATGCAGCCCAGGAAGTAACAAAAAAATAAAACAAGGAGCAATAGCAGTGCCAGAGCAGTGCAAGGAAAAAGGTGACTGATTCACAGTCATTGACCACCCCTCACAGAAACGCCCCCAGCAATACCCTGACCCCCTCTGCCTCACAACCAAACCCAGGGTGGGAACCCTCCCACCCTCCCCAGAAAATGACTTGAGGGGTATAGAATCACCTCCTAGCCATGCCCCTCCTGGCTACTGGAAAAATTAACCCTGTCCTGGCTGGATCCAAGATTTTGTTTTCAGCACTACAGCAGAAACCCTACCATTGGCTGTAGTACTTCGTCGCCTCCCTATAATCAGAAAGCATTTATCACATGAGAGCATATCAACCAGATTCTACTGACTTTCAACACATTGCGGTCCTCCAAAATGCAACAGACAACATATGCCTGCTACACCAGGCAGCAAGAGGAAAATATAAAACCATTGTCCCTTACATTTGCATAGGTCTTTCCTGACACAAGCACTTCAGTACCCACACACAGGCTGAATTTCCACTTGCAGTGGCAGGGTTATCTTGGACTGCTTTTAATCTTTACTCATGAATCACAATAAACAGAAGGAAACTTCATACTTCCTCCTGCTGTTTTTACATCCTCATACTTTCAAACACCAAATGGCATTATTCAAGTGAACATGTCTTAAGAATTATGGTTTTTAGTAAGGTCAACTGTGCTGTATTCCTTAAGAAAGTCTGAAGAATTAAGATGTTATTAAGTGCTTGAAAGTAATAATTTTGGTTCAAAAATATTTAGCTTTTCCCTTAATTACCATTTTCTTCAGTACAAGTATTCAAGACATGAAAACAAGATGTTCTTCCGTTTGCTGAAAGGCTAGGGAACATAAGGTTCAAATAAGATTAATGTATTATTTACTAAGGAATTGCTGCTCTCCTTAAGTCCATGGTAAATATGACAGTCTTTTTTTTTTTTAAGCTCATGTAAGTTGTAATAACCTCATCCTCAGATCAGAGAATGTCTGAAAATTGATCAAATTAACTGGAGCAGGGGAGGGGGAAGGTGAATTACAGAACTTTATTTTTCACTGACTTCAGTGCCACATCTATTACACTGAAAAAAATAAATTGAAGTTTCTGAACTTGCTATGTTCTTTATTTCTAACAAAAATTTTGGAGGAGTGTTGACTTTTTTTTCCTAAATTTTGTCAAGGAGAAAGTAACAAAACCAGCCTTCCTTTTCCAGACACTTCTACTGCATAAGCAATGTAAATTTTCACTGGTACAAATTTCAGTCTCTGTTATAGATGCTACACAACCACTTAGATATCTGGCCTGAGCAAGCAACTAACCTATCTTTTATTCGTGCCTTGAATCACAAGACTTTGCTCCATGAAGCAATTGGCAGATCCAATTTCAAATAGTCCAGAAGATTTATAGCATCTCTGGAAGCAGGTAGAAGTGTGGCTCCCTCATTTGAAGGAATACTTAGCATGACACTGAGCAAAAAAATTGATGCTGCCTATTCATCTTGTCTAAGAAATGCTGCCTGGACAGCAGAAACACTGTACTCCACAGGATAACATGGAGAGCTACTAGATGAGTCCTCCTGAGGACAGATTGCCCAAGAGCAAAAGCAATCTTCTCAAAGCTCTATAGGGCAAAGTCCCAAAAATCTTACATTGCTAACTCATGATAAGAATTTATGATTAACAAACATCTTGATAGAATCTGTCAGGCAGTACTTTATGACAAAGTCCTTTCAATTAATAGAAGATATTTTAACAGAAAGCCTTTAATGACAGTCAAATGCTTATCTTTATGATAACAGAGCAACAGAAATTGAGAAATTAATTGTTATTAATACATTAATATTATTAATACATTTATGTGTTTGTTAGGCTTTGAATATAATAAATATGGAGATTCTTTCTACTCTTTTTCTTGTTCTTTCACAATCTAATTCCAATGTTTTTATACTTATGTTAGAGCACCTGTAGCTTCATCTGTAGCTTCCATGCTGCCCTTCTCATACCTTTTTTCATTACTGATCAGTTCAAAAGTGTTCATTTTTTAGATCTAGACCCTCTTTCTCAGCTCATTACACCAGAAAGATTGTGCACGCAACTTCAATTAGATTTTTGCCTGTAAAGTTATTTGTGATCACTTTTCTACATGGCTTCTATGGTAGCAAGTAAAACAATGGAGAAACATGAGAATAAACACAGCATTTAAGCAGTAGTTCTACTAAGAAAAAAAATACACTGTCCTCCACTAATGATCATCCACAGCAGCTGAACTGAGCAAGTAACTGAGTTAAAAATATCTTTATCTACAATGCAATAATGTTTCTTGACAAAATATCTGTTCAATAGTTGAAATGTCCTCTCATCCAGAGTCAGAGTTTTCATAGTCTTTTGTGATGTGAAATGAAGTTAACCAAATTAGTATCATTTTGGGAAGGAATAGAAGATCATTACAGCCATAACTTTGGCATTCTTTTTTAGAAGGATAAAGGCAGTCTTCCTGAGAAAAGCTCATTAAAAATGGACAAACTGAGACGAGGTTGTAAAGTGCCAGTGTTGTAAGTGGAAGATGCAGAAGTAATAGCTGCATAGTACAGAGGAGAACCACAGAGGTGTGCTGTTCTGGCATACAGCTTGTGCACAGGAGAGGGATTTGTAGGGTACACTACAAACACCACCTTCAAGTTTACACATGTTTCTGCTGACTCACTTAGCTGCTGCTTGAGCTTGGTACTACCAGTTAACAGATGTCACTGCATGTTCCCATCAAGTAATACTATTCATTAGCATATCAGTTCATCCTGGAGAAAGCTTTGGCTAAAATAAGAGATGAAACTCACACTGTATCGAGTAAGAGAAGGCAGAAGGGTGAGTGACATATGAGTGAAAGCCATTCATAAGAGAAAGTTGAAGCCACTCTGATCAGAGAGCACCTAGCTTAGAGGAGAGATAAATTTTACGCTGGTACTTTGTCATTTATTTGTCTCATGATGGCATGACCATTGTGGCCACTATATGGTCACCTTGTGTTCTTCTTTCCTCTGTAGTGTGAAATTTTGTACTAAAGCTAAACAAAGTGTACCAACTGCATACAAAAATGTTGCTTTCTTTGACCAGGTAAAATGTAGATAAAGGTCCATCCATGTATGACCACTGCTAATCCAAGATTCTGCAGATCTAACTGATAGAGCAACTAATTCTGTATACAGACATATGGAGGACAAGAAATTTCTCTGGAGGAGTCAGCATGGTTCACTACATGAAAGTATTTGACTAACCAGATAACAATGAAGTGATGCACCTGGAAGATGCGGGAGATCAGTGCCAGACGAGTTTCTAATGAGCCATCAATAAGGCTTTTGACACTGCCTCCCAGAAAAGCCTCAGGCTCTTGCTGCAGGGGCTGGATGGGCAGACAATGGGGTGTATTGAAAACTGGATGAATGGACAGACCTTGAGGGTGGTGATCAGTGCAGCAAAGTATACTTGGAGGCTGGTAAGTAGAGGTGAACCCCCGGGGGTCTGTACTGAGTCCAGTCCTGTTTAACATTTTCATTAATGATCTGAATGATGGAGCAGAGAGTACCCTCAACAATTTGGCCGATGAGCAAGTTTGGGAGGAGTGGCTGATAGGCCAGAGGGTCGGACTGCTAATCCAAAGGGCAGGCTGAAGAAATGAGCTGACAGGAACTTTGTAAAGTTTGGCAAAGAGAAGTGCAGAGTCCTGCAGCTGATGAAGAACAACCCCCCACACCAGTATATGCAGGGGGCCACCCTGCTGGAGAGCAGCTTGGCAGAGGTGTGTGGTTGGCCAAACACTGGCACAGGTTGCTCAGAAGGGTTGTGAAGTCTCCATCCTTGAAAATAATCAAAAGTCGTCTGAACATGGTCATGGGCAATGAGCTGTGGGTCATCCTGGGCAAGCTGGAGCATAGGACCAGATGTTGCACCTTCCAACCTCAACAAGCCTGTGATACTGTTACTTTATGATTCTGTGAACTCTATAGGAGACCCAGTATCCAGCTGTTCTCCCCAGTTCACTGCTGTCGTGAATTCATTCCTAGAACTAAATAGGATGGAATACCTTAGGGCCGGAACTATTTCAGAGGAAAATCTGGATATTTAATTCAAACCAGGTCTTAGAGCACTTTAAACTCTAGACTATTGTGCATAGATAGAAGAGCAAGCATTCAAAGACTGCTTCAGTCATTCTGGAATGAATATTTTAATCACTTAAACCACGAAGTAGCATTTATTAACTGAATTTCCTAAGCATATATCTAAACTGCAAAGGTCTGAAAATCTACATCTAGATATTCACCAGTTTTGGTATTTCACTAGAGTAGAATTGTAATATCTCTATACTGTACCTATATTTAATTTTATGTATGATCACATAAAAACTCTACCTGCAGTACAACTGTTAGTGTATCAATATTAACATTAACATTACATTAACCTGAAGCCATCTTCACTAACTGGTATCACCTAGTCCCTGGAATATTATTATATCATCAAACCAATGTAACAAAATTAATTTTAATAATGGAGCTAGCAGTCTTGCCAGTTTACAATCTGTTTGCACCTGGGGAGTTTTCACTGTGAAATCTCACTGTCTCGAGACTTTTACTAGTTTCTGAATGTTTAATATTTTCATTAAAGCTCAACTTATGAAACTGGCTGAATCCATAAACCTTCTAGTTTAAATTTTTTTCCCCATTTTTAAAAAAACTGTAATTGAAGCAGAAAGAATCATAACCAGATGTTTTTGAAAATCAGTCCACAATCTACACTGAGATTTTCTTCCCTGGTGTGTGACTACTGCTATTTTAACATTTGGCTTTGAGAAACACCAAGGCATTTGTTCTTTCAATAGATAAAAGCAGAACTTCTCTCCTAGGCACATTTTAGTGAATCCAGAATTACTGCTTCTATTTTCAGTTAATGGAAGGAGAAAACTCTCCAGATCCAACCACTTAAAACTCCTGTTATTGTGCAGGCCTTTCAGAATACCTTCCAGTTTTCTTCTCCCATGAATAAGCATTAAATATTCGTGCCTTAATTAAAAGTGTTTCCACTTGATGTCTTGCATTCCATGTTGGTCAGCTCTTCCTTGTCAGCCTGTAGTTTCAGTATTTATGACTTTACAGTGCTTTACATAGCAGCCAATTGGGTATCATGTCACTCCTTCCACAGGGGTAAATACTCTGCAAATTGCTTTACAAAAGGAAACAAAATATTGCAACACAGCCAATCCACCATGCTCTGTGGTTTACCAAGACTGTTTTAATGGTCTCTAGTTTTAATTGGTTGCCACTTGTCAACAAACTGAATAACAATTAAAGACTCTAGTTCTTCAGGCCATGAGTTTAACTGCATTGCTGCAGAGAGAAGAGAAAAATCAGAGACATTTTCCTGAAAGAAAAAAAGAATACTCAGATAAGAAGTATTCTTCTATGACTTTGGACTCAACATTTCATCTTGGAATAGAGTGAGCCATACGAAAGACACAGAAGAACTAAGTAATCCACTACGCCTTTAATTCAGAGCAATTAAAACTCTGGTAAATAGCGGGGAAGGAACTCTTCTAGTTGGATTCCAAATATTTCTTAAAGCAAACTTGTGGTAAAACTACTGGGTTTTGACAGCCTCCTGGTTGTATGTGCCAAACAAAGTAATAATTCGGGATTTTTAGTACCAGCTTCCCTGCTAAGCATCTCTAACACACAAAGGTCCACGAAAACAAAGGGGGACCTCAGAGTCTTTCACTTGAAGAATCTCTGTACACCTGGAAGGGTTTGCTTCTTGCTCTTATTTCTTGTGGGGCTGTGGTCTGCAGCATTACCACATGAGAGATTTACAGTCACTTCGGGGGTTTAGATTGCTCTTGGTAATAAGTGGCTTGAGCTCTGAAGACAGTAAATCAATGGTTTCAACAATCCTAAGACTACAGTATAAGAAGGATTCCATTGTTCTGCAGAGAACGCCGAGCACTTTGCACACAGGTGCCTGAAAGTAATTGATGGCAGAGATCCTTCCTTAGCTATGCATGCCTGAACTGTATTCAATTCAGGGCCATTCTCAAAATGCCATTGTTTTCTTATGTAATTCACACAAGTTGCCATTCTACATTTGCTATTCGCCAGGGGATGTAATCTGAATCTTGTCAAATTATACTATCCTGATATCTTCTTCCCTGCTCTAAATAATTAAGACTTGAGACTTTCAAGACATGGAGGGGGAGGGGGAAGAAGATAGATGTGTGTTACAGGGAGACAGGAAGTACAGGAAAAGGATGGGTAAGGCACAAGAGTAAAATGGAAATAAAATGTGGGAATAGGCAGTCACAGATGATAAATTTAATAAAAATATGTTTCACACAGTTGTTCCTACCATTGGACATGCAAAGCTATTATTCTGTTTTGAAAATATTCTTTTCAGACGCCTAAAACTTATAAAATGTAAGATACAAAAGGTAATTCTTTAAAAGATAAAGATCTTACAGTACTTAACATTGCTATCTCGCAGGTATTCTAAACAGCACTTTGCAAAAAGAAATACAGCATCTTACAAAAAAGAAGACACCGCAGATATATAACAGTTGCCGGCACAATTTTATAGTCTTTCTATGCATATCCAGGGAGGAAATACATATACCTCTGTTCTAAATGTGCTAACCTGTTTCAGCTTCTACTGACTTCACAATAAAGGTAGAAGAAGCATTTTCCCCTCCTTATCTTTGTCAGTATATGGGGGAAGGTAGCCAAATCCAGACTTCTTAAATCACAATGTAAAGACTTTTTCCATATTATCACTTGCTGATGAAAGCAGCTTTTAACAAAATCTACAATCATGAGAAGGCTGGTAGTTTAAATTTTGCAGGATCTGGTGATATTGTCACCTTTGAATCTCTGACTCAGTTTTCAGTTAAATACACGCAGTAAAGTTCTGCTAAGCACCCTTCAACATTTCTTCCTAACGATGTCATTTACTGAAGAACTGCCAACAGAAGAGCTAGTCTCACATTTTTTATTTTATTAAAACAATACCCTAAATCACCTTCTCCATGTAACTGACACTTTTCAGTAGCTACAGTGCCAGGAGGAGAAACTTTGGAGTCAAATGGGCTTTTGTTTTGACAGTTTGCTTTGGAGGGAGGGTTATTGATTTCTTCAAAGAAAATATTGCCCCAGGAGTCTAAATTAGATGGGCGGTTAGACCTGCATTTCAGTTCCTTCCCTAGCCCATCCCAAACATGCTTAAAATTCTCTGCAGCAATTGTGTTAACAAAATACTCTAAAGAGCTCCTTTCTCAGGGTACTTTGAGACAATGTGAAGGAACCCAGGCATGCAGAAACTAGACTGTTTGTGGGGACACATATCTCTAAGCTTAGGGATGAATTGTGCTCTGGAGCTCACGTCCTCCTGGGGTCTCAAGAGCTGATGGACTCAACAAGTCCACCTGACACAGTATCTTCACCAGCTTTCTCCTATTTGTTCACTGTTATTGAATCATTTCTTGCCCCTCCTCCAAAGTATTGTGGCATTCGTGAAGACAGATTTACCAGCTGCCCTGGTTTCAAATTTCACTCTCACTTTTTAATTTCTTATATAAAAGCCTTTAGAATTTATGTGCAACCACACAGAAATTTTAAAAAGCTTTTGTGACATTCTTAGATTCAGCATAACCTATACCAACAAAAACAGTTGGCAAGAGGTTTGACTCAGGTAATGAAAAGGCTGTGTACCCTTCTTCATTCTTGTTCATAGTCATTCACTCTCCCACCATTTCTTCCACTTGCTTATCTGCACACACTGAGCAAATCCAGGGGGCCAGACAGACAGAAAGGCTGCTTTTTAGGGCCTTTTTTTAAACTTTGGGACAGTTACCTATTCTTCTGTAAAAATGTTGAAAAAATGTTATAAAAATGTTACAGTACAGAAAAGGATTTAAACTGCAAGAAGGAATTTCACAAGTTCCCCAACATAACCTCCACTGAAGATATAAATACAATCTCTCTCTGTTTCCTAGGATTTTCAACAAGTATAGATGCATGTACTAGACATCCCCCAAGTAGAAAGCATACTTTTTTCTTCTTTTTTTTGCATTGACATGGCCTGAGAAATACCCTCAAGAAATTGTATACAATGTTCAGTGTTAAAAAATTTCTTCTCTTAGCTGTTTTTAGCTTCTGAGCTCATTATTCGTTTCCTTCTTCTACGTTTCCAAAGTTTTCTGATTTTCCACCAGTTGCTACCTCTTTTCTGTAGAGACTTTCCTGCCAAAATACTGTTTGTGTCTTCCATGCGTCTATTTATTCAAAGTTTATTTTCAAGGTGTTATCCATGACAGACATATAAAGAAGAAGGAGAGCACATGGCCAAGTGAACTTATAAAGAACGTGAGAGTCTGATCAGCATACAAATGTCTTTCATCTTAAACCAGAACTATATTGTGTGAGCATGTTGTTTAAAAATGGTACATCCTTTACCTGCAGAGCTACAGCAAGGAAATGTCTGTACTGTCTGTAGCTATAAATGCACACATGTATGCATTTGGAGGTTATTCTTTTTCAGTGGTATTGCTTATTTCATCTGGAGCACTAAGATACCAGGAAGTGGACACCTGAAGTCCACTATGAGGGTTCTCAGCTGTACCTCATGTACCTTCTTCAGACAGATAAGATGATTTTCTGGCTTAGGTTTACAAATGTAACTAGTTTATTGGCCCTATCCCACAAGGATACTCCTCTGTAGTGATAAGACAGACTGTCAAAGGAGGAAATAAAGATCATTAGCCAAAGTAGAACATTGTGAACCTTAAGAGTGTTCCACTTGAAGTGGAAGAATGACAAGTGGGAATATTTCAAATGAAAAGGGTCAAATCAAATCAATTAGATTATGCAAAACAGTAGACCAAGATGCATCAGAAGTTTCATGGAAGGCACAAATTTTTTATTTCCTATAATGCATGAAAGTCAATTGTATGAAGATTCGTTTCCAGTTGCATTTGTAGCAGTATTTAGAGTTAACCAATAACTAGACTAAACTAAAACTGAAAGAGCATTTCCCTTCTCCAAAAGTCCAAAACACTAGGTACTTCTTCATGTATTTGGGATACTTATGAGATTTAACATACAATAGTTTGTGTTGCAGAATACCTTATACACAACATGAACTTCAAGCCCCATAAAATCTGCAAAAATCTCCTAATACAAAAATGCTTTCCCCATCATATAACATGAACTGAAACTTGTTTTTCACAAAAAAACCCCAAACTTCCACACAAGTGAAACTAAACAAATCTAAAAAAAACCCAAAACAACAAAAACCTAAATAAACACAAAACCACTAACACTATTCTAATTCAAGAAAAAGCAAAGTGTTCTCATACACCTTTATTCCCAGGTATCAACTGCAATTCCTAGAACACTTTTTGCTGACCCAGTTGTCTATCATCCATCAGTAAAATAACTCTCCCAGTCCCTGCAGCCATGGAGAAGTGAGCTTGCATGTGTAAGAACAGCTCCTCCCCTGCTGAAAAACCCACAACAAAACCAGCACTTTCACTCCACTACAATTGACCTGCTTCAGGTAGTAAAGAGACCCAAGGGCAGATGTTCTGTATTTTCTTTCTTGGTTCTTTTCTGTCTGCTTTTTGAATATGTAAACCTTCTCTGATCCAGCATAGGACTTCTGCAATTCAAAATCTTCTCATAGATTTCTGACCTACTTTCCAGAACCCTTGACACACCAAGGCAGACAGAAGGCTGAAAAGTTATTTTTTTCAGGTCCCTTTCTCACAGACTCACATGAACACCTTCACGATTTCTTCATTAACAAGGTGTTGAACAGTGAGTGTACATTCTTGCTTTTCTGTGTGTTATTTGTGACTAGTGGGGAAAGCAGAGACAGCAGTCATCCATTGCTTCTTCAGAAACCATGTTCAGAGTAGTATAGAATCAAAAATACAAATGTGAAGAAAGAAAAGAACAAAGATTGAGAGCTTTGGGGAAGAAAAGTGATGGAGCTGATGATAGATATGATCAGCTAATAATTGACATGTTTTGTGCAGCTGTGAAAGAAGCACAAAGAATTTAAAAACAAAAACAGCATCACTCAGCTCTTGACACTATGTGCTTTATCAAGAGTTTATATCAAGGACTTCATGGTAAAATGGCTCATATTAATCTCAACTAATCTCAATCCAGGCCATTGCAGTTTAAATGTAGTACAATCTAACTATCCTTTTCTTGGGTTCAGTGACTTTGGACACAAACTGATATGGTTGTGCCCCACTAATATTACACTGTACAACTGTGCCACATGTACAGCGCAAGGCTTTAATAACTATACTTACTTACAAGAGTATCTCAAAAAGAAGGTTCAAACAAGCAGCCTGTTTATTACTTTATTCAGCAGAATTTTATAGGTACTCGGTGTTGTCAGTTGTTTCCTGTGCTTGGTTTCCCCAGCTTTCTAATTGCTATAATTTATCAATAAAAGTCAATTAAACCATAATTGTCTTTTATGTAATCTAGGTGATGCAGCATCTGTCTGAAGACAACGTATTTGCAAAATGTAGTCAAACAGGTTCAGATAAAGGTATTTAGTTATTTAGCTATGGTTAATCAAATAAAAGCCAAGATGCAAATATTACTGGAAAACGATGTACAATATCACCTCAACTTAAAACATACTACTCCTTTTTAAAATGCTTTTATTTTTGGTTTGGAGACAGCATTTTCCATCCAAGTCTTACTATGCTTATCTTATGTGCTAGACAGAATACACCTAAGATACCTTTTTACATCTTTCATTCTCTGTGGCATGAAAAATCCATGGAATGTGATTCCAGTATACCAAATTAGTATTAGCAGTACAAGTTCAGGAAAGTCTTCAGTAGGATTTTCAGATGACCTTCTGAGATGAGATTGATTATAGAAAAGATTTATTTTAAATGAAAATGGCATTTACAGTGTCAGCCAAACTGGAGTTCAGTTTTTAGATCCAAAGGCAAAAGGTCTGAAAGTAATGGCATCAATCAAGTAAAATACATTCCAATTAAACAGTGACTTTTCCAGTTCAGACAACTGCATTATTGATACAAGATTGCTTTTGGAAAAGTCACAAGTTCAGAACTCAAGAGCTGGAGCATTCATATAAATTCATTTAAACTACACTGAAGTTAGGTTAAATCCTTGCTTTTCACTTATTCCAGTTTCTTGAAGAAAATTCTGGGTGCTCTACAGCTTATATTATTTTCAGCTACATCAGATGGTCTGATAATACATGTCACCTTTCTCTATAAACTATGTCTTTCTCTAATTCAGCAATGCGCTTCAAAGCCGAGAACGCTGGGTTCATATGTGGAGTTTGCAGTGTTTATATTTGATGTTGCTGGCTGATATTGCTAACAATCATAATCAGGAGAAATGCATATCATAAAGTGGAATAGATATTGTGCAAGCAATAAGGCCCGATTTTCGTTTCACTTTCACAAAAAAGTTTTTCCTGGGAGCAAGAGGAATGCAAGGTCTCAAGGAATTGCAAGGGTTTACGAGTCAGATGCAGAAGCCACAGTCGTGGGCGGTGAAAATGAACTAGGTAACCCCTCAAGGCTGGTGATAATCAAGCTGCTAAGCACAGTGTAGGGCAGTATTATGAAATCAGGACAGAGTACAATAAACCCCCTGAAAACAGATCAGCGGACCTGTGATAAGCTTTCTTCATTTACGTAGGGTGGGAGAAGGGCAAGGGGGAAGGGAAAGGGAGAGGACACGTATTAATATGTAACTCCAGACTCACCGATTTTGGCCAAGCTGGCCACAAGTATCCAGAGTGCAATGATATACGGCTCCTTGACGTGATGCCATTTGAAAGAGACGATGGCAAAGGTTTGGTTGCTATTTTTAGGGCTTTCTGAGCTTCTCTGTCCCAGCGCCGCTGGGAGAGCCATCAGCCCCAGGAGGAGCGCCACTCCAGATATCTGCCTCATCTTCAAGCCACACAACAAATTCCTGCTTCCCCTTCCCGGAGAGATCCCGCCTCTTCGGAGGTCCTTGGGGGCGAGGTCCTTGTCCCTTCGCAGAGACGCGCCCGACGGCTGAGGACGGCGGGACAGCGGCGCGCGCGGCAGGCGGCGGCAGGGTCCCCTCCTGTCCCTCCTGTCCCGTCCCGCACCGGCTGCCCCAGGCGTCGCCGTGCGCAGGGTGGCAAAGGGCGGGTCAGGGGCTGCGCGCACCAGCAGATGCTTTGAGCCGGGATCCCGCTGCCAGCCCGCACCTGCCTTTATCAGGTGGTTGCCGACCGAGCGGAGGCGGAGCCTCCCGCCACTCCCGCACAGGCTGCCGTGCGGGGACGGCGATGCCCTGACTCGACAGAGCGCACGGAGTTCGACGGGCGGCTCCGCGCGGCCGCGGGCTCGGGGCTGTGTCCGACCGGCCCTGGGCGGTGAACAGCAGCGGCCCGGAGCTGCCGGCGCTAGGAGCCCGGGCGCTCCCGTGGGCATCTCCTAGGGGAGCCTGGGGTCCGCGCCCGCACCAGAGCCCGGTGCGCGGGACATCCACAGGTCTCCGCTCGGGCGCTTTGGATGCTCTTGTATCAGCCCCACTCTCCCGGCAGGTTGTTACAGAGGAAACGCACTCTTTTCCGCTGCTCAGCCTCGAGTCCCCTTCTGAGCTCGATCTAGCCCACTGAGGGCACGGTAGCATGTTTCTCAGACCAGCTTTTCCTTCTATCCACCAGAAAGCACGTCTTCCCACGGTGCTGGGGGAAAGGACACCAGCAGGCAACATTCGGGTTTCCCCTTAGATCTGCTTGCAGCTGCTTATTAAGATGTCCTATATTAAAAACGCTAGCTGACTTTTTTTTTTTTTTTTTTTTTTTTTTTTTAAATGTTTACACCGTGAGACCTTTTAAGAGGTACTACTGTCCCCCTAAAGCCTCTTTTCCTGCTGATAACATCTGGCTGCTATCCTCGATGGTCCGTGTTATCGTGGGTCCATGGTGCTGCAGGCAGACGGACCCATGATAATAATCATTACCCTGCAGTAAAAGGGCAGCAAAGCATCCTGTTCCCGACAGGCAGAGCTGAGGGCGCCCTTCCACACACCTCAGCAGCAGCAGCAGCTCCGCTCTTGGGTGCTCCAAAACAATCTGTGTGCAGCCGGCTCCTTCTGTGACTTTCTGTGGAAAAGCACTACCTTTTTGTTTTCCTAACATGGCAGGTTTTATTAGGAGATAAAAAAATGAACAGGATAAAGCTGTCCTTTAGAGTTTTCGGAAGACAGAGAAATTATTTTGATTATTTCAATCACTAAGGAGGAAAGCTACGTACTTTTTCATAGTCATCCATCCTGCACAGACACTCTATAAATTAATTAGCTAGTTAATTAAATCTATACAATTCCATGGAATGTTATTGTCATTATTATCTCAAAGCAAGTGCCTCAAATTGGACCGTCTTCAAACAATGAAACATCTTGAGGGCTTTATTTCCTTCTTCATTATTTAAGGGAAAGAAAATTATTTGTGATTTTTTTTAAAATTATGTGGGAATTTTTAGGAGCAAATCAGAAGATGGAATTGGCAACTGTTTTTAGGAAACATGACAGACAGCAAAATATGTCCTTCATCTTCAGTAAATGTTGTAGACAAAGACCTGAAGAATTCTTCAGTGTCTAACAACAAGTTCTATCTACATTATTTTTACCTTTTTCAGAACATAACTTGGGCACCCAAATGTTGCTCCTAAATTCTGTAACTGTTCTACAAGTGGGTGTATCCATTGCCTGAGTAGCATTTTTGTGGATTGCCAGTGGAGTGAGAAAACTGTAGCCGGAAGTAGGTAGCTGCTAATCATCTGTGTAACCTGTTGCTGAGCCCTGTGGAGAGTAGTAGTTCCTAGTAATTAACATGAATTCTCTTTGCTACTATTAGGAGAACCACAATTCTTCAGTAGAGACAAGCTGTCAACACTGTTTTTACTGTGACAACTTATTCCAAGTATCCTCATACCACAATTAAACATTTCAGCTGCAGCTAATAAAAGGGCACTGCAATAGACAGTTATATGCATGATTCTTCCCAAATCTAGTTCCAAAAAATGCTGGCTGGGTTAGAAAAAAACTTTCTATTGAAAGTGCTGAAGCTAGCTGTGTTGTCCAGATGATTACTATTACATGTCATAGATCAAGAATACCTGCAGCAGAGCTAGAAAAATGAGAAAGCCTTCTCCAGTGGATCTTTTCTAGAGATAAGCAAAGGCTTGGAGGAGTAGCAGTTGAGATCATGCCTCTGATTGCCTGTAGGCCATGTTCTACCTGTGACAATAGTAACCAAAGTTGCATGCCAATTCTGAGTTTGCTGGTGGAGGAAACCAGTCTTTGGGGAAAAAAGTTGTCAGTACCGTCCCCTAAAAACAAGGTTTACAACACTATTTCTTTTAACGACAACAGGAACAGTTCAAAGTGTATTTGTGACAGCTTATGGAATTTTTTCAAGTTGGCAGAGTATCAAATGATTGTAGATATCAGGGAATGATATGTAATTCATTAATATTTCAGCAGGACACAGAGAGGACAGAGGAAGGAACTGACAATTGTGAATCTCCTATAGGTGCATGATTACATGCTAAACCAAGAGTCCACTGAGTATACATGAGCTCATATACAAAATATGTACTTGCACAAGAATACATTTGCATGTACGTATTTATTATCAGAGTCCATTTTCTTGTATGTTCTTTATGGAAGCCCTTTCATAGTTTACTATAACCTGACTCTGTATCAGTAACACAAAACATTGGTTGAGTATTATGCTTGCAATAAAGATATCATATCACACAACAGCTGATATTTCCTGACTTCATTGCACAAGGAAAATTTCTATTTACTGTAAAAATAATGGTGGTGTGTCCTGAGGTGTTTTTTTTTTTTTTTTTTTTTGGGGGGGGGGAAAGTTTTGTTTGTTTTGGTTTTTGTTTTTTGGGATTTTTTTAAATTGACTGAACTCCAGCACTGTTTTTCTGGAAATATTGTGTACATAATGGCTTAAAGAAAAGAATTATGAGTGTCTTAGTATAAGTGTTATACAAGTATCTTATATACCCTTCACATGACCTGCGTCCTGTAGAAATTACTTCTTGGTGATTTTTTCAAAGCTGATGTAAAAGACAATTTCATTTTAAAAATCCCTAAAATTGTATCAGTTTTCTCCAGAAAGTACACACAGTATTTCAGTTATGCTAATTTAGATGTAGAAGCTACAATTAACTTTTAATGTTAGCATTTGCCACAAATCTGTTTAAGGTGATATGAAATTAAGAAGCACTTCCCTGTCAAACTAAGAACTGTAATGAAAGGAAAAATAAATTAATAAATAGCAAATATTTGGCAAATGAAGCTTGAAAAATCTCCTGATGCAACATAAACCATCATAAATCCCTTATTATCACTCCTGTCTTTCCTCAAGAAAATGTACTCTTTTTATATTAGTGTCTATTAAATGTTTAAGCAGGTTAAGATTTGAATGGAATATAGTTCCAGTACATATTTTTATGCCATAATGGCAACTGTATATAAAGTTAAATAGAACAGTAATTATTGTGAATGGCATTGTACCAATATAACTGCACAATTTGGTGAAAATTAATGTGCTTTTTATGCAGACAATGCAGAACCACAGGAATTTATAGTGAATTTACTTGATTCAACAGCTCACATTTTTCCAACCACTCTCCAAGTGAAATGAGTGCTGCTGTGCAAGTTTATGCTGCAAGGTGTTGGACAAATACTGCTGGACCAAGTGATGTTGCAGAGCACTGTGTTACAACATTATAAATATGAACCTCTGAAATTACATTAGAAAGTGTAGTAATTCAGCCCACACTCATTACTATCAGTTAAAGTGAATAAGATGAAGACTAGGGTGAGAATGAATTAATCAGAGAGTAGTTGGAAATAGATTTGGCTGGGAAGTAGGGTAGAAGAGGAAATAAGCTGAATTCTTCATTACTTGTTTCAAGACAAGACTCACTTTAAGGACAGTAAGTGAAGGGGATTCTTACCTGAACTTTCATTTTTAACCTCAGGTATTTTTGAAATTGGCAGATATTTTAGGCAGATTGTGAGATTTTTCTGGTGTGTTGTTGTTGCTATTACTGTTTTTAATGAACCTTCACATTTATATTAGATTTGAAGCTAATCTAGTAGGAGTGGGACAGTACGAATGACAAACATTGACACAGCCTAGGATCTTCATTAAGGAGAGTCTCCCCATAAGGGATTGTATCTGTGTGAGCAATGAACAGTGAATAGGAAATGGGACAGAAAAAGAAGTTCTTACATATCACCAGACATTTGATACTTTTTATCATTTATGTTCAGGAAAAAAAACCAGGTATTTTTATAAAATGCCATGTGTATCAAAAGTACTCTTTATTTCAGTTCCAATTTCAAGGAAAATTCTTCTATTGTTTATGAGGACTCGTCTAGGCTTGCTACAGTCAAAGATGGCCACAGAGACTTCCACCTGTGACAGTCTGCATCTTCCACACTTTCCGCCTTGTACTCGCCTCATTCCATGTCATTGGCATCCCACTCGTATTTCTCTGCTCTTTGTTCTCCATATTTCTGCTCCCTTTCCATTTCATGCATACCTTCTGTCAATACTCACCAAAAATCCCTAATAGTGAGACCTAAGGAACACTCAAAATGCAATTTGTGTGTGCTGTTTCAACCCAATACTTAAGATACAATTCTCTCTCTATCCCTTCCAATTCAGCTCTGTCATTTTCACTACATATACTCTTTCTGGGTACTCACATCAGCCTGACCAACACTAATGTTTATACTAGACACAAGACACAGGTAATTACTGGTTTCCCCAGCCATAATGGAGATTGTATTTGCTTATCTTTAAAAATCATCATTTTGTTTTATGCTAAAAAAGCTGGGGGAAGACTGGGACAGAAATGAAAACCACAGCTTTCAGAGATCCAGTGGAGAAAAAAAGAAAATAAAGGTGCACATTGGCATTGTTTCTGTGTACAGGTATTCAGCTTCCTGTAGCTTAACCTGAGAGGAAAAGCAAAACAGATTAATTTCTTAGGAAAAACAGAAATACTCTTAAATAACAAAGGCAGCTAAGTAGAATCATTTCAATTGCTAGCATGATAATTTTACACTTATGTTTATAAGAAGTCTCTTTTGCTTCTTGGTCTTAATTTTTGGCTAATCTCTGGAGAGGGAATCTTTCCTTTTCCTGATTCTCTATGTACCATGCCTCTGTGAAATCCATCATTCATGCCTCCCCTGTCTAGCTAAATGTGTGCATGTTCATGTGAAAAAGTTCAGCTGATTTCACTTAAAGCCACTCCAGATTCAATACACCATCCCCAGTGCTCCTGTTTTGGCAGGCACATAGATGGATTGTTCAAAATCACCCGTGACACCTGCCTCATCTGGCAGCAGCCCCTGCCCTGCAGTGATTCATACTTGTTTCCACTGGTAGGCCATGGGGTGGACGTGGACAGTTTAACCAGTATGTGGAAACCCAGCCACACAAATAAATTCACCTCCCTCTTGCAATCCAAGGCTAATTCCAGCAGAAGGTGGTGTGCCTGGGCTTTAGGCCACTCGGGAACCTGTGAGGACAGTGCTTCCTTAAGTATCTTTGATCTGATGATAGTCTAAAGCTATTCCTACCTTTAGGATGCTTCCCAATGTCAAAATTCCCAACCTAAGCCTCCTCTCTGTCATTGCACATAAAGGAATTTTCCTCTAAAATATTTCTACAAGGCAGTTGAGATTTGATGAGTGCAAAATTTCATGTGTTTTTTCTTTATCTAAATTGTGATAAAGGAAAAAGTGAACCTTGGCTGAGGAGCAGCAATAATCTTGTAATAATTAGCAATTCATTTGAACTTAAGTCATATAAACCAGAAGGTCAAATAATTAAATAATCTACGATGTCCAAAAAAAAAATTTGCCGGCACAATCTATGGCTTAAGGTATTGATTATGGCAATTTTATGAACAAAAAAAGACATAATGGCAGGCGGTACTACTTTGTTTCCTGACGTGTATTTTAAAACCTGCTGCTATTTAAAAACAATGCATTAGATGTAGCAGGGATTTTTGTTAGTTGATTCTAGTTTACTAAAATCCAAACATTTAAGTGGAACATATATATTTTTATGAATCTTTCCTTTGGAAGTCTTCACATGATCAGAATGGTATTCCTGGCTAAAGTCACAGAGGAAGGAGAAACTTCAGAACTGACAAGGTCAAGAATCTGCCTAGTTTTGTGCAAAGACATAACCTTGCATCTCATTTATTTCAGGTGAATGCCCTGATCATGACTCAGAAGATTTTAACATGGTTCTGATTTTATTTTATTCTGCAACAAAGCAAAAGCAATTGCTGAAACTTCAATTTTTGAGGGAAAAAAAAAAAAGAAAACTATTTTTCCTGCAGTTTGGGTTATTAAAACCAGTTATTATATTATTACACAAATCTTCACTAAAAGTTACAGTCCATTTGGAGAAGTTTGCAGGTGTCGTTTCGAATGCCAGTTTAGAAGGAATGCAGTACTTGTTTTGAGTGCACTGGACAGCAGTGGAGTGGAATGGGAAGAGACGGTCTCTCGCTACTGATGTAAAAAGTGACAGAGATTCTTTGAAGTCAGAGGGCACTCTGCTTTGCATTGAGGGAATCTGAACTGGGTTGCTGCTTATCTCACTGAAGTTCCAAAGGCCGCAAGGTGCAGAGTATACATAGCATGCACTTCCACATTACCAAAATAGCAGCCCTAAACTAATTGACTAAGGTTAGTAAATGAGTAAGTAAACAAACAGGAAGAAGAATGTTGACCAAATATGCAAAATAATTTGACACTATTATATTTTATAACTAACTACATCATTCTGCTATGACAAAATTTTTGGCATCTGGAAGCCTTGATCAGAAATATTATTAAGTGAATTTTCAAGAATATTATTTAGAATCAAAACGTGATAACTTTAAAGTGAAAACAAGAAAGGAAATGATGAGAACATTACTCTCATGAAGCCGCACAAGTAAAATTAAGCAGTAGATGCAGGCTTTGTCAGATTAATGTATTTTAAACTGCTGTTTCCTACAAAGTCTCACTATTGGAAATGCAGAAAAATAAGCCAAACAGTTGCAGAGAATAAGTACTAATTTCATCTCCCACATGAAAATAAGAATTCACATAGTAAACACATAATTTGGGAAACCTTTTTAAGTTTTTACTGTTGTACCACCTTGTTGACTCTGTCTGCAATGATGATACAGGCATGCATCCAGTTTTGCGAGCTGCTGGAAATTTTGTTGCTGAGACTTGGCTCCTGGGTGCACATTCTTACAGTTTTCCTTCTCTTTCCTCACTGGACCTTTCATAAGTCATTTCTCACTGCAGTGCTGAAGTGAGGTGACACTAACATTGGAGGTAATTGTTCTGAACGGCCCTCACTCGCTTAATCTTGGTTCAGGACATCATCAAGCTTTATGGACTGTACTCTCATCTTCAAATGTGAAAAAAAAAAAGCACAGAAATGCAGGCAATACTGAAGAGAGATACAATAAGATGAGACTATGAGGACTGTCCTGGTCACTACATCCAGTCTTCTGGGACTACAGGCACCACGTTGCATATTTCCTGCATACATATGCCACATATTGTCTTGAAAACCTTGTCTGAAACAAATACTTTCTTCTGGTTAAGCATATTCATACAATTTCTAGCCTAAACTTAATCAGAAAGTTCGCAACCTATTTATTCTTATGTATTGTCCTTTAACACTGTTTCTCCTCCTGTTGTTTTTTACCCTTTAAAAGAAATCATACTCTTGAAAAGTTTTAATTAGTATTTCTTGAACAGAGCCAACCAGGACACAGACAAGTGAAGTTTTGCTAAGCTTTGTAGGCTGGCAACAATACTTCCGTATTGCCAAAAATATGAACTGAAGCAGAAGTGAATAGTATTTGTTTTCAATGGCTACATCCCAAAACTTATCACAATGCTTACTCCAAAATCCAGTAATATATCCAAGTCCTATTATTTTCTGTGGATTCCAATGGATGAACCTATAGCTGATTTTTGTATTGCTATTGTATATCTTTCTTTTCATTACATTAAAACCACCTGAGTCCTCAGTATCACCATGTCCTTTCAATACAGTCTTCCTGTATATGGATGGCAACTCCAAACTTTGCATTATCAGAAATCAGTTGTGGATGCCAAAATCACTCCAGAAAATATGAAACAAGATGGGCTGCAAAGTGCAGGTTTGAGGTATTCCTGTTTTGGCCTTCTTCCAGCCTGATTCTCGCTTTGCTTTTTCAATAGTTGTTGTCCCCACAGATCCTTGCAGTCTACAAAAAATAGCTTAGCACCTTGATAAGATGAACAGCGACAATGTGATTTACCTGCATCAAGTTGAGGTAAATATTCACATCCTAAGCATATCCCTGCAAGAGTGGGAAAGCAGGTTCACACTTGGGCATAAACAAATTCCTACTTCTCCCCATGCTTCCTGTCTCATAAATGCCTCTTAATTTTTCTTTCTCTGAATCCTAGAGCTCTTCAGTGTCTATCAAAGCAAGCATCTATTTTTACATGTCCAGTTTTATTTTCTTTTTTAACTTCTTGAGAGAGGCAGAGAGACGGGGAGAATGCCACTTCAACAGTGCAGTATTCTGTATCTGAAGAAACCACACAAGCTACAAGTTTTTACTTCCCTATTGCCTTGTACAACAACTATGACAATCCATCTATTAGGTCAGACAATAAATCTTGGTATATTCTAAATCAGTTTGCGTTACTTTGTATCACCATGTTCTGTGCCACTGACCTTGCAACTGACCTTGTCTATTCCTGAGAATAGACAAGGCTTCTGATAACCTTGGGAAGAGCTGAGTACAGGTGCTGGTTTTTCAAGGCTGAGGCCTAATGAGCATTTCTCAGCTATCAGTGCAACCTGGGGAATGCACACTCTCCAAGTAAGCAAAAAGATTTCCTTGAATGTTTGAAGTGTCCTTTGCTTTACGTAATGAATAAGACTGTATTATCTGCTAATGCAAGTTTGTACATTATTCCACCACTACCTTTATCCCACTCCTCCATGTCAGAGCAGGGGTGAAAATAACCATGGCCATGTTGAGGCAACAAGTAAAGCAATCAAGTTAGCAAGCTCAGGATCTTTAATGCACTATAAATTGTTGTCCCATATAGATGTGAATAGCAGCTACATATTAAAGTTCTCACTCTTCAGCTAAATCTCTTTGAACCTCAAGGATGACATATTTGTCAATCAAAGGACACTATTTGATTTTCTAGCCCTACATGCACAGACATCTCAAATTGCAAAGAGAAATGATGATGTCCCAATGTGTATGTTGTGTTACTTTGGCAGAGTCCTTACATACAACCCTAGTGGCATTAAAAAGGAGATATCAAAATGTAAGTTGTGTAACATAAAAAAGTATCTCTCTTCTACATCAAGGGATATGCGTTAATTAATTTGGATTAATTACTAGTTACAAAACATAGTGCATAAGGGCACTGCATCCTTGACTACTACAGGCTGATCACCAAATCTAAGGGTGAATGAAATTGCTTGTCATATCATCTCTTTATTTATTCTGGTATATATAGTCTTTAGATAAGATTGAATACTCTGGATTATCAATGGTGGTAGATCTACAAGAAATATTAATAAACATCTCTGTTTCTTATTTTTCTCTTGAACAAATGTGTTTTTCTCTCACATAATAAATTATGGTAGATTAAATTTTGCTCTTTTTATATATAAATAGGTTTGTCATAATTTAGCTGATGGTATTAATATGGGGCACTATTCCTAAAATCATGTTTTCTTTTCACTTATATCAGTGGAAGTATGTTTATTAAGGTTTGTAGGCTGTGGGAGAGAGGAAAGAGGAAGAGGCCCAAATGTATTCCAGTGGAAGTACGTAATTAAAATTCTTTTAATATTCTCTAGTCTAAAAGCTATGGAGAAAGAAGTCAATCCCAGCAGTCAACTACTTCCAAAGAATCTTCAAAACCTGCAGGCTGCTCAAAATTGTATAGGAATTGGAAAACAATGTTCAAACAAAACTCCAGGAATAAACACACAGTTTCCTTCCAACAAGAAATACCAGGGGCATAATTATCCTGTTCCTGAACTCATTACTAAGCAACAGGTACTTGCCACTGTAAGAGAACTAGGTGACTGGTTTGAATCAGGGTGACCTTTCTCATATTCTTATGTTCATATCTCATTTAGCTCTAGCAGTGGTGCTTATCAGTAACATTTAACGTGAAGCTTCGTAACCTAGAAAATACTCTAATAAAGGAAAAAGAAGCTAAACAGTGCCAGTTTCTCATTATAGGGGAGGTTTCTGAAAGGTCAGAAAGTTTCTGAAATAGAAATCAATAAGGTATGAGCAATACAGTTTAAAAAAAATTAAAATCGTCAGCAGGGGTTGAGTCTAGACAATATTTTGAATTATTAGACTTTATATAAGCAAAAGAAATTTTTAATAAAATTAGGAAATATTAAAGCCTGAAGAGTTGTAAAAAAAAATTTAAGAGACAGGATTTATACTTACAGACCAGAGCATTCAGTGATTTTATTATTTACTTGAAATAACGTGACTCATGCCCACAATAACTGACTGACCCCTTTGCCACTCCTACCTCTAATTACTAGGATTGTAGTTATGAACTGATTTTTTTTTCCTGTTCATGAGTTTTGAGTTCATTATCCTCCAGTTTCACAGAACATTTCCTTGTTTGTGTTATTGATAGGAAGAACTAAAAAATTCTGCTGTCGTTTCCTGCCATGATTATTTAGCATATACACTCTTACTCACTTTTCTCTTAAACCATATAATGCTTTGAACCTTTTCTTTAGATGCAAGTTTTTTTGCCATGCTTCCCAGATTCTTCAGTGTGGCTTTATTCTGAATTACTACATCAATATTTTGGAGTGGGATACAATTTAATTTAACCTTACTTTATAAACCTCACTGAAGTTAGGACCATACTCACTTCAGCATTCCCAAATCAATGGAAAGACACAGGCAGTCCATAGGGAAACTCGGGATATTCCAAAACAAAAATTAACTTCTTTCTGAAGATGCCTCTTAATGTTAAAAGTAGGGTTAAGAGGTCTATTTTCATAATTCAGCTATCTTAATGATTTATTATGTGAGAAGAATGTAGACTGAACTTAAAGATAGTGAACAAAACATTCCAAATAAGGTTGTCATTTCTCTTTTTCATTTCCTTTTCCTATTTTTAAAAGTAATTCTAATTTCTTTTGCATGCTTACCAGGGTTGTTTCATTTGTTGGTTTGGGGAGGAGTGGATTTTGAGTTGCCAAGAAATGATTACATACAACCTGTACAGAAGATGATAAGATTTACTTCAGAATTTTCTGAGTGGCTTCTCACAGTTACATCTTTCTGTGACTAGTTTCTGTAACATAATGTCACTTGGATATTTTAAAGTGCATTAAATTGGGAGTTACCACATTTTAAATATATCTGAACCTAAAGCATCTTTAAACAAGGAGTGATCGATTTCAATAGGCTTAATTTCTACTGTTTCAAAAGTTCTTGATCAATTGCTACAAGTTGAAAACTTGAAATAGAAAGCACTATTTGAAAAGCTAAAATCTCTTTGCATTTTCATAGTTATATAAAAATGACTTGTATTTTCTTTTGAACTGATGAGAGTGTGATGCTAATTTAGATCAAATAAGACATTGCTTTAGTTTGCAAACTGAACTGAAGCCCTCAGTAAACTCAAATTTTGGCAATGTAACAAATGCAACAACAACAAAGCCACTTCTACATGTTGTTCTTCCTTGCAGCTTTGAGTAACTTCCCATATATCAAACACAAAGCCTAATATAATCTTGGTCATTCTTCTCCCTCTTGGGGGTCTTTGTAAATTGTATTGCTTTAGGAAATTGCATACAGTGACTACCCCACCAAAGATACCACAGAGGAGTGGGGAATACACACTAAGCAAAAAGATGTGTTTACTTGTAGGACTTTTTTTTCCTCCTGCCTATTATCCTTGTGAAGCTATGTTGTTACCTAGCATATTTGAAATGTTTTAGCAGAAGCTGAAATACTCTGATCAAAAGAAAAAACAGACTACTGTTATGACTTTTCCTCAGAAAAAGTCATGCACTTAATTTTGTATTTTTTTTATATGTACAAAGACACATATATTCCATCATGACCATTAAAATACTTTTTATAGAAAATACATTTGAAAGCAGATTGATAGCTCATGGCAGGAAAGCAAATTCTGCACCTGGGACTCTGTGAAGGTTTATTACTAACTGTAGTATGAAGAGGATTTGCCAGTGAGTTAGAAGTGACTATGAAACTTTCTCAAGAGATGCCAGGAAAAGAAAACACTCCATGTTCTTCTTTACTAAGGAAAGTTGAGGTGTAAGCTTATTCTTCTTTTGTATCTCCTCACACACTGAAAAACCACAGCACATCACCTATGAATAGTGAGATATCCCTATGAGATAGGGATGCAGAGATTATCACAGCGTCATTATTTAACAATTAAATAACTACACGGTACAGTAAGAGCTGGCAAGGCTTTGCTGGCATTTCATGTTTTGTCAGCCTGGATATATGGGACTAACTGTGAATATAATTATTCTCACTTTCACACATTCCAGGTTTTAGGAGTTGTTCTTAGTGTGAATGACCCCAGTTTTTGCTGTCAAGTTTTAGCAAAACAGGATGCTTTTTTACAAAACTTCTAAGAATGACAGGAGATACAAATGAGAGAAAGTCAGAAACCTGATTTTCAGGTATTAAGGGAAGGTACAGTATAAGCAGTGTGAGTAGTGAAGAAAATTGAAAAAAGCTGAGATGAAAAACAGGGACATGATGAACACAAGGCAAAAGAAACACACTTGCTTGGGACAGCAAGAAACAGCCTGGAATAGAAAGTGGTGTGTGTGGTGGTCTAGGGACCATGGTTCTGGCACACACTTCATGTCTTGATGACTGTCCATAATTTGATCTCACTGGGAAGCAGCTTTATACTGATTCTTGTACCTGGATCTCTGCCTCTCAGTAGGTCATTGATGGTAGATTTTGCAATGCTAGAGACTAAAGCTGAGAACAGGGGCAGATATAACAGAAAGAAATAGTTTTTGGCATTCCCTTCCTTTCACTGTAAGATTTGTGATACTGGTGTCCAGTTACTACAGCTGAAGGAGCACATCACATTATCAGACTTCAATGGGGGAGAGAACAAAAAATCTTTTTTTTGGTTGATTTTTCGTTTCTCACATATGTAAATGAGGAGGTGAATATCTTGGTAGATTTGATGAATCATGCTATTGATGCAAATGGTCTTCAGACCCAAGAAATCATACTCTCTTTTAAAGGTGCAAGCAGGACTCAGTAAGCCAAAACTAGTCCTCTATTAGGAAAAGTTGTATACTGCTTCTGATACTCTACAGGAAGAAAAGTCTTCTTCAAAAGTCAATACATACATATGTGATACTTTCTTTTTTATATTAATTTGAGCTTACTTCATTATTTTCAAAAGAGTGGATCAGCATGCTGTTTTATGTTATGGGAAAGTGGCTACTTACTGAATTTTCCAGTCCTTGATTTCTTAACAGCAATAGCTGATACTATTTCCATCCAGTCTTTCCCCTCTACTTAATATCCTCCTGTAACTGAATTGCTTCTGTTTGCATTAGACAAGTAGATTTTGCTGGCTGTTCCTTCTACAGCTGTGGTTCATATCTAAGGTAGTTCAGGAAACCATTAAGAGCAGCTATTAATGAAAGCAAGATAGATCAGCCATCCCATTCACACACTTCATTGTATTTTGTGAATGGTTTACTTGCATTTGGGATTTCTCAGCTCGTTCACTCATAGTCATGAGAACGCATCTTCAGCGACCATTGTAGTTCAAACCCCTTTTAGCTGCCGCTCCCGGAATGGTTCAAACTGCATGTCTGAATATCACAGTTATCCAGCAATCTGGTCTTGTCAGATAGAGATTTTTCAGACAGAAAAAATTACACGAGTAAACCATTTCTACACAAGAACAAAACAAAACAAAAACATGATGGCATCAATTATAAAGGGATCAAGACAATGAAAGGATGAATTTTATATGATCATTAAAAACTGTAAAACTGAAAATTGCAATGAGAACAGTAACATTGGAAAATTAAAATTATCCTTTCTTCTGATCTTCTGATTATTCACTGATCAAATAAAAAGAGGTCTTACAGCATAAACTATATTAAGTACAGATATTTGCTAATCACTGTTCACCCATTCATTTCATTCTAACGGCTTTTCTTTTAAAAACTAGCTTAAATTTCCTTAGGCAAAGCCTGCACTATGTTTTTGCTTTTCCCGAAGCAAACTTTTGCTCCTGAGACTCCTGCTTTTCATCTGACATCTCCTGTTCATCACAGTCAAGTCAGAATTTTGAAAAACAGCAGTAGATAAAGAAATTACTGTCACTGAAGAAAGAGAGGTATGTACATGGTCTGCTACAAGAGAAATGAAATAGCACTAAGAACCATTCACTTACACGTTTTTCAGTGGTGATGTTTCCCACCTGTTGCCGTAACACATTAAGAGCTCAAATAACCACAATCTAAATCAACCTATCTTTTAAAACAACTTTAGTTGGATATTACGGAAATATTCTAATTGTACTGAGATTTTGAGTAAATTACTTCAAATTCAGTCTTTTGGCTCCAATAAGCCCAGACAAATTAAAGCACATTGATGTTGGTATTCATGTACACTCAAACTTTTACTTAAAAATAATGTGTAAAAGTATCTTGACTTATATAGGTGTGCTGGGACAGTCTGCAGCTGAGAAGGAGAAACATTTTCTCAAACTGCAGAACAGAGAAATAGTGATGAAGGCTTTTATATTTGTGAAAAGAAAAAGGAAAAAAATGGTTACTGTCAGAGAGACAAGCCACACAGCTGCTTGCTTTAGAACACCATGTAACACCAGCACAGTTTCAGGCTGTGGTTTCTGGAACTGCACATGAAAGCAACAGCCAATGTTCTGCATCTCACTGGGATCAGCTTCCTAAAGTGAGCCCTCACCTTGCACTGCTCCAGGACTGCTGCTGTCACTTGCTGGCTTCCAAGGCCAAAGAAACTGGATAAGCTAATGCTGTTCAGAACTCTCACTGCATTTCTGCACTGTACTGCTCAACACATCTGCTTCCAGCAATGTTGGGTGCAAACAGCACAACTGAACTGTGCCACAAGCAGAGGCTATTTATTTGGGTCCTGTGCTATATTTCATCTCTAGTGCCTGTGTATCTTACTCATTAACAAACAAGTGGGAATTACTTGGAACATCTATGTTTGTCTTTATACTGTGCCCAGGAGGAAAACACTTCAGTGCATTATTTCTACAGGAACAGAAGTACACATAAACCAGACAAAACACATTCCTGCATTTCTTAAAGTTAGTACCCACACTCTTGAAAAAAGATGGGCAGATGCAATGTGTTCTTTCAGTACTCATTAGTAACTGGTCAGTAACTTACCAAAGGAGGACATTAAACCGTTGTGTCTTTGTTATTAAACCACATTTATCTGTTATGAAGGCTCTTGTGGAGTGAGTCACTTCTAAAAATTACTCCCATTTTGTAGACACATTGTTCCTTGTGACAGGATTGTTAACAGACAATTTACAGTTTCTTTTCCTGTGGGCTTCTGCCGGGATTTTAGCATATCTGCACAAACTGGTACAAGATATACATATTTGTCATTCACTCTCACCCTTTTATATTTGTGGGCAGACTTCCTATAAAGGCCATTTGCCAAAAGGGGGTGCTTAGTTGTTTAATAATTACTCTGACATCAAAGTGAGACAAAAGAACAAGAAATTGCCCTCTAGCTGCTGTAAAAGACCAGTGTGTGGATATTCCCATTAGGAACATGTCTCTGTGTATTATCACCTACCACCGTGCAGAGTTGTTTACCACTTTGTTATCTTCTGTATTTCAGGACATTGGAATATTAATGTTGTCAATGAATCAGGGAACTGTATTGGCCATAGCCTATCATTAACCAGGGAGAGCAAAGGGCCATTTTATGACCTTTGGCTCCTACCTGGGAATTTCTCTCTGAATAACCTAACTGAAGTAATACATGTGAAGGCTTAATAATGACTTTCAGGAAGTTCTGGGATGCTAACTTTCATATTGATTATACCTATTTGTATCCTGTAATTTCCTTAATCGTTAGTATCAGAAGACATGACATTATGGGAAATCCTCTCTACCCCACTTCTCAAGAAAAATACTTAAAATGTGCCCCAAAGCTTAACAACTACACCTGGCAGAGATGGGCAAACTGAAAAACACACTGCACTGCTTTCAGTGACCATCACTTTAGGATATCCAGCAAATTGCCAGTGATATTGCAGATATTAAGACGTAGGACTTCCTAATGCCTGCCGCAAGCCATACGGTAGCTTTGAAACACAGAATAAACAGGACAACATGATTGCTGAAGCAAGTCAGAAGCCTATATATGCTTCCTAGTTTCAGGCAGACATCTTTTACACAGTAAAATTCCTATAACCTAGAAATGCCCCACAGAAACCTTGTAGAAAATTATGGCAATGAAGTAATTATTACTGAATATTTTAAGTAACAAATAGCATGGGAAGAATGCGTTCACATTATTTTTGAGCTTTATTTGGCCACATATAGAGTCAATCAAAAATTCCTAGAAGGATTTCCCCCATATGTCATATATTAATTAATGACATTATATAATGGCACTAAGATATACTACAACATCCACATTAGCAGCCAAACTAAAATCTGAGAAAATATTGAAAAAGTCAAGATACTAAATTACATTTGGCATCCACAACCACGTACATAAAAAAAGCAGAGCAGAATCGAAAGCTCATCACCCAGATGATGAATCCTTTAACGAATATACAATCCTACAGTGAATATGTCTTATAAAGGGAAAGTTTTCTCCAGCCCAGGTTACCACCATCGTTTTGCGTTGGTTATCTACCTCTTTGATATTCAAAGCTCAGCCCACCTCTGGAAAAGCCAAAAAAAAATGCAATGAAACTAAATGTCATCTGCATCTTTATGAAACTAGAGCTCCAGAAGCCACAGCATGTCACCTACAGCCAAGTACAGTGATGCAAAATTGATTCAGGATTATCTGAACACTGGTCAGGCTTTGCTTTGTACCCTTACAACGGGAGACAGGGCCACCTCTCCATTACTTGGCTGACTGCATACAGCTAAGTAGTGCAGAAATAAAAGACTGAATTTGCTTCCAAAAGATACCCTTGGGCACAGCCCTAAGCAAAGGTTGGTGTTTAACCTTCCAGTGGGAGTCACAGGAGGTAACCTGTCCCAGAGCCACACCTCAGGGACCAAACTTAAATACATTGTTTCCTCATTGCTTCAGGGGTGTAATAATTTACTACTCAATCAGTAGCATTGCCCATCATGCAACATGTATGATGTGAGGCTTAGATTGCTTCTCTTCCATGTTTTCAGTCTGTCCCCATGCTCTGAAAAGGTTGTGAATGTTGCCATGGAAGGTTGCCTGCACACAGAAAGGAATGGAAGTGTGTAAGACAGTCTTTCTTCCACAATTACTTTTGTAAGTGCCTAGTCCAGATAAGTCACCAGAGAACTGAATCTCCAACTGAATTTATATAGACATTCTCCACAAGACCTGGCATTTCCTCATGGTACTTATTAATCTTTTCTATATAATTTAGATTTACTGCTTCTTTATAATTCTTTATTTTACCTAGCTGTAGGATTAGGAAGAAATTCTACTATTTACACCCTGGAAAAGAGTGATGAAATAAGGCTTGGAGGGGAGAAAAGCATACTTGTTCTGTTCCTTTTATTTGTTTCATATAAATAACTTCAAAAGTGTATATGCTGGACTTTATTTTATTATATGTAAAAATAGTCAAAAATAGTTTGCAATATCTTAGGAAGAAATAAATATTGAAAAATAAAAGAGAAAGCTTATAGAAGGTTGTATACTCCACTAGGACTGATGAAATAGTTGGAATCCTAAAAGTACTGATTTAACTAAGCTTTTTTCCAAACTTAGCCAGATAGCTTAGCATCTAGAAAACTGCCTTAGTTTTTGTTTTGTTGGTTCCTTGTTTGGTTTTCACTTTGAAACTCATCAACCCATAAAAATTCTCCTGCCATGAAGAAAAACTTGCTTCTATTTTACGAAAAAGACAGTGTATGTACTTCAATTCTTTCTATTAAACCTGAAAAAAACTCTCTCTTTTTTTTTCCTTTTTCGTTTTTTTTTGGTTTGCAGTAATCTACTTGCATTATCATCTTCAAGGTGAAGGATTAAACTAATTTGAAGAAGGGAACGCAAAACTATTCAATAAAGTTTTGGTGCAAAAGTGTCTTACAGGTATATACCAATTTCCCTTCTCCTTAAAGAAAAGGCTGACTTTAGACTCCCTTTCTATCATGTTTTACTGACTGACAGGTTCAAACGAAGCTAAAAAACTGGCTTCTCTGACTTGTTCCTCTACAATAAGTTTTGATAGAACTCAAGACCTGCTACTTTTAGAGTTTTGCATTCTCCTGAACTGCAATTCTTTTACAGACTTGCAGAATGTTTTCCTTGGCAAAATTTGGCTCAAATACAATGGGGACACACATTGCTTCTAGTCTCTTGTGATAGCCCACTTGGAGTACTGCCTTCAGCTCTGGGGCCCTCAGAAGAGAAAAGACATTAATATATTGGAGTGGGTGCAGAGGAGGGCCACGAAGATGATCACAGGGACAGAACACCTCTCCACAATGAGAAAACACTGAGAGAATTTGAGCTGTTCAGCCTGTAGACAAGAAAGCTTCGGGGAGAGCTTGTGGCAGCCTTCCAGTGCCTAACTGGGGCCTACAAGAAAACTGAAAAGGGATTTTTTTACAAGGGGATAATAATAGGACACAGGATGATGGTTTTGAACTGAAGGAAGGTAGATTTGGATTGGATATTAGGAAGAAATTCTTTGCTGTGAGGGGTAGTAAAGCGCTAGAACAGGTTGTCCAGAGAAATTTGAAGTACCTTGTGCCTGGAAGGCAGCTGGTTAGTGGAAGGTGTCCCTGTTCATAGCAGAGAGTTTGGAACTAGATGATTCTCAAGGTCACTTCCAACCCAAATTATTCTAAGATTTTTTTTAAAACCCAAGTCGTTTCTGAAATTTTGGAATACTGATCTTGTCTCATCTAGGTGTGGCTTTCTTCAAGAGGCACTATGTTCACTGGCTCTTGGAATTATACACAAGGATTTAGGCCTTCCTTGTTCTTTCTATTGATCGTTTTCATTCTCTTCCTTATCTTGTTCTTATCCTTTGAAACTTGAAAAGCGCTGATGAGCTAAATAATGCAGAGGGGGCATGAAATCTCAAGTATGATATGGCAGGATGTGGTAAAGTTTTAACCTAACAATACTTGGAAAAATATATGGTCTGATATTACAATTTAATTTCCTTCTAAATCTGTAAAAGGAATAGAATTAACTAGTATGAATAAACTTGGCTTCATTCAGTCATATATATGTTCATATTTGTATCAGAACAAATTATACTTTAGACTGATTGAAACTGCTGTCTTACCTGTCACACAGACTTATGGCAACTGGATAACCAGAACAACTATGACACTGCAATAGTTATGGAAAGGTNTTACTTATTTTCAAGAGCTTACCAACTTAGCTGAAGTAGGAGATCTTACAAGCCTGGGCATTGCTGGAGTAGGACCATTCTTAAGAAATGCACCTTTAATTGATCCAGTTCTGAAACTTTGTTATTTCTCAAGTAAAACATGGGAATATGACCTCTTTCTGAATGCAAAACGTATGCAATACATTACTATTGTAATTCATGTGCAATACAGAATCATAGAACAGTTTGGGTTGGAAGGGACCTTAAAGATCACCTCGTTCCAAACCCCCTGCCACAGGCAGAGACACCTTTCACTAGACCAGATTTCTCAGAGCCCCATCCAACCTGACCTTGAACACTTCCAGAGCTGAGGCAACCACAGCTTCTCTGGCCAAAATATTCCAGTGCCTCACCATCCTCACAGAAAATAATTTCTTTCTAATATGGGGGAAAGTCCCTCTCCAGCTTTCTTGCATCTCCCTTCACATAATGAAAGGCTGATCAAAGCTCTCGCTGGAGGTTTCTCTTCTCAGGGCTGAACAACCCCATTTCTCTCAGTGTATCTTTGTAGGAGAGCTGCTCCAGCCCTCTGATCGTCTTCATGGCCCTCATCTGGACTCACTAGCACTAATTTTATTATGCTCATACCAGTGTCCAGAAAAAAGTACAAAATAGTCTTTATTTTGATGTCTAATTCACTCTAGGCATAGATCTAGATACCAAAAGTACAGTTGGATGAGTGGAAAGTTCTTTCTACAAGCACCTAAAATCTTTCCCCGTATCAGATTTGGTGCATGACAAACTTTGCCTGATCTGACAGTACACAATGGACTGGTAACCTTAAAACCAAGATTATTCCATTATATCCTTGTTCATTAATTAAATAATATATTATATGATTAAATCATCATATCCTTGTTCACATTCCAGTAAGACAGAATTTTCTTTATTAATTTGCCATCTTGAGATGAGCAGATGTCAAAATCCAACCATTACTGTTCTGCTTTAAAGCTTCTTTCTTATAGAGGTGTATAAGGGAAAATATATTGTCAGGCTACAATCACTCTACTGTTTGGCAGTTTGGGGGGCTTTTTGGAGTGGGGGAGGGGGGGGGAGCTTAAGTTTAAATACCTGAAGTACATAAGTTTGGATAAGAAGAAGTAAAATTCAACACTGAGTGTTCTGAACTGACAGAATGTAGAACTTTGGGGAAGCACCTATAGCTACACTTACACTATGAAAAATGACTAGGACTAGAAGAGGCTAGGCCAGAGGGAGAAAAAGACTGAATAAAATTATAAATACCAGTTTGTATTTTATGCTGAATGTATGTATGAGGTTGCCTGCAACAATTAACATTGTATTGCTGACAATTGTCACACTGCAGGGAAGCTTGATGTCTCCATGAACGACTATGCTTGAGAAGCAGTGGGATGGCAAATTAAAGTGGTGATAAAGGAAGTAAAGTCTTACTGGCAAGAGATCTTTTTCTGATCTAAGTTACTGGGAATCTGGGCTCACACAGAAAGTGAAATCAGAGTAGGATGAGGTACCTCGTAGTGTTTTAAAGATAAGATGACTTTAAAAAATTCTTTGCTAAACCTTTATTTCCGAATTTCCAGACATGCTGTCCATAAAGGGATTTACCTAGAAGTATTGGAATTTGACCTGTAATTCCACCAATGGAAACAGCAGTGTTCCATATAGTCTTGCCTGGCTATCTGCCCTACAGGGTATAAGACCACACCAGTACACTGTTGGACTTGGTCAGGCTCAAACAGATCTGCCCAGCATATTTCAACATAAATTTACATCCCTTTGTAACATCTGCCTGCTCTTCCTCACCTGCTAGCAATTTTTCTAAAGTAAGGCCAAATGTCTCAGAGTTCTACTTAGCTCATCTGCCACTGTCTGTCCAGATCTCTCACATATAAGGGGAAAATGTACTCTGTAAAACAAACCTTATATGCTCATCATGAAAGAAAACTAATAAATATGACCAACAAGGGCTCAAACCCATTTGTATAGAATAGTCCAACACAGGAATTCACTAACTCATTACTTAATTCATGAAGTTTCTAACTCAGATGTTCTTCAGAGTTAAAATTACAATCATAACTTATAACTCATGCACCTATGAACAAAGTAGTTACCTAGCTGATGGTGAGAATGCTCGTCCTTCCTCCTTCCCCATGACGCAGGCACTCCCTATATTCCACCAAAAAAGCACAAAAACTTTGGGAGCCCATTTGCTGCTGGATCCACCTCAAATTTTTGGGGGGTAAGCTGATGTATTTATACCTTCCAGTTTGGAAGTCTGGTCTATTTCCATCCATTTTTACTGGATTCTGAGGAAGTTTCCAGAAAACTGCTAATGCAAAGGTTCTTCAGGAGATCATAAGCTGTGGGTGGTAGTGGCTGCACAATGACCTTTGGCCATTTCTGCCCAATCATACCCTGCCTATGCGTTGCCCTCATTTTGAGCTAATGGCACTGCTCCCAGCGTGGCCTTAGCACGAGCTATGTGACAGCCAAAATTTGAGCACGATTTGAGTAAACAGTCACACTATTCAGACAGAATTTTCTGATCATCATTCTGCTGTCAGTGGTAGGGCTACTCAAAGAAAGGTCTACATATTTCTCTACTCAGACATGAAAATGATTTGTGAAAAAAAAAATTAAAAGTTCTGGAGATCATTTTTAGAAATGGAACTCCAGCAGACATTCTTCCTTTTTTCTGGCAAACTGTATTTACTCTTTAGAAACAGTTTAGCAATATGCAGCCTAATGGCACTTAATTCATGCCTATTTTCATCACCCATAGGTGCTGGCGAGTGCAATGCTATATATAGTGGATATAGATGAAAATACAGGATTTTAACCATAATAACTGAACAGTTATGTGTAACTTTCCTCCAGAAGAACTGTGTTCAAACTGGCCTTCTCTTAATAATGAATGTGCCATTTTGCAAATTTGTTTTACAAATTCTCAAGCATGCAGGAAATGAGAAATGTCCATTAGAGCATGCTCTCTCTTGTCTCTGTAGAATAATCACTCTACTTGCAGTCTCCTTCTATAGCTAAATATGGGGTTTTATTATAGAGAGCCAAATTAATATTTTTTCAGCACCTGAGAGATCCCCCTTCCTCTTTCCTTCCTTTTCCATGTCTAATCAAACACTGTTCTCAACTTCTGTTAACGCTGGCACTTGTCAGCTTACATTGTGAACTTATTCAAGCTAAACAGACACATATTTTTGCTCGGTTAGTGAATTGAGTCATCTTAGCATGTGATCAAAGAAGTAGTGCCAAAAGCTGGGAAGAGACAACTACTCAATTGAGAGCACAGAGACAGACATCTCACCTGCAAGGTGACACCAATTTGGACACACACATAAACACACAATCTCCATGAAAACTTATTATTACTAAACTTCTTATTGTAGGCAAAGTTATTACTGGAGCAAGGCACTGTGTTGCTGTTGATTTTATTATCACATATCATGGCCACATAGTTTTTGCATGAAAAAATCTTGTCTAGATTTGGATAGAATTTGTTTCATTTTCTTTTCAACAAGTGCCAACAGCATGCAAGTTGATCCTTGTCAGTTTATTTTGTAATACACTTCATGTAATCCAGTATGGCATTGGTAATTTTTTCCTAAAAAATGGGGAAAAACTTGCAGTCATTTGTGCTGATTATAAAGAGCTTAGGTGGAGAAAAGCAGAGGGAGGGAAAGAGCTTTTATTGTTAATGGGAGAGACTATGAAAATAAGTATTCAACATGGAGAAGCAGAGTTACACAAAACCACCAAAGTACCCATCAGCTCCTGTGGCTTATTAAATAAATGCACATAAAATACAGCAGTTAATAAGATACTCAATGTGTGTCTCCTGAAATATTGATAACAAAATTTTATAAAGAAGATAATGGGCTAAAACTCTTCTTTTACCTTCCTGTAGGTAACTTCTTAAAGCTCAATCCCCTCTAAGGGTCAAGGTCAATCCTTTATATCTTTTAAGTGCTATATATGTCAGAATATAGCACAACTACAGTACTATTTTCAGGGCAAAGAGCAGAGAACAGACCTGTGCTGAGCACTGAGGAGATAGCAGGTTGCAACTTTAATAAAATTAAGGGAGGCTCTGCCCTTCCAGGACACAGCTGACTCCATGCTGTTTCTGAGGAAGAAGAATAATTACTTATTTACCAACAGTGACATGAAGAAGCATGTTCCTTAAGAGATGCATTCCAGAAAATATTTGAAGTCTGAAATGACAAGCAGATTTGGATTAGTTCGGGAAATTTTACTTTTTTATCCCATATCCTTCTGATACATATGCTCAAAAAACCAAGATGATACAAAATGTAAGCATTGCAGTGTAGAATACCTCTCTGCAGCACAGGGAACAGACTTTCCAAGATATTTATTCTAACTGAAAACTAGTTAGCCAAGGGGTCACCATTGTGGCTACCTCACTGTAAACTCTGTTGCTGTGCCATTATTCTAACTGTGAAGCAGGGTATGTTACTGAGAGTGGAGTCTGAGCTGATGTCAGTCAAGGCTCATATTTCTGTATGGCACTGAGCTGCCCTCTGTAGACACACCAGCTAACTCAGAACTAGCTCCAGCTCTATGTGTAAAGCTGCCCACTGTGATGGAGACGTATGCAAAGTTCCAGGCTTTGGACAGAAGGGTCTGCTTTACCATCCAAGTAGGGTTGCATTGTACTGCACCGTTATCTGGGGGAGTCTGTTGCCCACGTAACGAGCCATTTATCAAGCACACCATGGAGAGCACCATGTTGAAAGTTCATCTCTGCTTGCTGTGTGAAGCAGTATAATCCAAGCACTTGAAAGAGTCCTAGAGGAGTCATGGACTCGCTAGACGTGAGACAAGTCATGTTGCAGGTATTTACTGGTAACAATCAATTATTCAGTCAGCATTAACTTACTCATAATTGAGATAAAGCAGATAAGTGGATGGGCACAGCATTTCAAAGGAGTTCTAATATTCCACTAGCTCGGCACCTTACTTGGTTTCCGTAAAATACGTGAACCATCAGTCCAGTGGAAATATGAGAGATATAGACTATAATCAAGAAACTGATAAACAGAGAAGCAAAAGGAGAAAGGTGATTTTAAAGCAGCCACTCTACCATTAAAGTTGACAGAACTGTGGAGTAAAACCTGAAAAAAGGGGCCCATGGCTCATTGTGAAAAAAAAAAAAAAACCCCGAACTTGGAAGCTTTGATATTATATCTAGCAAAGGATATTTCACTGTGTCCAACTGAAGAAAAATCTTGATAATCTCTGTTACACAAAAGCATAATGCACAGGATACAAAACTCACAACAAGTTGAAAACAGAGATACTGTTATTGTTTTTACTGCATAGTAAACATGCCGTGTATTAGCAGGAATTCACACTAAGAACATTCAAAGATGTATGCACAGAACAGGCAGCTAACCCCAACACCTATTTTGTTTCTTTTCAGAAGGCACTATCCTGTGAAGTCCTATAGCATGGACTTTCAGGTCTAAGGAATTCCAGTCCATCAATATCATCATATTCAGATGTGTAAGGTGATTTGTAGGGTTTTAACCATCTGATAACAGAATATTTCCATGGGAAATCGCCAAGTTAATACAGGTTTACAACTCTTCACTGCTGTTTAGCATTGTTGCAAACTTTATTATGAAGAATTAAAGACAACAGAAACACCAAGAAAACCACACCAGACCCAGATTTTGGCCCTGTCAAGCACACTTAGGAGATGTTACACAAAAGCAAAAATAATGTGTCAGAAGCAACAGACCAGATTCAAAACCAGTTACAGCATACTTAAACCCCATAATATCATGTCTAAAATGAAATGCATCAACAAAAGAAAAAATGCTTGCCAGGCACTAACACACAAGAAAAGACATAACTCAGGTGGTGCATCAAGTTTAAAAAACTCAGTAGCAGCATTGACTAAGTTATTGTTTTATGCAGGAGAAAGAATGTATATTATGTTCAATATATTTTAAATACTATCTCTCAGAACGATGCTTTTCTCTCATAACTAAACTGAAGTACCAGTAAAAGACATGGGTCATCTTTATACATTTACTGGCCAGATATTTTTTTTTACTTTTCTAGGAAGTACATGAGTTACTAATAGTTTAGAGAGTTTAAAGATCACTTTCCATTTTCCAAATGAATTGCACAATACTACTCACCAACATATGAACGAACAAGAATTTGAAGTTCTGTTTCATGATCTAGGTTGTAGCACTATACATACAATTACTGGCAATAAATTTTTTTTTAAGCTTGAGCAATAAGTGATTTTTTAAACTTGAACAAATTATTTCCTGTAAAGTTATATGTATGCTTGTAAATGTTTTTGTATAAATGATAAGCTCATCTGAATCGAAGCATTTTCCCATTCATCATCTGCACACATTACATCATCTTTTAGCTAAATTCACATTACAATACAATTAAAAATCAAAATTTTCAAAAGCGATTAATAAAGAATCTGAGTGATATGTTTCTATCTCTGCCTATATTTCATCTAACATAAATGCCTGGGGTAAAAAACGTCTGTGATTGTCATGATGAGGATACTAAGACCGTAGGTTTTTACAAAAAGAGAAACAGAACAATACTCTCACTTAGATCATATATGGAATTTGTTAATATGCTGAGGAAAGAGGTCCAAATCATTATCATTTGCAAATCAAGATACAGTGACATAAAGAGGATTGCCTGAATTCACTGGCAGCCTCAAAAATGGAGTTGAGAACAGACCAGCTCCCTGGCCCAGTCATAGAAACTACAGGTCCTAAAGAGGGATGGCTGCAATCAAGCTGTGTCTGTGGTCTTAAGCAATGCAGAAGCATGTCCCTGTCATTTAACTTCATGCAGGACATATGACAGGAAACCCTGTGACCAAATGCAAGTTAAACAGCATCCCTCTGGCATTACTATGCACTTAGGAGAGCAAGCCAAGGTATTTTGGTAAAGTTATATTAGCTGAAAAACTGTGCCAAGAACAGGAAATTTTTTTTTTATTTTTTCTATAAAAATGCAATGCTTCAGCCAGCTTTCAGAACTGGATGAATCCTTTGAAGTCTGACCTTAAGTATGGAAGCAGAGGTGCTCTGTCACAGTACGCACAACTGGGAAAAGCTAAACTATCTAAGTGACCTAGTGACAGCAGAGCTGTGGGACCTCCAACAATTCCAAGAGATAAAAAGAATTTTTAAAAAGCCACCATTGTTCTCAGTTTGCATGATGTAAACACAAAAAACCCCATCTGTAAACACAGAGAAAGGATTTCCCGCAAGTTAGGTGGGGTATTCAAAGCTTGCATCTGAAACAAATTGAGCCAAAAATGCAAGAATTCTTAGGACGTTTAGACTCTTACACAAGGGGATGTGCCTATGTCTGTATGTGCACATGTAAGTAAAATCCTAAGTGCTTCCTACCTCTTAGTTGTTGCAGAGGTTATAAAAGTGTTTACCCAACAGCCGTTTCCTGTTACTAACACTTACATATTTTCTTTTTAGAAGTATTAAACTGTGGAGCAGGGACAATTTTTTACTGTCTGAATCACTGAATGTGCTGTCAATTATCTTAGTAGACATCAATAAATTATATTTCTGATGCTAGAATCTAAGAACATATTCATGTTGATATTTTAATCAACATATACTGTGGGCTCAAGAAAGCACCCAGTAACAACTTGTACAGCTTACAATGAAACTCTCAGATCAGCAGGAGCTACTCTGTGCAGACTTGGCAATGATTAAATGCAGTTTGTGTGGAAGTTTAAAAATGCATTATTTTTCAAGCTAGCTAAACACATATTAAATGGAACTGAATTGTATGCTTTAGGAGGCCCTTTAGTAAATGGGAACAAGAACTTCCTCAAACACATGATTTTATAAGATGACAGCATAGTAGGGAAGAACCTTATTTAGCAAAGATGGCTTACCACTTCCTCCTTTCCCAAATCTCATGCTTTTTGGCTGCAGATGACCAACAAATTTCCAGCCCCACGATTCATCAAATCCCATTGTGGGTCAAATGTTTCCTTTAGGATCCCAAGTCTCTACTAGGAGAGATGTCTGGACCACTGGATCTCTTCTGCTCAGAGTACCAAATCTCTGGTACCAAACTACCAAAGAAGTTCTGATTCAAAACTAGACATCTGACACAGAGAAATGCCCATAAGGCTTTGCCTCTTGTTGAAGGATGGAAAAATAAAGGTCAAAATCTCAAGTTCTCATGAAAAGCTCCAATACCAGGTTTGTTCAGCATTTCTGTAATTATGATCTTGCTAAAAAATATTTTGCTAAACAAACATCTTTTGTTAAACAAAACGAAAAATCATACATTTTACATCCACATACAGATGGAGAGAGACTGTCTTTAAACTCTAATGTAGTTCAAATCAGTGTTGCAGCATTGTGAACATGTGAGTCTTATAATTAAAGAAAAGCCGTAATTTATTGCTCAAGCAGAAGTCCTTGGCTGCTTTTTGATTTCACAAACTGAGTGAATTACTCAACTAGTTGAGTTGAACACTAGTTCAACCTCTTTTTTTTCCTTTTAAATAAAATAACCTTTTGCTCTACGGGTGAAAAAACAAAAGCAGGAATTTTCCTTAACTCCTGAAAGAATATGAGTTAGTGACATGTCTACATACCTGACAAATCCATTTTTTCAGGAGTCAGCATTTGCCTGAAACTTGTCTCAGTAATTTCTTTGCTAACAAAATACAATATTTTGCTGACTAGTGAAATATAGCTGACTAGTATTATCATATTAGCTGACTAGTGAAATATATATTTTTAACAGACGTAAATACTCCTTTTTCCCATCTGTTGTTTCATTAGGTCTGCAACTGCTGTCAGCTGAGCTGTTTTCACTTAACACCTGCTGAATCTGCATTCAAGTTGAATGGCACAGTCCTGAGAGACAATGCTCATCTCTGAACTATCTCAAGTGAATTGTCTGTGGTCAAGAAAAAAATGGGATTAGATAAGGCTCCAGATCCATTTGCAAGGACTGTAAGGACAAAACAGCTGCTCTGCCTTAAGAATTATCAGTTTCCTGGCCCAACCTCAAGCACCTCCAGAGTTCAAGACAATGAAGGAAGAACAATACCATCTTAATTACTCTTCACCCTGGTCCCAATGTGTCTGATTGGGTTTTTAAAGAACTATGAAACAGCAAATAGCACAATTAATACATATATATTGTTCAATACTGAGTGCTTCCAGGTACTGAGACATGCTATAGCAGGGAGCAGCAGACTATAGTGAGGGTCTAGATTCATCACAGGACCCTTGTCTGCCTCACAATCACTCAAAGATCACAATCATTTTCTAGTTATGCCTCATAGCACTCTGGTATGTTCATGCCCTTTCCTCATCTCAAAATATATTAGAGAAAAAGTGAAAAACACTGTAAAGTGGTGTTTGCTGCTAGAGCTGTTCATTCTGTTTCCACACCTTGGGGCTAGGTGGACACACAGAATGACAGAAATAGCTTAGAATCATAGAATCACAGAATATGCTGAATTGCAAGGGAACTATCAGGGTCATCAAGTCCAACTTCTGGCCCTTGTTGAAGACAGAGGCAAAGAATGCATTAACCACTTTATGTTTGTCCCTGTTTGTAAGATGATCATCCTTATCCTGCAATGGGCTGTAACTGTCTATTGTCATTAACATATTTGAAAAAACTTCTTTTTTTTTTTTT
>VXBB01023220.1:53462-99397 GCA_013399915.1 Illadopsis cleaveri
TTTTTTTCCCCCCTCCACAGTTCTTGACAGGTTCAACTGAGCCTTGGCCACACAAATTTTCTCCCTACACTGACAAGTAACGTCCCTGTATTCTACCCAGGTCACCTGACCTTGCTTCCACTGGACATAACCTTCCTTTTCCATCTTACTTCTAAGAGAAGATCCCTGTTCAATCAAACCATCTTTCTGCCTTGTCCGCTTGACTTGTGACATTTAGGAATAAACTATCTTTTTATAGCATATAACTACTCAGAGCTGCCATAAAATATTTTTTTTTGAGGGCAAAGAAAAAGAACCAGAATGAATTTTCCAAATTACCATAATGAAACACTTCTATGGCATTTTTGCACTTATACCATTCCTGAACTAATGCAGAATTTTTAGTTCTGATTCAAACTAAGTAATGTTTATCATACAGCCAATCTTTGGAAAATAAGAAATTCTGTCTTCCCTGGAGCAGTATGTTTGTTCACATACTCCACAGTGAGTGTAAAGCTCACAGTAAAACAAGCTCAGATGGGATCAGGATAAAAAGTATAAACGAAAAGGATAGGGAGCGTTCATACAAACAACTCTGCAAACAGATTTTCGAGGCTTTAAATACCAAGAGGAGCTAGCTGACCACTAGGAGCCAACCAATCCTGCTTGGGAGTAGCAACCGACTTCCTTATCTCAGCAGCTAAGCGATTTACACATAAAGCATAGATTTATACACCTAGAGAAATGTATTATCTCCAGAACAATAGTGCATTCCAACAAAGCTTACATGTATTCTAAATATTCCTTCCAGGAAATCAAGACGTGTGTGCACATGAGATAAACAATTACCTAGAGCAGGAAAGGTCAGTCTGTTGTGGCAGTGGATAACTTCTTGGTGCAAGCCTAAGTTCTTTCTGTGTTTCAGGAACTTAACATTACCAGTGTCAGGAAGGTCAGACAGCCAACTATGTAGAAAGTGTGTGAAAGGACTAGTCTAGAAGCCAATGACCTGTCATATTTTTAGTCCAACAACAATTTCAAAGATACAGTGTTCACTAGAAACATGTCATTGACGCTGAAATATTCATCCAGACTGGCAAGTTGGACAGGACCCAGAACTGATTGAGTTGTCATGGAGCAGGGTCACAGCAAATCATTTTGACATCTTGGGCAGCTTGCCAGGTCTTACCTAGGAGAACTTTTGCTTTCTACAAAAAAGGCCTGTTTTGAGCAGGTGCAAGGAGAATTCAAGGCAAGTCCAGCAAAATTTTTCTACCTCCTCTCTATCTCTCCACTCAGAGAAGCAAATCTTCAGCCCTGTGTCTGAAATAGTAGAAGGAAACAAATCCATGTTTGCTGGGGATCTGGAAGATACCTATGAGTGGGACAGTTGGTCCCACGGTTCAGGAGTCAATTGGTCCAAAGCCAAGCTTTGCCTTTACAATTGCAGTGTCCATGTGGAAATTACCTATTACAGGATGCTGCTCACCAGTGACCCACCTTGTCTCTGTCATGCTTATCACAGCAGATGGAGCAGGACTCCGTGTGATATGTCTGTGACCATTGTGCTGGACTTTACTCATTCTTTGTTGTCTAACTTGGTTTGTACAAAGCTTGTTGTGCACATTGCCACTGCCCAGTTGGACTAATTCATTCAACCTTGCAGCTCCTCTGTCATTAGCAAAGTTTCCCTTCTATTGGTCTTATTGCCCTCTTGGTTCTATTACTTTATTTCTTTTTCACAGTGAAGTCAGGCAGTCAGGAGGAAATTATGATGAACACAGATAGTTATTGCCAACATATACAAAGCAGAGAGTAACTTGTGAATCAGGATGATCAGCAAAGGAAGGCAGTGGTTTCAGGCTCAGTCAAAACCAAATCATTTTAGAGAGCTGACTTTCTCTAAATCAAAGAAGCCTACTGATTGTCAAAATGTTTGAGGTTTTGTTTAACTCTGTACCTCAAGGTTCATAAACAGAGAAAAATCTTCTTCTGGTATACCAGTTTGGTCTGCATATGGAAAATTTGCCTACAGTAATCAGATTTACAGGAAAGATCAAGACATAATACAGTGCCACATCTACAAGCCTGAAAGACCAAGATTTGCAGAAGTGAAAAAAACCCAACAAAACGTGTTCCCTTTGATTGCTGGTGGATGCATTTTGCAGAAGCTCAGGAGAGCAAGTAAGAAAGAACCTGGCAAAGGGAGTGGGAGAAAAGCAAGCCTGGTAAGTCAAAAAGGAGAACTCATTAAAATGAGTAAAAATTAAAAAATTAGGAATGTATTGCACTCACATATTGATATTAATTTCAGTTTTTCATCAGTATGCATTTTTTTTCATAGAAGACATGTCCTAGGAATGGTACATGTCTTCTTGGCCCAGGGTACTGTTTATCATAGTTTAATCAGATTTGATAAGTGTTATCACATTTAATGTTATTTTTCTGCACATTCATGCATCGTTTGTATAACAAATCTTGTAACAAGGTTGATGTTTCCATGTCATTTCAGAGTCTTTGAATATGTTACGATGATGAAATAAAAGGAGGATCAATGATCCAAAACAGTAAGAAAAAAAATGTGTTTTATTCATCAGATAGCAATATCAAAAAAATGCTTATCTTATAAAAATCTTGTTGTAGCCTTTCATAGTACTATGTAGATTTAAGTGACTACTTTGGTATGTATGTCAAGAAGTTGTTGGCATTTGCAACATCATTCATTACCCCTTCCCTCTCCCCACCCTTTCTTTTCCATGGCATTAGAGCTATAAGGCAAAAAGGAGAAAAAGTTACCTTCCTCACATGCATAGCTACTCCCCAGGTGAGATACAAAGCTTCACAGTAAAAACAGGCAGAGGAATGAATGACCATTGATAAGCTGGGTACTCCTGTGAATATTGGAAAAACATATATTGACAGTGTATTTGTGAAAAGCTGAGAGTTATGTGTGCTCTTTGATCCTCTCAAAGATATAACTCACCCTTCCCTGTATGTCTGTCCTTAAAACTGTCTTCTGAACAGCACCCTTCTCAGAGAATCAGAGTGAACTCGGCAGAAAGGAAGAGATAAAGCACCATGATCTGGGACAGAGTGGGACACTGTTTCTGCTAATGTGTACTTACAGAAATGGGGAAGTGCTAACAGGTCGTGCGCAGGACAGCTGAACAGGACAGGATGCAGGCAAGGTAGTAGGTAAGACAATTAATCCATGAAACAAAAAAAAGGCTGGGAAAATGCGTTAGTGCCATTAACTTATTTAAACCTCCCTACCCTCCTACACTGAAGTTGAATAACACTGTATCAATTTGTATTTGCTGCATTTGACCCTATGCATTCATTTTGTCCACCACTTGCGCTTCAGGTCGATTCTTCAGTGTTTTCCAGGGTCTTCCAGTTCCCCATATCTCTTTAGGGGTTTCTGAGATCCAGTGTGTTTGACATTCTTGTGTTTGTGTTACTGAGACTGCTAATGCCCAGTTACCAAGATATTATCAATCTTTTCACAAAAACACCAGATCACTGTCATTCTTATCCAAAATCTACTTACGAGATATTTGGCAAAACCAGATTTAATCCCATGTATTCCTTCATCTGCACAATGGTGACTGTTTATAGAACTGCACATCAGTTAAAATAATTCAGGTCATTCTGGTGAAAAAATGTCTTGTCTCCAAGCTTCTCAGAATGTGACTCCAGCCAACATCATATATGGCAGATGAAGCACCAAGAGCTTTGGTTTGTGAACTCCTTATGAATTTGGCATGACCACATAAAATGCTTCAGGTCAGTGTTTAAATAGCACAAAAACAATTTCTGTAACATGCCTCCAGGACAGAAAAGGCAACATGGATGGACAGAAAGCCTAGAAGTAGCAAAACAAAATAGAAAAACAATGGTAGGTTTTTTGACAGTCTTGCAACATGACATGTTTTGCAATGTAGAATCATCCATACTGATTCTGGCACGAGAAAACTTGAGTAAAATTCCAACCATAAAAGCACAATTTAATGTCAGATAATTTACAATACAGCATTTTAATCTGAATGTAAGATGTAAAATTAATCAACTCAGAGTAATCCACAACAGTTTTCAAATGTAGGCATAACCCTCATAATGACCTCAGAATCAAGCAGACCTTGAGATATATTTGTCCCTAAACCTTAGTAGTCCTGTAACAGCTTTATTAGTTTTATACGGTCACACATTTCTAAGCAAACCAACAGATTTAAAAGGAAAATATTCAGAAAAAATTTCATACTCAGATACAGCAAAGAGGTGACACACTTGTAACAGACACAATTACAGATCAGTTGTGTGTTAAGTACCTGCACAGGAACATATTTGGGTTTTACTGCTGTATGTTCATATAGTGTACTATGATCGTGTTAATTTATCAGCCAGTAAGTGGCTACTGCCATCTACTGGAAAAATTATTAAAATACAGAAATTACATTATACTGCCAGCAAGGGATCTGAAGTACAATATCCTTTCTGGAAATAAATTCTCAACACGTTATTGCATATAAAAACTGCAACAGGAATATTATCAGGGACTGTTAGCTTAGGTCCAGATACATTACAGATATGAAAGTATAAATGAAAGAAATTTAGCTTCAATTTCAGAACTGTTGTTAAAGATTGTTTCTAAAATACCAAGTGATTGTAACTGCTTTCATGCCCATACTCTGCATCACGCAGCTGTGCCGACTGCTACTCTGTCGCCTATCATCCCTGTGTTTCCACTTGACTTGTGACACTCAGAATCTAAATTTATACACTGAAATGCTGCAGTATGTCAAGTATCTCATGTTACAGCATTCCCAAGGAAATCAAGTTCTTAATTTACTAGTTGCATGACACTCATAAATTGGTTTCTTTCTGGCTATAAGTGGAAAATTTCCAGTTGTCAGTCTTACACATAAGGATCTGATTTTTATTATTTTGTTTTAATTACTTTTCAAGATACACTTTCCATTCTCTGATCAGGTTTTTAACCAGGACTTTAGTTTTGCTTAAGACAAAAAACCAAAAACAAGCAAACAAAACAACAACAACAATAAAACAACAAGAAAACCCAAAAAACCCCTCACAAACAAACACAAGTGTCCTGACACGTTACTGTCTGATAACTAACTGGAACACAAGTGCAGCATCTGCTGAGTAACCACCACGGCTTGCTACAGCATTTAAGGGTATTTAGAGATTTCCTCACAGAGGTCCAATCCTGCCTGATCTTTATTCATTACCCCAGTAAACACCAGAAACACTAAGGTTAAATGCAGTGGCATGAAATGATTTCATTTGTAAAACAAAAGACGCTGAACTCAGCATGCCATTCAGAGTTCAGATTACAGATTTAATGCTGCACAGCTTCAGTTAAGGCAGTGCTGACAGGCAAAGTGTTAACACTCCTGGTAATGATGTCAACACTGAGCTAAACATGGTGTCCTGTTGGCTTGGATGTGAGCATATGACTTGAGCAGACACCAGAAAAACACGCCTCTCACATGGAAGATGAGGTTGTCACTACTCACAAATCACTGTATCTGTGTTTTCTAGATGGCAGGTGCAGCAGTTCTGCAGAGCAGACTGGTGAAACTTGCTGAAGAAACAGAAATGACAAACATTTTTTTGAACTTACTTTGGATTTCTTGATTGCTGCACAACACAGGATACCTGTAAAACCTTATTACTGACATTTAAGAAACAAACAGATGTGACTTTACTTTTCAAATGTCACAATTTTTCAAGAGAAGAATAGTAGTCATCAAGTCCAGATTCCTACATTTGCAACAGAACATCCTTGCCACAAGGACCACATGATTGAAGCATTTTTAGGGCAAATGATTCCAGAATGACACTTGTTTCTAACCACCTATTTCACAATTTCAGTAAGAAATATTTTCCCTTCCCATCCTATCTTGAAGCGATATGGAACAAAATGTCTTATGACCTGCTTTAGTTTCTTATAAATAGCCTTTATTAGCCTGCAGCTTCTGTCAAATCACTTCCAAAAGGGAGGAAAAACTGTGGTGTGCTGCTGATTTGGATAGCCAGGTCCTTTGGATTTTATCTAGTAGAAATATTTAGAAAAAAATGTGCTAAAATACTCCAGTTATACCACTGCTTTCTGTTTATTTATGCTTCAACTCTTCAAAATTTATTCTGTTCTTTAAGCAATTTAATAATTTCTGACTTCATGTTCACCTAAGTATATAGGTGAATTTCATTAGTAGTTATCAAAGTAAAGTATTATCTCTGGCCGGCAACTGAAATTGCCAAAGAAACCAAGAGAGAAAATAACAATGAAAAAATACAAGGATTTTATAGATTTATATTTACATACACTTACACATACATATACATATAAAATACATATGTACATACGAGAACTGAAGTCAGAATTTAATGGAAATTGGTGAATTCTAATTTCCTGTATGATTCCAGTCACAAAATTCAGATTTTAAAGAGATTTTTAGAGGAATTAGGCACACAAAACTTAGAGAATTTTTTTTACAAAATAAAACAAACAAAAACCAACCAACCAAACAAACAAAAAAAACCCCAAAACAAAACACAAAAAAACCCCGACTTTGATTTCACTAATTCTTCACCACAGTGGAGAATACAGATCTGAACTGAGAATTAGTCCCCAACACTCCAATTTTATTTTCTCTCTAGACACCAAACACAGTAAGCTATACACTTGGCTTTGCAACTGGAAGAAGATTTGAGAATTCTGAAATTACTTCCCAAGTCTCTAAATTTTTTTTTGGCACTCTATCATTGACCTGCAAAACATCCCATTTTATTGAAATGAAGGCTCAAATCAGTTGAGTCAGGGAAATATACTGATACTTAAATGAGGAAAGACCAAGAGAGCTGGGGTTTAGTTTAGTAGAGANATGGAAATTGGTGAATTCTAATTTCCTGTATGATTCCAGTCACAAAATTCAGATTTTAAAGAGATTTTTAGAGGAATTAGGCACACAAAACTTAGAGAATTTTTTTTACAAAATAAAACAAACAAAAACCAACCAACCAACCAAACAAAAAAAACCCCAAAACAAAACACAAAAAAACCCCGACTTTGATTTCACTAATTCTTCACCACAGTGGAGAATACAGATCTGAACTGAGAATTAGTCCCCAACACTCCAATTTTATTTTCTCTCTAGACACCAAACACAGTAAGCTATACACTTGGCTTTGCAACTGGAAGAAGATTTGAGAATTCTGAAATTACTTCCCAAGTCTCTAAATTTTTTTTTGGCACTCTATCATTGACCTGCAAAACATCCCATTTTATTGAAATGAAGGCTCAAATCAGTTGAGTCAGGGAAATATACTGATACTTAAATGAGGAAAGACCAAGAGAGCTGGGGTTTAGTTTAGTAGAGAAGGCTCAAGGGAGGTCTTATTAGGTGTTTATGTATATCCGAATGGTGTATACAATAACAGAATCACAGAATGGTTTAGGTTGCCTGGGACCTTAAAGATCACCTGGTTCCAACCCCACTGCCTTGGGCACGGATGCCACCCATGAGATCAGGTTTCGCAGGGCACCACCCAATGTGGTCTCGCTTACAGAAGTTGTGAATGCCCCATTGCTGGAAGTAACACTTCCCAAAAACCAGAGGAGTGCCACCAGACACCCTCCCTTCCTGAGGCCTGGCCACCTCTGGCCCCNTACCAGTGTCTATCCTCAAATCCTTCTTCACAGGTCTGATCTCAATCCCTTAATTCTCCAGTCTGTGTTGGTATTGGGGAATGCCCACACCAAGTTATAGGACTTGGCCTTGTTAAACTTCATGAGGTTCACAGAAGCCCACTGCTCAAGTCTGTCAGGGTACCTCTGANCTTCCTGAGGCCTGGCCACCTCTGGCCCCCGCTGGGAGGGACAGGAACACCGGGAGAATAGAGGCACGTAAAGGACGGGTCTGGGGCAGCTGGGGGCTCTCACTCACTCTCGGCTTTCGGAGGAGGACGGTCGAGCTGCTGCTTGGGAAAACGAATTTTGCTACCACTCCTATAACCCAGCTGGGAGCTACCTTTCTTCTGCTGCTGGGCCCTGCATCCCGTCGCTCTGCCGGGACATCCCGCAGTTCCAGCTATTGCCATGGAGTTTCTGAGACATCTCATCCACCTCCCCAGAGATTTCTGCTCATTGTTGCCGTTCCAGCCTGCTGCTTCTGAGAGTCCTGCTAGGGCAGCAGGATCGACAGCCCTTTGGGTTTGTAAAGCGAAGCCTCTCTTCCATCCCTCCCCATCTCGTAGAAAGCTGCCATTACCATGCGCTCCCCGTGCTCATGCTACAGCGCCCCCTGCAGCCGCGGTGAATCATCGCACCTGCCCTGCCCAGCGGGAAGCACCAGCGCCCCTGCTGGCTGTGACCGGAACTGCACCAAAGGAGAAATTGCCCACAGCCAAGAAGGCCGTCATGAGGTTCCTGGTTCTGTTTGTTGTTAATGCCATAGTTATTGTTGTTTGTTTTCTTTGTTATACATACTAGTAAATAACTTTTTTCCTATCCTTGTATCTTTGCCTGAGAGCCCCTTAATTTAAAAATTATAATAATTCAGAGGGAGAGGGTTTACGTTCTCCATTCCAAGGGAGGCTCCTGCCTTCCTTAGCAGACACCTGTCTTTCAAACCAAGACAACCACCTCCTCGACCTGCTGGCCATGCTGCTTTTGATGCAGGCAAAGATATAGCTGGCTTTCTGGCCTGTAAGTGCACATTGCTGGGTCACGTCCAGTTTTTCATCTACCAGTGTCTATCCTCAAATCCTTCTTCACAGGTCTGATCTCAATCCCTTAATTCTCCAGTCTGTGTTGGTATTGGGGAATGCCCACACCAAGTTATAGGACTTGGCCTTGTTAAACTTCATGAGGTTCACAGAAGCCCACTGCTCAAGTCTGTCAGGGTACCTCTGAATGGCATCTCTTCCCTCCTGCACCAGCTGCACCACTCAGCTTGGTGTCATCTGCAAACCTGGTGAGTGAGAATCCCACTGTGTATAAAGATGCAGCCAGACTCTTCTCAGTGGTATCCAGTGGAAGGACAACAGGCAATAGGAATAAACTGAAAGTCAGGAAACACCATTTAAACATACCAAAGAAAACCCCCATTTTGTTATGGTGAGGTCAAACACTGGATAAGGTTGCACAGAGAGGCTACGGAGTTTCCATCCTTGGAGATGTTTGGAAATGACCAGACAAGGTATTAAGGAACTTGCTTTAGCCAGCCATTCCTTGAACCAGGGGGGATGGGGGTTGGGCATATGGCCTCAAGAGATCCCTTCCATGACATACAAGAAACAGCCTCACACAAAACAAGAACTGGCTCCTAGTATGGCAAACCTCAGAAACAGACACAAGACTGAATTCCACTCACACAATCCTCAAAGTTGCTACACTTCGTAGCATGATTTTATGATTATGTAGTGTCAGATATTTGTAGGTGTCCTTATCTTCCTGTCATTTTCTGACCCATACTGGTAATTGTTTTCTGGAACATGAGATGTCTGATCAAAAATATTTTAATGAGTTTGAAACTGAGGTAACATATTTGTAGCTGTTCTAATGCCAGTATTTTCAATCCACGGACTTTTTTTCAAAAACATTTTGTAGACTTTTTTGACCTTACCCAGTATCTTCCAATCCTCTCTTTTTCATCTGGTCAATAAATCTGGGGTTAGGATCTTCTTAATTTTTCCCCTAAATAAGACTCTTAAGAGAAAAATGTAGTCTTTTATCTTGAATACAGTGCATTTTCTAGCTTTACTATCACTCCATTCAGAAATTGTTTTCCTGTAGGCCTTCCACAGGAAGAAACTCTTGGGGCACACTTTTAAAAGGCAAAAACAGCAGGCAAAAAAATCAGTCATCAAGAAAAAAATATTGTCCACTGGGTCCCACTTTCCAGCAATGCCTTTGGAAATTTCCTTGCATACACTTGCATGAGACCTGCAAATGAATGTTAGAATAACTGACAGAGATTAGTTTCTAATGGTTATGCATCACTCTCAATGCCTGAAGAAAAAATTAAGCACATAGGAAATCAGCTCTTCACGAACAGCAGCTGTCCTGAGCAGAGAGAACATAAGCACAACCAACACCCAGTTGTTTTGGGGCTAAGATAACTGACATTAGAATGAGATGTTCAGATGGTGAAAATTCGGATACTTAGTACTGTTTGAGTCTCTTCATCAGCAATATAGTTCATCTGCTCCTTTTGTTTTTCTGTAATTTATTTAAAGTTGATAATATGTTGACTGCAATAAAAATTTCTGACACAAACTGTCCATACTGTTCTGAAAAATCTAGCATTTAGCACCTGGTTCAGAACTGTGTATGCTTGCAAAAACACATCTCCACTATGAAAAAAAAGTCTTCCCAGTGCATGGAAATAGATTACAATGTCTGTTTTAACATAATGAGTTCTCCTTGGCTGGTATGTATTTGTTGGAGAAATCTTACTAAAAATATAAACAGTCCCAGATATTATCATCTTAAAACTATATTTAAAGAGAAACTTTTGAACACTGGCAGAACATCAAAATACTTTCTCCAGTGCTTCCTTCATAGAATAACAAGCATTAATTTCTTTTAAAATCTGCATTATTTGTACAATTATGATTAATGAAGAAAATCCCACTGAACAGAACATGGATTAGACACATTAACCCCTCAGTGTATGAGCAGAATGCAATTTCTACACAAATGCAGGAGACTTATTTTTCAGAGTCAATTAAAAAAAAAAAAAAAAGAAAAAGAACTCTGCATAAAACCACTTTCTTTTCTTGTGAATCTTGCTTTTCCTATCAGCAACTTTCAGCAGCTACTCAAAATCCTCTTTTGACTGTTTTATTGCAGGAACTTCTTAGCAGCTTTATATAGAGCGGGGAATGTAAAGGATTTGGATGCCAAAAAGATTTGGGGAAAGTAACATTTCAGTTTGGTCTGGTTAATGTCCAGTTGAAGGCATTCTGAGAACTAATTACACTATTTTAAACTTGTGAGAGTAGCTTTTGTTTTAACAAATTTGTATTGCAAAATTTTGTAATTGTAGAGATAAGTTACTGTTCTCTCTATGTGTAAACAATATTCTTTTAAAAATATTAATGATCTGTAAATTTATTAGTCATCATATCTATTACTATGATGACCCATGGAAACATTGAACATGAAAAAAAAATATTGGATTAGCATTTCTACTGATGAAAAATAGCTCAGATGGGCTACATTACATGATTAAGTATTGCTGAAAATCAGATCTGTAGAGGAAAATGGTGCTGACTACCATACCCAATATACTTGGTATATTCACTTATAGTCATTACTTTATAGAACCTTTTCCTCTCATTCTTGGCAAAATCCGTATGGTTGGAATAAAATGGGGAAAAAATACACCTACATTTAGGGTGAATGGGCAAAGTACATAGTAAATACATTCTCTCTTTTTCATCCACTTTAATACTTACAGAACTTGAATTAAGAATAGCATTAGACTAAAATCTGAACTAAAACTTGGACAGATCTATGCTAAAAGCCTCCTGTCTGACTTAGGATAGACAGTGGTCTAAAACTGTCATCCAATAACAAAAGAGAAGAAATCCTTCCCAGACCTACTAGGAAAAAAGTGTCGGATTGATTGCTTTCAAAATGATAACATGAAAAAAACCTGACTCTACTTTTAGAAGTTATTTTAAAGGCAATTATATTTATTTGACCCTGCTGCTTTTCAAGTTTCACCTTTGAGCTTTTATCTTGCACCCTAATCTCAAAGTAACTGATAATGGCTTTAATAGATTGATGAGTGTACTCTGTTAGCAATAAAATACTATCCAATTTTCAAAAACTGAGCAAGAATTGAAAAACACCTACATGGACAGTCAGCCATATATTATAATGGTGACAAAATTAGGCCCTAAACAGCTAACATAGAGAATGGCAGGTAAGCCTAAAGTAGACCAAATAAAAAAGGTAAGATATTTGAGCTACAAAAAGTCTTATATTAAAGGGAACAATTATGTTTACTATGAAAAATTAAATTAAGGAAAAAAATGTTAAAAAACCATCTCCTACCAAGCAGAAAGAATACTAGGAGACAGGACGTGAGGAAAGGGCATAAAGCTGTGCCAGGGAAGTTCAGACTGGGTATTAGGAAAGAGATTGTCACTGCGAGAGTGGCCAAGCACTGTCACAGGCTCCCCAGGGAGGTGGTCATGGCCCCAAGCTGTCACTGCTCAACAAGGGTTCAGACACTCTGACATGCTGTTCAGCTTTTAGGCTGCTTTATGTGGAGTGGGGAGCTGGACTTGGTGATCGTTGTGGGTTCCTTCCAAATCAAGATATACAATGATTCTGTGGGATGCGCTAGACAGGTTATTTCAAGTGACATGAGTACAATCCAAATAAAGGTGCTATTTAATGTATAGGAATTAAGAGGAAAAAAAGCACACAAGGCAGATATTTAACACAATGATGAATATTAATATTGCAACTACTTTGCTCTTTGAGTTTCCTTTCTACCTTCTTCCTAACATCCCTTAAAAATCATAAACAGCCAAAGATACACTATATAACCTGCACTTCAAGTTATAGTGGAATATAGTAATAACCCATCTGCACATTAACATAATTCCATACATCCTAGCCCTCTGTCCCAACCCACAGTACCTGTACAGATTTTACACTTACCAGTTCTTAAGGCAGAAGATAATGAAAGAAGATCAGATCTTGTGAGGAGTTTTGGTTTCTTTTCTCTTTAAGAATTTCACCACTACTCAGAATCAGGCTTTTTATTAGTTCTTTATCATTAATCCAGGTCCCTTTAAACCAACAGTAAGACTCCCTATTTATACAGAGAGGAAATATATCAGATTCATAGTCAACATGATGTAAATATTTTGGGAATATCAACAGAAATAAAACCAGTTAGACAATCAGTGCTCAAGAGAGTTTGTCTTTATATATATTTTTTTAAAGGCTGGCAGTACAGGCAGGTAAAAAGACAAGACACTTTCAAGACTGAAGATAGTAATGCAACATAGTTACAGTTTAGAGGACGTCAAGGACTTATTCACAAGCCCTGGGTGTAAGTTTGCAGTTTTAAACTGAAACTTCGTAAAAACTGATCAGCTGCATTCACAGACTATACACATATTACAGCTCAAAATGCCCCAGCTCAAAATGTCCCCACATCAGTTTAAAAAATTCAGGAAGGCCATTGTGAAAACTGAGGTTCACTTTCCTGGTAAAATTTAGACAGTTTAATAAAAAGACTTAAATAAGAGACAGAGATAAAACATAGGGATAAACAGCCGGGTGCTTGGCATTCAGCCAAGAGCACACCTACTACCTTCGGACACAATCCTGAAATACCTTTTCTATCACATCATCCTTATGCATATTCATACTTTCCCACAAACTAATTTACATATTCCAGGAACTGTTTAGCAGGCCACTGCTTGGGTCCGCCTTTTTAGAGAATGGCGTTTCTTGGTTGTGGTTTCAGTCCGTTCTTTTTATCACTTCCAGTTTGGGCCTTGGTCTATACTTTCTTCAGACGGCAGATGCTGATAACTGGCATGTCAGTAGCAGGGTCCTCATCATATGCTCACTGGATGTTATCCCAACTAAACAGACAGTTCAATTACAAGCATAACAATATATCAGCTATCCCACTATCATGGCTAAGCAAAAAACTAGAAACTATATCCATACAGCCGAGTAATTTTAACATTATACATATAGCATTAATCTTAATATTTGTGAAAAGCCAACTTTATAATATGCATTTATAACAGCCATCAAGTTAAAACATATTTTATTTTCTGTCATAATGCAATTTTACACCAGAATGCAATTACATCCTCACCACCAATATAAAACACATTTCAAGTGAAGGGTTTACAAGGGGTAGCAGTGCGGCACGCCCGTGTCCCGAAAGGAGGACAAGTGCAGGGATTCCGCACTGGCTGGCAGCCGGCCGCAGTTTGCTGCTGGGGCTGGAAGGCCCGGCCCTCTCCAAAGGCGCAGACCGGGCCGGCCACCTTTCCCGCCCGGAACCAGAACTGCGCTCCCGGCCCGTTCCCGCCCGCTCTCCCGCCCATCCTGCCAATCCCGGCCGCGGCCCCGCGCTCCTCCCAAGCCCACACGTTTCCCCGCCCCACACGGCAGGCGGCAGCGGCCGGAGGGGAGCTCGCAGAGCCCCGCTGTGCCGGTGCCCGCGGAGAGCCGGGTGCGCGCAGGGCCGGGCGTCGGCTCCGGCCGGGAGTGTCCGGGGAGGGGGCGGGAGGGGAAGCAGGGACGGAGGGACCGGCCGTGGCTGCTGCGCCGTTCCCCGTCACAGCCCCTGGCAGCGGGCCGAGTCTGGGACGGGAACCTGCTAGCCCTGTGCTCTCTCGGCTCTTGCTCGCTGCAAACCTGAGGGATGGCAGTTACTGAAATACTGGTGCCGCTTTCCCCTGACCAACAATTCATGCTCTGATAAAATGACACCGCAGTGGTTCATGTCAGCAGACCATTTAACCCAGGTTTGGGGTTTTGGCACCACAGATAACTGTCCTCTCTGGATATTTAATCATAAGCACTCTTCTGTGTTTTGCCTACAAATGCATCAAGTAAAATGTGCTCCAAAGCAGAAGAAAATGCGGGTAGTGTTTTGTTGGCCAAGAGTCACCAGGGAAAAAACCCAACCACACCACAAGAACACACTAATTTTTAGCTGCCGTGTTCACAATACACCAGAGTAGCTATAGTTTGCTGATTAATTAAGTCCCTTGACATCTTGCATTTTAGGTGGTAGTTTGTGTGCTCAAGGGATATAAATCTCTACGAAATCAGAATGTGTAACTTCTTATTCAGATGTATGTTTATCACATAAAAGAGAGAAACATGCTCTTAAATTTGATTTAATATGGTTAATTAAAAGGTAGCTGATATATGGGGGTGTTTTGGTTTAGTTGTCTTTGCTCATTGCTCTTCTTTCTCTTTTCCTCATTTCTAGTGCTGTATCTTTCTACTTTGCACCATCTCTGGTGTTTATTATCTCATGCAGTATTGCAGTTCAATTTGGTAATCCAGCAAAAAGTTCTTGCATAATTCTGGTTTCATTGTCTGTTATTCCATGAACTTTGATTAAATTACTACCAGAGTCTATGTAGAATAAAGCAACAGGAGAACATACCTGGAAGGAAGGTTGCTATGGGAGGAGAAGGATTTAAAAATCACCACCTATATGCTGTGGGTAAAAAACCCTCAGGTTGCCTTATCTTTCTCCTTTAAATATGTCAGAAGGCTTGGAATTCCTGCATACAAATTTCCATTGATTCCCATTCCCTTTTCATCTGTTCGTGTGTAGTGGCAGCAGCTGTTATTTGTTTCGGCTGAGCTGACATTAGTAACCTTTTACCTCTATTAGTAGATTATGGATCATGGAATCACAGAATAGTTATGGTTGGGCCTTTAAAGGATGACCTTTAAACCTCTTCTAGTCCAATCCCCTGCAATGAACAGGGATATCTTCAACTTAACCAGGTTGCTCAGAGCCCTGCCCAAACCTGTCCTTGAATGTTTCCAGGGATGGGACACCTACCACTTTTCTGGTCAACCTATTCCAGTGTTTCACCACTCTCATAATAAAAAATGTCTTGCTTATATGTAGTCTGAATCTATCCTCTTTTAGTTGAAAACTGTACCCCTTTTCCTATCACAGAAGGCCCTGCTAAAAAGTCTGTCTCTGTTTTTCTTATAAGTCCCCTTCAAGTACAGAAAGAACACAAAAAACTCCCTGGAGCCTTCTATTCTCCAGCTGAACAACCCCAACTCTCTCAGTCTTTCTTCTGAGGAGAGATGTTCCACCTCTCTAATAATTTTGGTGGCCTTTCTCTGAAATCACTCCAACAGGTCCATGTCTTTTCAGTGCCAGGGACCCTAGAGCTGGATGCAGCACTCCAGGTAGGATCTTGCCACAGTGAAGCATGTGAATCACCTCCCTTTACCTGCTGGCCACACCGCTTTTGATGCAGCCCAGGATGCAGCTGCATTTAAGAGCCAACTTAATTTAGATGTGCCATTGACATACTTCCGTAAATTTTGAATTGTTTCTTGAACTTTGAGTAATGTGAAATATAAAATGTTTTCCATAATTTAATGGTTGAAAACAGAAAGTTTTCAAAAATTATGTAGTGGTCTAACATCCCAGCGTACTTGGAAACAGCATTCTCAGATATGGAAACTAAGCTCATTAAGGCTTATAAATTCTTCACAAAAGAAAATGTTACATGTGCAGTTAAATCAGGGGAGCTGTCATAGGTTAACATAGTTTGGTTTTAGTTAATGGAATATTGCCCTGCCAGGACTGGGACTTTGTTTTGGAAGGGACCTGTCAGGNCATATGAATATGCTTGAATAATCCTTTAAATCGTGGACAATATGAATTGGGGAGATGATTCGTGGATTTTTTGAGGAAAGGTATCTGTGATTTACTGAGTGAATATTGAATTAGAATCTGTGATTTGGTGATCTCATAAGAGGTTATGAACAGAGAGAGATGAGAAGAAGCCCCCTGTGCCAGCAATAGACGTGAGGAGATATCTCTGTTCCCTTTGCCTTTGAAGTTGCTTATCTTTAAAAGTGCCACCCCAATATATATGTGAGTCTATGGCGCATATGTAGTCACGGGAAAGGCTACGTGGTATGGGAGGTTCCACAATTGCAGAATCTCCTGGGCAGGCTGTTTTTGTGTAAGTTAGAAGCCACAAGCAGACTGTTTTTCTTTCACTTCTGTGCAAAGTTACCAAACAACAGGAGAGGCTTCTCTCTCTCAAAGTCTGAATGAAAGACTGTTTTATAAGTGGTACTGACCTGGAGTTCTGAGTTTTGCCTCTTTACATTGTAAAAAGTGAACAGTTTGTAGTGGGAGAAAGGATTGGTTTAGAAATTTCATTTGTGGGTTTTTTTTCCTTTCCCTTTGCTTCTCTTAGTGTGTGTTAATAAAATCTATCTGTTTACCTTAAGTTGGGGCGTGTTTTGCTTTTTTCTCCAAAATCTATCTCCCAAAGGTAAAAAAGAGCAGACACTAAATTCAGTGAACGTGAAACCATTACAGGAGGGATAAAGGTAATTCCTGATACACAGACTGAGAGTAGGAGTTCCCAGTTTAGAAATACATACTTTGCTTCTTGTATTATGGCTAGATTTTACTCTGGATGCCTCCTGCACTGTATTAATACCTTTTCTTTACAGTTGTTCCTACAGAAATACAATCATAGAGTTCAGCAGAGATAGGCCCAAGAGTACCACAAAACCCAGGGAACACACAATCCACTTTCTCTCTCATAAATTACCTCTACACAAAAAAAAAGTGTTATATTTATGACTCATATAACACATCTAAAATGTTCTTTGTGAGCAAACCCCTTATATATTTAGAGATTGAGTTTTTATTATTCCGTAGCTTCTTTCCTAAGGAAGATCAAACACAGATCTGTGTATTTGATGTGTGTTCTCCCTTGTATGAGAGTGATTTAATTTGCATAGTATGCACCTGCTATAAACACTTGTTTTCAAGGAAAAGTTGGAAGCACAGAGGTTATTTTATCCTGAAGAGTGGATATGCAGGGTATTAAGCAAGGGCTGGCTTTATATTAAGTAGCATTTGAAAGACATAAAAGTTCTTTCTAGCATCCTTTTGCAATGGTTACCATACAATTAATATTACTAGTTCTACCATTAAAAAAAAAAGACCAAAAAAGCCCCTCAAGCAGCAACAAGAAACTAAAGTTTCCTATTTTTGTTTAATACCAAATTCTTGATATACTGCAGAATAGCTTCATCATGCATTTTGTATTAACCCAATTAAGTATTAAAATGTGTAGAAGATACTACTGCCTTTCTTATACATATGCTGAGGTTATGGATGTTCCCAGTCATGCCCCCACCCCGCCTGCCCCTGTGCTCTGAAGTAGGTGATGTACCATCCTTGCTCCTTTCTGACAGGAGAAAATTACTCGTTTTTGTAATTCTTTGAAAAAAATTAGTCACCTGAAATCCCTAGATCTCTCTCATAATGCATTTGATAGTTTGGAGACAAGGATGTTGGTTGGTTGGCTGGTTGATTGGAGTTTTCTTAACAACTAGGGTTAAGAAAGATGTAATCAATACATACCAAGTCTTGAAAGCCTATGGAAAACAAGGTTAGGACAGCGTCAACTGTGCAGAGCAACACTGTAACAGTTACATTTTTTAAATGAGGAACTTTCAGTGCCCAATTCAAGTTACAACATATAACTGTAAACTAAGGTGGTGATTCCTGAGACATGTATCCCAGGAAGTGGGTAGGTTTCATACTGAGGTGATAACTGTACTTCTGCACTTGATCATCAGCATCTAAAAGATATTTTCCTGTAGCTATACAGAAGGCACTTCATAATGCATGCATGGTTTTAGTCCATTTCAAAATGAACACCCGGCAGAAACCAACCTTTGGCAGTAGTCTGAGTGAAGTAGACTTAGAGCTTGGAGAAGTATTTCAAACTTGTTTTTTTTCACAAAGATTATATTGCACCAGTGGGTGAGTATGCAGAAGAACAAATTGCCTCTGCATACGTTAACCTGATAACACTTGAAGGAACTTCTCTTTAATAGTAACTGTGATTTCACAGGAACTCAAACACAGCAAATCACAGAATTCTTGGCAGCATCATGGGAATCCCAGGTGCTTCACATGGGGACCCTGATTAGTGGTTTTCATGCCAAGATGATTTTTTGCCTTTTCTTTTATAAACCTTTCATATACTTTTTATGTATCCTCAGTGCTCTTAGCATGCATACTTAGGCCAGAAGACCAAACATCCCAGAGGCCTCGCAGTTGGAAGCCAGAAAGGCCTACGCTATCTTGAGAAACCGAGGTCCTCTTTAGAATACGCCGTGTAAATTAGAATTAGGCCCCTCCAGGGGGGAATTCTTTGGCATGGGGAGATATCACACTATTCATTTAAGCCTCTCATTTAGGCATCTTTATTAGATATGCTAATTTGCAGGGTCTATAAAATTGTATACACGATCTATCAGGTGCGTGCATTTTGGCACATTCCACCTTGGCAAAGTGGTGCACCATAAAGATCCTTATTAAATACCAAGGTAAAAAACTCTGTATCCCTTAACCATGTCTGGCTCTTAATTTTTAGGACCAAGGAAAAGGCATCAGTTTCTGTACTAGAGTTATTTTAGCTAACTTAAGTATTTTTATTGAAAAAATAGCATCAGTATCTTACTACTTTTGAAGTTCTTCTGACTCAGGTGGGATAGCAAGTTAGTTTATAGGTGAACTGAAGCTGAAGCGTTGCCAAAACAAATGTATCTGCTGCTTCCCTATCACAAACACTAAGATATTTGTATGGCTGAAATAAATCTAAAAGAATTTATATATATATTTGAACATCAAAAAATACCCCAGTTGGTTATCTGTCAGCTGGATCAGCTTTCCAGTTTGGTTAACTGTAGTGATGTAAAACCTGACATATTCAAAAGATAAAATGTAGAAAATGGTGTGAGAACTTGAACAAGTGACTGGAAGTGGCAAAGGAGAAATAGCACTTAGGATTCACATGCTGCTTTAAAAGCTGGTTGCCATGCATTACACTAAGATTTTTTTTAAAATTAAAATGAAACTTGTTACTTCTACTTTTTATAGCTTTTTGCAATGGTAATACAAAAATAAAATCACCATTTTTTCCAGGTCTGTAACAATGAGAATATTTTCATGAAGAAAATGGAATGAAATGAATGCCTTGCTGATGCAGCAAAGGATAGCTTTTATTCCTGTATCCTCCTTGTCATGGCAGAGATCCTACCTCACTCCTGATACATGGCTCCTGGCCACACAGTCCTGCACATTCCTTTGCTTTCCCTCTGGCACTCATCAAACAACTCTTCAAGTCAGTTCAGTTCATTAATCTAGTAGAGAGTCTTCTTTTTCCTGATTGACTTGTTTTCTGGCAAGTTCACATGAGCTCACAGAGGAATCCAGAGAACACAGGTGTTTGTGCAAGGTAAAAAATATGTGCATTGGCAACTTCTGATTGGAAGCATGAAAAAGAGAATGAAAAAAACGGGGAAAGGATTGTCATCTCTTTCAGGGTATGTGAGCTTTTAGATCGGGTCATCTTGACACGTCACAGTCTCAGGCTGATGAATGCCAATATTAAAGGAGACCAGAATTTGTAATTCAGTCTAGTTTCTCTGCTGACTTGATGCTCATCTGAATTAAAAGGCTCTCGTTTTGGGCTACTCTGGCTTCTGTAAAATATCAAATCTCTATCAGTCTGGACTGTATTTTGGAAATATAAAATTAGTTCAGATGAAAGTTGATTTGAAGTAGGGATCAAAGTAAAACTCAGGAAATACAAAACAGTACTATATTCTGGACTTAAGCTTTTGTATTATTGTCCTATGAGGATATGACTTGATTAATTCACAGGTATTCACACGTATACACAAATTCCACTTACAAATTGACAGTGTACACAAGCATTTTTGAGAAGACAGCTTTATTTCCTTTTCCTTGGAAATGTTGTCGTGTGCTCACAGTAGCATCAGGGAAGAAAACTAGATTCTGTTTCCCCTGGGAAGCTGTTCTGTTTTTAATTATCTTTGGAGCTGCAAAACAAATTGTCATATTATTGCTTTGTAAACTTCCATCTGCCATCCATATTGTAGTTTATTGCTTTATTACTGATATTGAAGACCACAGTGAAGATAGCTACATCTATTCATAGTTACTAGTATAACTAACACTATTAACTGACTAAACAATAAAGAAAGAGGTATATTTGGAGTGGAAGTCAACTGTGAGACCTTCCTATGTTTTCTGTGACTTCTGTAGAGGTATTTCTGTACTATTTTTTGCAAGTAAACCGATTTGTTCAATTTTCCCTGTTACCAAATTTCAAAAAAGATAGTTTGCATGCTTACCTTTGTATGAACAAAATCACATAATTTCATGTGTAAGACTAAGTTAAAGAATAGCCATCATATTCAAACAGTATTTGGAAGCTTTCCTAGTTGTACATGAAGTCCCAATGCTACTGACATTGGTCATCAATTTTGGCCACGGAGCCTATTGCCAAAAATTCTTATTGTTCAATATCAACCTACATTTTCTACATGCCTTGCTGTTGCATGTTGCTGTTCTAAATTAGTCATGCTTTCTTTATATTCCTAGATATTCTAAAAGTATCATTAACATAAAGTCAGCAATTTGTTCCTAATGCTTCCTTTATAGCTCTAACATGTGCTGTCAATGGGAGATGAATTTCAGCAACTTATGTAACATAATTAATTTTTTTTAAATGGCCATCAAAAATAACCTTTTCCTGACATATGAGTTTAAAAAAATTAAAATCTTCTTTCCTCTGAAAAATGGCTAGATTGACATGATTTGTCAAGGTTTTGTGTGCAGTTACTATGTCAGCATCAGATTTCATGTCCTACAATGCTCTCTTGAATGCACTTACTTTTTTCATTAACATTTATTATCCACCTCAGTATTGATTCATGACATTATTGAATTAAGACAGTTTATCAGTAAAATCTGAAAGATTTTGTGGCATTGCTCAAACTTTCTGACTTAAACACTTGTACAAGTCCTAATTTAATCAATTCCTTTTGCAGATTATTCAGTGAGTGATAAGTGAGTGAAATGCATCTTTGGTGCAATTTAGTACAGATAATGCATTAAAATTAGGTCTTCCTAAGCAACAGAATCAAACAAAGTTACAAATGCAGTCATTCGAGACAGTGATATTGCAATACTGTCACAGAAGTTTGAGCTTCATTCAAAATTGAACAGTACAGTGAGGTGAGTTCAGGAAAAACCTGTAGTGAAACACTTAAAAAACCTACAAGAGCACTCACCATTTGAATTTTGCCTAAATATTTTGGAAAGATAATTACACATATAGTACTGCAGCCTTGCAGTGTGATGAACTGGTTACACACAGCTTCATGATTCAGTGGCTGGAATGTTTCTGGTACATCACATGTCTCATTCAAAAATAGCTGTCTTGCAGCATGCTCAGCAGCACAGATATAGCAGGGACACTTAACAAGTCTCATTAGTTTCTTGTGCATTAATTCACTTTTGAAGGTGCCTTTTCAGTTGGCATTCCATGTCATCAATTAGTCTCTTGACATTCATACATCATTGGTGGACTCATTAACTTTAAACATTAGCATCCTACATTCCTGCTAGCTTGTTTTGAAACCTGGAATGGGTTTGCAAGCATTTTGGGAAGTGAGTATCACTAGTTAGCACAGGAGAGAAAGGACTTCTGATGTATTTATAATGGATCTGCTGTTTGCTGGTTTGAGTGTTCTTTGGTTGCATTTCAATTTCCATTCTGTTGGTTCTTTGTGTTTATGTAACTGCATATTGTGCCTTTAAGCACCCCTTTGGCAATAAAAAACAAATTTATTTTATGTTTTGAATGTCAGCTTTGGTACTATCACTTTGTTATGCGAAGATACAGTATTAGAATATAGTAATCACAATCAGAGTAATTTTAGTATTTTGTTTTTAATGTTTTTCTGTGAATTTTTTAAATAACTTTATCTCTTTTTTTTTGTATGTATGCTCACATAAATACAGGCACAATGTAATTTTTAGCTTGCCCAGTGTTTTTCAGTTCAGCAGTGCTCTGTTGTCTCCTTCTTACCTAGCAGATTGCAGCTTTCTGAGCTGTTCTGAGGCAAACCATGCTACCATTAACTGGACTAAATTAGCAGACTTATTTTAGCCATCTGATTTTAATTGTGGAGATGGTTAACTCATTAGTCTGTTAGTCTTACATTTTAAAAGCTCTCACAATGATTTACTTGTAAATAAAGGCTTTACATTATTTTTACCAGACCTGTCACTGTCTGAAATACTTTTATCAGCCTCCTTTCTCTAAAGCTATGGGTAACATACAGAAAGTTAAGCAATACAGACCTTCTAACAAGAACTTGTGTTGTCTAGTTTCTATTCAGCTGAAATGACTCTCCAGCACGTGCTGTATGTAGAACCTGCACATGGAGAATCCATAGACTCTGGTATCTTTATTCTTGCTCATCTTAAGAACTTGTTTTTCTGGACATGCAGCCAGAAAATTGTGGAACAAGAACAATTTACTGCCATTTACTAGAATTACATAACTTCATCAGCATGTTCAAAATTAGGTGTCTGAAGTGGACTCATCAACTTATATTCAGGGCCATCACCTTCAGTTATAACTGGTTTTTTTATATGATCACGTGATTCAACAGGTATCTTTAAAAAGGTGAGTCAATAGAGCAAGTTATTCTGAATAAATGTATTCTGGGTAAACTTGTATTACTCTTCCTATTCCAATCCCAAAGCAACAAGATAATTTCTAAATTACAAGGCATTTTGTGTTTATGAATGTATAGCAAAGAACAAACTGGACATGGCTTACTGTTAGGAAGGAACTTAACCAAGCTTGAGAAGTTGGCAGACATAACTGAGTTCAGCAAAGGCAAAGTGGTACCGTGGGTAGAATAAACCCCTGCAGCAGGTGCAGATCTGACAGGTTATGTATCAGCTCTGCACAAAATTTGGGCTTTTTCTGGGTAATGAGCTGAACATGACTGCAGTGCAAGTTGGGGCTTTATTAATGAGAGCAGACTGAGGGAAGAAATTATTTCCCTCTACTCAACACTTATGAGGCAGTACTGCATTTCACTTTGGGGCTCCACACGTAAAAGAGAGGTCCATAAAGAGTACAGAGAAGATGGTATAGGCTAGAACATACACTAGGAATAGGCTGAGAGATATGTTTTTGCCTACTCTGGTGAAGAACTGGGGAAAGTGAGCAGGAGGAGAATCTAATTACTGTCTTCTACATGGGGGTATATGGAGAAGATGAAACCAGATTTTCACCAACACACACAGCAAAATGACAAGAGGCAGCTAACATTTCCATGGCAACAATGACAATTCCAGCTGGACATAAAAGAAGGATTTTTTCCACTAGTCAAACACCTAAAGATGACTTTTGAAATACGACTCAACAGAACACTGTGCAGCAGCTTTGTTGACATTGAAGTTGGACAGCTCAATGAAGCATAAGATGGACAATTGAGGATGTGCAGAGGTCCCTTACAGCCTGAGTTATTTTACAGTTCTAAGATACAAGCAAGTTACATACAGTGTAGTATTTTAAATTTGATTTCTTCTCTGAAGATGGTGTTGGAAAATTATCAGATACATAATTGTCTTTCATTTAAATGCTATTCTGAAGTTGAAATATGGATTAGTGGTATCACATGCAGAACTGTAGTGAAAAATGACACAGGCTGTAAGTCAGAAAAAATGATTATTAACATCTCCAATTTATAAAATAGAAGTCGGAACACAGAGGAGATGACCAACACAAGAACAGTCATAGAAATTTCTGACAGTGTCTTTACTGAAGAAAAAAAGGCTACAGTCTCTAGTTGTTTAGTAATTTGTGTATACCTGTGATGGGTGGCTGGCTAAGTTTTGTGCACACTGGCCAAAAATTGCCTCTTGCGTAGCAGGCAGTGTGCATGAGAGTGCTTCTGGGGCACAGGGAGGTAATGGCTTAGCTAAACATAAGGGAATTTGGCTAATAACTGGAGGTAGTGTTGTGGAGGAAGACATGCACATGAGCTGAGCTGTACAGAAGAGCATCTCGAACTAATATTGGACATAATGAACACAGATTCTGCAGTGGAAATGACAGGGAACTGAAGCACAAACCTTTTTGCTTTCTTTCTCCTGTGTGATAGGGGAAATGGATGTGACCTTTGGGTCTCAGCTCAGTGTCATGCCTTACGTATTTAGTAATTCACCTCAACCTTTTCTACTCTACTAATATCATATTGTGCAGGCTTTGGGACAAAAGTTTTTGTCTTTTTAGCAGTAAGATTTGGTATTCTTCCAGACGTAGTCATTGAATTTGCATAGAAATGCAAGAAGACTTTCACTGACAAAGTTAAACTTGCTTGTATCCTGGACTTCTCATTGAGGTTATTTATCAATGATTTTAAACTTTGATTTTGGGGTTACTTTTGATTCTTTGTGATGACTTCTTTTCTAATTGAAAACAGTTTCTAGGAGGCAGTTAGGTCTCCAGGGCATTGCCTGTCTCTCCTATGCCTTGTGCACCGCCTACTGGATTCTTTTTAATATCCTGCCAAAGATTTATTCTTTCACAGGTCCATGAAATACAGGATTTACTTGCTTCCAAAAAGAAAACTCACAACCCCATTACTTTGTTGAAAAAATATGTCTTAATCTATAACAAATAAGGCTTAATTCATGTCTTCTGTTCAGCATCCAGTTGTATTTAGCAACATCATAAAGTGTTCTTACTTTAACACATGGCATCAATAATCATAGTTAATAGCATTTTGGTTGGTGTAAAATATCTGAGGAAAACAGCTACTTATTCAGTAATTAAAACAGGAGTTGTTATATGGTCTGCCTTCTGCAGACAACTAAAAATTTTGGTTAAAATGAAATTTTTAAGACACCACTTGGTCCAAAATTATCTCAGGTAAAGTTTAAATGAGATCAAGCTACAGCCCAGGACGATGTAGAAGCCCAGATGATGAGGGGCTAATGTGTATGTCTCAAACACCAATAACCGGACAGCCATGGGGGTTTGTTTCAAGAACAAGATTTGATTGGAGAAGAGGACCATGTGGAGGTAGAGCAGGGACAAACATCCTTGTTCTAGTCCCTGGAGACACAACAAACAAAAGACAGCATCAGTGAAGAAACAGGTATGAACTGTCAACCAAGGGCTAATCCAGCAGGAGGATATGAGACCACCCAAGACCCCTGTGACCCTCCAAACCATGTCCAGATAGGTCTGAATGAACAGACTGCAAATGATAACTCACTTGCATAGAAAGCAAGAAACTATCCTCAGGGCAGGCACAATTGACCTCGGAGGTAAAAAAATTGGGAGGTAAAAAGTACTCCCATTAAGCCCAGGCACACAGCTCCAGGACTGCACATCCCATTGGCTAAACAGGTGATCCCCCTCTTTCTCTTCCCCTCTTTAATTCATGTCTTCCTTTCTCTCTTCCCTCTGACCCTACCCCTGTACCCAAAACCCACTGCTGGCTTACAGAGTAGGTCAGGGACTAACATACCAATTTGCATGCCAAGTGTGTAGTTTACTAATAAAACTTTGTGGGCCCTCTGACTTTTGTCATTCCTTTCATCCACAGGCATTTACCAATCTTGGGTGCTTCCTTCCCCATAGGGTGGGACATCACAGAGCAGAGAAACAAGAAGCTGAGAAGAGCAGAATGAGACAGCTCAAGAAGAAAGCCACTGTCAAGTGCTGTTTATGAGGATGATGAGAATGAGAAGGCAATAACAAGACTGCATATAGAACAAAATGCTGTGATGCCACTTTAAGACAGACAAGATTTACTTAAATAAAAGATTACATTCTTCAGGATGTCTGTGTCATGGCAATTAGCTAAAGCAAGATCCCAAAATTAACATACAACATCACTTCATACTCCTGACAGTACTTAAGAACAGAGATGGAATTTCAAATAATGGGAAACATTTTATATCAATTTTAATATGTATATATATGTATCTATTGATATGTTTTACATATAAAGATATATGAAATTTTAATCTTATATTAAAAAACCTGTATGTATACTTTTCATGTTTTATACTCCATCTGGTCCAGTGACGTCAACATAAGAAACCTACTCTCATTTAATGTCAGTGTATGATTACAAGAATTTTTTCCACTAAGAAACTTATAAGAAATGTTCCTTTAAACTGTTTCCTTTGTAGTAAAAATTCATGTTAGTAGTACTAAAATAGAATAAATCCACCAAATTACTACTGAAAGGAAATATTAAAAAAATTATTTAATTTAGCTGGGGTAATGAATGAAATTGGTTGCCTGAATTGTTTTAATGTAAAGAATTTTAATTTCCATCAAGAATTAGCAGACATGCACATGCCTTGAGACTCAATTTGAGCAATTTAATAGGAGCTATTATCAGTTAAGAGACACAACAAATCAACATTTTTGTAACAATACAGGCAACAACAGATGTTAGTACCATTGCAAAGAAGGCAAAGTGTTTTCATGATGGTAGTGTTGATGGACACAGCCAGACATTCTCCACACTTAAAAAAAACAAAGCCAGCACCACCAACAAAACCAAAATCAGTTCCAACAACCTGTCTATGGCTGACCAGGATGAAGGGCTGCAAGCAGGAAACATGCATATATTTAATGAGATTCCCTCCAGACAGCCTATCCAATGACTAGTGCCTAGACCCCTCTTTTCCCCTGCTGCTGGAATCTGGACATGCAAGTCCATGAAGATCACAGCTACACTTCATGTAGCAGTCCCATGTCACCATTCCCTTCCCACCTAACGCAGACCAGCATACACTGGATCCCTTGAGTAACCGGGATTAGATGTGCAGCCAGCTGAGTACCTATCCCACAAATTCTATCAGCTCCTGTGTAGAGACACACACCCTCAGACCTTGTAGCCTCCCCAGCAGTTTTTATGGATGGCCTGGTCCCTTTGGTATGTGCTTCCAGCTGTCTCAGAGACATACATGTACCTGGCCCAATCTTATGAATGCTTGGGTAACTGATGCTAAAGCCCCTGCATGCTGTCTAGGTACAGCTCACTGTCTGCTGGCAGCCAAATGATGCTGAACATGCCCTCACCTGGCCCAGCTGCTGGCACCACAGGCATACAGGTTCCTGTCACCCACAGCCTCCACTCTAGTTGCTGGCACCACAGATAACACTGACTGTTGTGACCCATGGTATGATTCCAGCTGGTAGCAATAAGCACATATGCACACAGAACAGAGAATCCTCTCTCCCAAGAAAATAGTTAGAAATTAAATTTAGTAAGACAGGGCAGCTAGCACTTAGTCCAGGGCATCACCAAATAACTGCATGGGCTAGGGACTAGTCCCTTACACCTTTATTTTCCTGTGCTTGTTCCTCCCCGGACCACCTACATCCCTACCTTTGGCTCCTTCCACATATATTCACTATTGTTGTGGAGAAGAGATGATTGAGAGGGGATTGAATGAATACTTATCAATAAGTATGTGAACTTTCAATGTGCTTGGGTTAGTTTACATTATTAATAAATCAGTGCAGTCAGTTAAACAGAAAGCTGAGGAAATGAAAAAAAAAAAGGCTAACCAGAAGACCAGGTTAAGTCCCCTGAAGACTCAGATTTGGCAGAGGTAGCCTTTGCCTCCACACCTCTGTCCATGCAGTCCTGGCTGTGGTAGAACTGGCTGACAGAACCAGGAAAGATCAGCCTGCACTTGATGCACAAGAGCAGGAGTGCGTAGTTATTGCTACAGTAGCTACACAGACTGAAAACTAGCCCAAATAATTGTATTCCTGGAGTGAAGAGAACACATCCTAGCAGAGGAGGGTTATTTTCATTTTAAAGTCGTGACGTGCAAGTGGTGTGTAGGGGTGAGTGGGCATTTTTAGAGGCCCTACAGGAAAACAATAAAAAAATCTTAATTATTTTGAAAATAGAGATCTTAGTGTCTTATATTCTCATAGGGTAGAAAAGTACTATCTTCCTCTGTCTTTTTGAATGGTAAAGAATTTGATTTTTCCTATAGGTTGTGCTTCACTAACTTTTTTACAGTTTTCAAAGGAGTGCAGGAGGGGACAGTCCATGGTCTCTGTGAAGGAAGAAAAGCTATCTCAGGACACAGCTGTATTAGATTTCATTTAAAAGGCAGTTCTAAAAAGGTCGTCTAGTGTGTGAGAACAAGGAATATCATTTCCAGTTGGAGAACAACTGGAGAAAACACAGGTAGCTGTAAGCTGTTTAGTTATGTTTCCTTGCAGTTGCTAATCACCGGATTAGCAATTGACTGCTCATTTTGTCAATTAACAATTGACAAATTGTCAAGTGACACTGCTACATTTCTAGAGCAGCACTGACTTTTTTTTTGTCACATTATTAATTATGCTATTACAATGTTGTGAGGTAAATACTTTAGTCTTCTGCTTCTTGAATAAAATCATGGTATTTTTGCTACTGGAAAGCTGATTATGTTGTTATTTATAAACAAATGGTCCATATTTGCTTTTGAATGTAACATCATTAAAACAATGTTCTATTTAGCAAATGACTTTCTTTTCTTACGAGTAAAATATTTTCAACACCACTTAAAGAAGCTGAGAGAAGTAATTCAGGCTTTTGCACTGAGGATCAATCTATCTTAGGTAGCTAGTTAAGAACAAATGACTTAATCCCTGACATATCTCATTTGGTGCATCACCATTATCATGATCATTTAAGCATCATAGAAGAATCCTCAAAATATTAATGGCCAGCTTTAGTCATTATTCAAACTAGGAAAATAAATGGTAAAGAAGAAATAAATTCTGCTCAGAACCAGACAGCTGCATGTTCAGAGAGTATTTTGATGTAATTTATAAATTAATCAGCAACTAAATTAACATCTAAACTGTAAAATAACTGCTGCTTACAAGGTTTATCAGCAAATACCATTTACTTCAATAAATCCCAGAACTGATGTAGTAACACATTTATTGATCACTTTACCAACTAAAAATACAATTTTATACAGTCAGTCAACAGCAGTAACGTACTTTATGAGAAGCTATGCTTTAACGAAATGGTGTTTAAAATATGGATTTCACTATAACTTGTCAAGCCAAGCTTTTACAGTGCTAATCAAAACAACTGTTGCACTTGAACTTTTCCCCTAAAACACCAACAATAATGTTGCAGACAAAGTAGCTTTTCCATTGTTAATGTGGGTTTAGACTTTAACAAGACAACTTCAAAAGGTTTAAAACATCCATAACATTGTCATTACTTAAACATTCACACCGATAAAGTGATACATTTAATACTTTCTAGCATTAATAAACAGTGTAAAAATATATTGCATATATATATATATATAAATTTGTTTCCTTTTCCTGAAAAAACCTAGTACAAACTAGTAGTATATGATCCCCCCTTCAAGTTTCTTTTACTTATTTTAAAGATTGAAGAGTAGTAGTTCTAAATTAACAGAAATAAAGACATGGAAACAGAGAATCACTGTTGTGCTCCTCCATAACCTCTTGTCATGGTTACTAAGCGTTTTAACCCCTTGGTAATGGTGGTTCTATTTTTGCTAACACCAGCTAGAATTTTGGAACTGGCTGCAGTGGGGATAAGATTTTGTCCAGTGTGCTTTGCACTAGATGGTGCCTGGCCCCCTTCATCAAGTGGTTAAAAATCTTTGCTTAGGACACGTTTATCCACTACAGTTAAGATTTAGAAATGCTATGCTCAAGTTCATTTGCAATAATGAAAAGATTCAGTGTTAAATTAGTGAGAAAAAGTAAACTTGTAAGGTTAAATGATCATGTAAAGTTTTTTACCATGTTGAAAATTTCACAGTGAACACAGTAGGCTAGTACAGCTGCATGTTAATGTTTGCAATGCCTGCAGTTAGAAATATTGCAGGTAATTATTAGCATACAGCAGCTTCCTGGTTGATGAAAGACAAATGAAAATAAGAGCAGAAACTAGTAAGCTTCACTGAAGGTTTTCATCATAGTGTACAGTGCTCCAAGGAAGACTATGTCAAGACCTATCTCCATATCCCAACTGCTTAACAATTCAATTTTAATTAGTGCTCTAGGTGATCAAAGACAAAACAGTTTTGCCTCCACCCTTTATGATCAGGTCCTGACAGTATGCACATCCAGATTTGTGCAAATGAAGAATCAAAACATCTAAATCGAATTAGAAATGGATGTTGGAACAGCATGGACTGATAAACAAGCTAGCAAAGGAATAAAGTATAATGTGGATAAATAAATGGTTCATGACTGAACAAAATCAATCTCATTCTGAAATTATACTTCTGTATAAATATATATTTCTCCTCTAATATTTAAATCTGTGAAATGTAACATCTTTCTAAATAATAAACTTCAATATATTTATCCAACATTGACCATTTCTCTGCTTTACACAATATAAAGACAAATTACTTTGTATTATAAGCATTGTACAAAAAAATTTCCCTGCTCCAAGAATTTGCCAAAGCTGATATAGTCTGAACCCAGCACAAAGATTAAAAACAAATACACTTTTTTGCACCCTATAACTTGTTTTTGCCTATGATCTTACCTTTTCATACACTAGAGTGCTAACAAAAGTAGTTTGCCAACACAGTTTTATATAGGACATCAGTTTGTAGGTTAACTGACTTTACACAAAGCCTTTGTAAAGATCTAGAACATATTTAGCTTGACTATTACATACGTACACAGCATTTCAACTGCATTAAAATAATTCTATTTAACAGAGCCCAGGCTGCATTATTTCACATTATTTAATTACTTTGTTTAAAAATAGCATTTGAGCAAATGCAAACATACAGAAACTCATCTGATGTAAACTGGAACTTAAAGCAATTCATCACTGTGGGGATTCAGACTCCCGTCTTTTTTCCTTATTTTGTTGTTCCTTTATAATGTAGCTCGTGATCAAAATTCAAAGATGGATGAACTGAGTGTACTTTTAGGGCCATTTTTAATTTAGCTGAGTGTAACTTTATTCATGTTTCTGATGTTCTCTGAAAAATGTGCAAAGTTGTAGAAAATTCTTGCATAAAGACAACTGGAGGTAAGGGCAAATTATCATGAGCATTATCTTTGAGACCCTTCCAAATGTTTACATCAAAACTCACTTTGTACAGTGCCATAAGCTTTACAGTAACTCAAAAAAGAGATGCTGTGTAACTGTATTTGAAAATTAATGCACTGGCTATTTAGTTGCAATGGAATATGATAGTAGCTTATCATTTTTCCAAATCAGGTTAGTCAGTTGGGTATTTCAATGTCAATTGCTAAATGCAAGGTTTAAAGAGGGAGGAAAAAAGTCTCTTCTGTAGTTTTGCCCTCATGTATATCCATGACCCCAAGTAGTGCCTGTGTGCATGCACATGAATACAAAAGATAACTCTTTTTTAAAAAACTGTTTCAGACTACCAGAACTGCAAATGTCTGTCAAGAATGCTCGGCCAAGAGGCTGGATTCTTCCCCCTTTTATTTATGATCAGGCTTACTCTTGCCAAAGTCTACCTTGAGTGGATGATCAATTAGTTTGAATGAAATACGCCAACTCAAATGTTTTCTGACAACAAAGTCAAGAGTTGTATCTTAAACTTGTTTTGAAATCTACCTTCTCCATAGGGTTTTTGAAGCAATATACCAAGGCTAATACACTGAAAAACATTAAAAAAATACCAAATATATTAACAGATATTTCTCTCTGCAAAAATAAATTACTTGGACAATTAAGACATGGAGGCTCTATCTGCAATATTCTTTTACTTCCAGAAGCATTATTCTTAGCTGGGACATCATTCAAAGTATTGGTTTTGAATTTAATGAGCAAGCATGAATGCAACTACAGGTTTCTCAGTAGTTCTAGGATTCTGAAGATTTAAAAAGAACAACCCTGACCATCATTTCCAGCTTATATTAAGTAAGCCAAATGAGCACTTTGGGGTTGCACAAAATGAGCAACTGAATGTTAAATGATATTTCATGGGCAAACACTCCAAATACAGGAGGTACACATGTATTAATATGAGGTACTCCAGACTTCAAGAATTTCACACAAGTTTAAGTACTGTCATTAAGCTTCTGGTATTTAACTGTATAAAGATCCAAGTAAGACTTGAGCCCATAGGCAGTGTATGACACTCCTGTTTCCTGTTCCCATCTCATTATACCACAGCTTTATACTTAGTAACAGATGATGAACAACTGTGTGTTTACACAGTGAGTGTCAACTTGCTTCACAAAGCTGGGGCAAAGGAAAATACAGAGCCCATGCAGACCATAGTTTTAAATGGTTTCTTAAGAGCACTCAGAGGAAAGCTTGCTTTCACCCTAACTCACTCTCTCTCCTACTTCCTCACCATGGAGAAACTCCTCTTGTCACACTACGTTTATATTCGAATTACTGAAGAGTGATTTCTCTCAGAACAGGGTAGATAGGTAAAACCATAAAAGCCTCCTTAGATCACTACCTTCATGCTATGAAGGGAGAATGACAATGTCCCCAACCAGCCAAGCTGAACAGCATTGGCTGCAGGACTAAAGCTTGGCCCTAATAAGATTTAAGCTTTTCATCAACATTTATACAGTTTAATTACTTAAGCTGGATCCAAAGAGCATGTGTACACATACACAAACCTACACAAGTCTTGTGCATTACATTACTTAATACCAATTAAGTGACAAGCCAAGAACATAATATTCACACTACAAACAACATACACAAAGGTGTAGTTATTTTGGCACACACGCAAGGCTGACAGTCAGTTAAGAGGACACATACCAGTGCAATGTTAGATTTGCTCTATCATGAAGGTAAAAGGTTTGCTCTTGGCCAGTGCGAACAGATAATTCTTATTCACAGATGACAGGCATATGCCCCCAGAATACATGCATCCCTGAAGGCAGGGTTATGTTTTGACTAAGATACATGCAGGCACAAAGAATTAAAATTCATTTCATAACTATGAAAAGCGTTAAGGAAAAAAACCTATCAATTACAACTTTAAAGTTTTGGTTTTGGAGGAATATACATGAGGATTTTCTCTACAGATGGTTACAGATGGCTGGGATACCTATCGCTTCCAAGCCAAATCCATAGTAGTCATTTGCCTTTTTGTTCTGCCTAATTCTAGCTACCATAAAAATATTAATTGAGCCAATAGAAGGAAAATAGGGATGACTGAAATGGTAATTTGTGAACAAAGTTTTGCATAATGCTAAAAATTGTCATACTTTTTATTTTAGTTATCAGAATTTTTAATTTAGGTAAGGTCAGTAAAATACATACTTCAATTCAAAATATCTTTGAAAGACAATCTCTATGCTGATGAAAAACACAAGCTGTGACACGTGAATAGTTTTGAAATCTCCCTTTCGCTTCCCTAAATGAAAAGGAGGTAAGAAGTATTATAGGTTTAAAAAAATAGGGGCTATATTTTGGCTATAGTCTAATATTCAACATTTCCCTCAGGATTCCAAATATTTGATTACAATTAATTACAACTGTTCATATAAGACTCATGAAACTATGTGTGTTTTTTTGAAGTCTGCTTCTCAGTAATGCTATTGTGGTGGCTTTGATAACCACAAAGAACAGGACAATCATTTTTGGTTTTGATATTTCCATAACAATGGTTGCAAAACTCCCAATGAAACTCTCAACTAAAGCTCATGGAGTGACTAAATGGAATTAGTAAGCAAGCACTAATAAGAAAATCCCTTTTGACTGCTGCATATTTTACTTAAAAATCATGTTATTTTTAGAAAATTATTAGTAATGACTATTCATTTGCCTCAGTAAGGATTTTCATTTCTTGTCCTCAGTCTTGTAAAGGTTTTGATGGTCAGATTAAGTTTCAGTAGACATACAGGTAAGGATTGTTTACTGCCACAGTATTTAAATACAATTTGAGTTTGTTCTTTAAGGCAGTTATTTCTAAAAGGTATCTGAACTTTCTGATCACATTTCTTTTGGTAGCATCTACTGTAGTAATGAAAGTAGAGATAACTAGGAACAACAGGGTTTTATAGAAGGTGTCACATGAGACAGTACTATGTAGTGGAGGATGCTGAAATTCAGGCTGGAAATTTAGATGGAATGAATAGAGATGCCCCCAAAAAAGAGAGGACAGTAAACCTTATTAGGTTTCCATGTCCTTACTTCAGATATGACATTTAGTTACAGTCTGCAGCATGGTGCATTGGAAGAGAATATGCTCTATAACACTATTAAGGGCTGAAAATGTGGCACCTCCTCAGGTATCCCTTCCTGTCATCTTTGAGGTAAAAGCTGTACTTACTGTCCTGAGAGTTGAGGGAACAGCAGATGAGTAAGAAAATGTACTTTGCCTCATTCCCAAGCAGGTCTGGAACTTAAGAGCTAAGTATTTAGGCTTTTAATTTCCTACCAATATTAGTGGAATAGTAAGAGCTCAAGTAGGTAGTGAACCCCTAATACACAGCTGCATAAGATACTTTTATTCATAGCCATTATATTTCACACCAAGCATAGAAAAGAAAAGAAAAACCTTTACTAAGTACTATCTTCACAGCAACAACTTTCCTTTGTAACTGTCACATTAGAATGACTTCTTTCCATGCACCACTTTGAGGTTTAAAACTATCAGACTGTAGAAACAAAGAAGAAAAAAGAAGTGTATTCCTTAAAATAAAATACTGTTATCTGAACCATCTTGTCAAGTTCTGATCCCAAGCTCACTATGCTTGTATTTCAAAGTTTGCATCAGGTCCAAATGAAGTGCTTTGGTTCATGGCAGGGATTTTATACTGCACAAGCATGCAAAGTAAACTCTGGCAGAAGCTCAGCTTGTTAAATCAGCCTCTTATAACTCAATTTCTAGACAGTGTCAGCTTGGATCTGTCTGCACTCTCAATTCCCTTGCATGCCTTTTATCTTATGAGTGTGCTGATCTCTCTCACTTTGAACTAACAACTTAAAACCTAATTAATCTTAAAATCTTTCTAATCAATCCCTCCTCCTTTATGGAAACATTCTGGCCTTACAGACACTGTATTGGGGTACCTGAGAAAGCCTGTCCTTTGTATACCTAAAGGCAAAGTGTCACCCCATGTGCCAGACAAGGCAGATAGCTAGCAAACACCCAGGTCAACAGCGTGCTCTTGGACTCTGCATAGGCTGCATTTCACGCTTTAGTGAGGCTGGGTCCAGAACTCACCAGTGAGTAATTAGTCAAGTCTTGGAGTCAAAAGGAAAAACAGGGACACTGATTTTGCCTGTAACTCAGCTGAAGGATTCATCAAGGGTTGTAGGCTCAGCCTTTATATTAATTAAAAAAAACATGACTACCCTGGAGCTGTCTTCAGGTACACAGGCACCAGTGACAAAGAAGATCTTTACATTTAGACAGTTTACTACCATGCCAGTTTACTACCATTCGAGAATAATTTAGCCACTGTTGGTGTCACGTATCTTATTTTCTGCTTTGGAGTGTGACAGGTCCCCAGTGCAACATGGGAGTGGGTAACATTTCACTCTTCAAGAACACTGGGTAACTCTTGAAAAGGGTTCACAAAGCACTTTGCATCTTTACATACATCTAAAATCTTCCCAGGTAACCAAAGACATCCATGGGAAAAGCCATTCAAATCTTTACAAGAGCGTGTGCTGTGTTTTGACAAACTTCCCTCCTGCTTAAAAACAAACATCAAAATAAATTATAAACAAACAAAAGGATGTCAAAGTTCACAAGGAAGCCCTTGCCTTTTGTTTACTATTGTTGTTTTGGTTTTAGGCTGATGTATGGGCTCAAAGGGTCACTGAGGGAAAAATCATAGGCTACCACATAATGGCTGCAGAATAAAAACAGTTTAAGGGCTGAAAAACAGTGCTCCCTTTCCATACATTGGACAAATACAGACTGTTCACCTGCATGGCACATGACAGCACACACTTCTCACCTACGTTTATGTACTCTGAGTGGGATGCTTATATGAGTGGAGGGAGAGCAATACATCTATTAACCTTTACTTAAGAGTTGAACATGAAAATCAGTGCACAAGCTCTTTTTGAAAGAAAGGAAGGCAGAACTGCAAAGAGCTGGTTTTGAATACTGAACGTCCTATTTTTCATAATTTTAGAGAATCAGAGTAATACACCAAAGTACTTGTTCAGCTCTTGCAGAAAATTGGAACAGCCTTTTCTCTGCTTTTCAACCAATATTAAAAAAGAAGTTATTTTATTCCAATTAATTTCGCATTCTGGACCCCAGCTAAGTCACACTCAGCTGCCTGTACCTTAAACCTTTGCGACTGGTTCTCCTGGTAACATTGGAAAGCCATTCCCAGAAATACTATTACTCCCAAGTTTGGCAGCAACAGTGAACAGAGAATCAAATCCCCTGGGTTCACTTAATCTATCAAAAAATGTAGCTCAGTCATAATGGTTTGGGGTTTTTTTTGGTGGGTAAATTGCATCTAATTACATAGATATTAATTGTAAATGTCCTTACTCCAAGGGGCGATAAGTCTTCCTTACAAATATTAGAGCTTAAAGGGACTATATGCCAACATATGTGCAAAATAACGTTCATTTATTAGCAATCTGATCAGCAGTGTTTAGTCATAAACAATATTTTAAAGCATTATTAGCTTAATGCCCCCTTCACTTCCAATGTGAGGCAGTGCAAACTTGAAAAGAGACTGTGAAAATCCTTAACTAGACTTTCTTAGTAATGTCTTGTTCCTCACCTCTCAGGTTAGTACAATAGCTTCATCCAAATCCAGCCAGTCAGAACCATGCTACAGTACACACAAGAACAAGCACGAAGTATAGACAGGAGGAAAGTAAGGGCTGGTATTTTCCAACTCTTTCTGTTGACATAAAATACTTTAGAGCCTATATTGTCCTAGAAATGGCTTTTTTTTTCAGTTTTTCCATGAGTCGTATATGACAATCACAGGCTAGAACCTCGTATATCACTACCACTTACTTCCCAATAGTATATTGTTGAATGTTTTAAGAAAACTGCTAGATCCCATATAAGACATTTTAAAAAGGCCTCCTAAAACAGTAGTCAAATGAAACTGCAAAAGTAATGGGATATTCTTCAGAAAGACTGCTACAAAAGATCCTCTTTCCAAGAAGTTTTCTTTGACATCATCAGGGCAACTGAACATCTAGGAATGTTTGAGATACTTTGCTTGAATTGACAAAGTGTGGTATAACTGCTCTTGACTTTGGTTTTGTTGTTCGTTGGTTTGGGTTTTTTTTTCCTAAAGCTCAACAAAATGATGTATTTTTTATACCTATATATTTATTTATTTTTGCCAATATATGCATGAGGAATGTAATGAAGTGGCATTGTGCTGCAAGTAGCTTAGATGTTGAAATCAGTTCCAGTTCCTGAAGACAACTTCTTGACAACATAGTCTCAACATTCACAATAACCGAAACATATGGGATTCATAACATCATCCTTACAAATATATACTCTATCCCCCTCTGCGTTGTAAACCCTCAGCCTTACTTGTTTCCTTGTACTTTATGATCGTATGTGCCTGCATGCTTATAACCAGATACATATCCTGAGTTATCCACCAGATCTTCTCGGCCAGCTCTGCCTTTTCCTTTCCCACTGGCATCAAACCTCTCTTTGTGAGAACCTGTGAATTTTGAAGTATCTGTAAGGCGTGAAACAGTTGGAGATGCAATGGTTTTCTGTTGGAAGAAAAAAAGAAACAAAAAGACATATCAGAAATCAGCTATTCTTAACACAGATGCTTTTACATGCTACCAAGATTTAAATCTTTGCTAATGACAAAGGCTGCAAATACCTACCCATTCCCAGCAACAGAATATAAAAGATGTTTGTTTCTCGCCATTACATACAATGACAAAATAATATAGCAGAAAAGGAAACAGCACAAATTATGTCAAAACCTTTTAGAAGAGACTTTCACAGTATGAGATACTTTTGATTAATAAACAAGTTCTAAGCAGCAAAGATACAAAGAAGTTGTATCTTGACTTCGTATTTTGAACCATGTAAAAAATCCATTATGTCAGCATGAATGCATAAAAGCTCAGCTCCATCAATATAGGAAAATATTCCAATACAACTAGAATTCATTGCTTCAAAAGACAATTTCATTCTAAACTCTAGGATTCATGACAGAAGTAACAAACTGGAAGGACTGAAAGTTATTTCTAATCTTAGCAAATTAGCAGTCTATGAAATGGCACTGAGCAAAGACTCCTTCCACTGAGTCATATCAGGCTCCTCAAAAAATCAGTTCTGTTGTCATTGAGACAAAAATTTTGACTCTAGAAACAGAAAAAAAAAATTTCACATAACAATATAGAAGGATGATAATCTGTATGCTTGGACTAGGAGCAGCTTCTTTGATTCTTAAATTTGTATTTTAAAATCAGGGAGAAAAAACAACACAAGACTTTTGAGCTAAAATGAACAGAGTGCTAAAATCTGGGCATCTTTTTTATGTGCACCACTTGTCACTATCTGAAAGAAAATGAACACTGGAGCATTCTTTGCTCAAAACAGCATTGCTAAATGACCCTTAGAGACTTCTGTCTTGCAGTCTTAAGAGTACAATTTGCAGAAAAATATACTGAAAAACAGGTATCAAGTCAATGCTTAGGAAGAAGTATTGGTCTAATATATACACTTTACTTGTTCACATTGACCTGGTAGCATTTTATAACCAGGAAAACTCCAAATGCAAGACAAGGGCAATATATTCAATATAGAGTTAATTAAACTTAAAACATATTTGCTTTCCTTGTACTTAAAAACCACTACTTTTCGGAAAATCTACAGTTTTATCTACATGTGCCCACACTCTCTACCATCACATCCACAAAGAAGTCTCAGAAACTCTAGTTGATTGCCTTTTCCTTTACCTAATTCATTCTCAGGACAGACTGCTATTCTGAGAATTTGTAATGGTAAACTTAATCACTATTTGAAAAAGTAAGACTACAGCTTCTACTCCTCTGTTTCAAAGGTGTGGCATGAAATTTTCCTCAATACACAGACTACAATAAAAACATATGAGAATTTTTGTACAGTAGTATATTTAGTAACATACATACTAAAACTTGTGTGAGTGGATGTAAATGCACACATATAATTAACATGCAAGAATAAACAGTAAAATGAGGATCTATAGAATGGTTCATGCCAATAATGAAGGATGTTTCCAGAAAACAACTCCCAGTGGTAAACTTGAGAAATGTGCTGTTTATATCAAGACACCTGCATTCTGATAAGACCGTAACACGCATGACTTGCGTGCATCTTTACAACAAAATGATAGCAGTGTGCCACATAAGCCTTTCCTTTCCCTGTTAATCTGCAGGGAAAACAGCAACATTTCAAACAAAGATAACTGAGGATGGGCAGCAGCTTAGCAGGTTAAAAAAGATGATCTTTTTGTCCCAAAAAACAATTAAGCAAAACCCCAGTACAAGGAACAGCACAAATCCAGAGCAAGAATAACAGTGATCCCACATCTGGTGGTCTTTCAGCCCAAGATGGATCAGTAGGCTTCCTGCATCACAGGAGTCATAATATGTGAAATGAACATTAAAGGCAGTAGCTGCAAGGCAAACATTTTTTCTCAAATTGTTTTTTACTGAGTAAGAACCACAGCCTTTTCCTGAGCTGCATGTCAAGTCACTGATGTGACCCTTCCCACATGTGACAGACTATTACAATTGAAATCCTGTTGATCTGCTGTTGGCAAAATTTCCATGAAATGGGAGGCTCGCCTTGTTTCCAACAATACAAAATCCAAGCAATGTTAATTCCTTGTATATTATGCTCTCACTCCCTGAACTGATATATCTATATAAAAGATCAGACGTAAGATGCCACTACAAGGCTATGAAGAATACCTCATTTCTCTCTTATATTTTTCTTTTCCATCATTCTTACAATGAACGTGTATATATTAAAAAGAAAACACGCCATTCTTTTTAAGGTTGTGTAAACATTTTTAAGGTTGTGCTAAGATATTTTCATTTTAAAAAGTCGTTGTAAATACAGAGTAGAATATACAACTTCATATCCACCCTAGACTCCTCAACCAGAAGCAGCTAGTGGGACTATATATCACAAAATCATAGAGAAGTCCTGTGACTGAGCACTACTGAAAAACGCCTTGCTCCATCATCTTTGCACTCTCCCTTCAGGTATTTATATACATGGATGGGATTCACCCCTGAGCCTTCTCTTCTCCAAGTTACACAGACACAGCTCCCTCAACCTTTCCTCACAGGACAGATGTTCCAGTCCCTCCATCATCTTTATGGTCCTTTTCTGAACTCTCTCCAGTAGCTTATCAGTCTTCTCCTGGGAGCCTAGAGCTGAATGCAGGACTTCAGATGAGACTTCACCAGTGCTGAGGAGAGGGGAAGGAACACCCAGTTTCCCTGGCAATACTTCTAGCATTCTATAAAGCAAGAACACCTCTCTGGTTCGTGTTCATCTTGGTGTCCATGAGCACTCCCAGGTCCATTTCAACCAATCTCTTTTCCATCTGCATGGCCCCCTGCATGTACTGGTGTGTGGGGCTCTTCCTCACCAATTGCAGGACTTTGCACTGCTTGCTGAGCTTGCTGAAGTTCCTGCCAGCCCAGATCTCCAGCCTGTCAAGTCCCTCTGGATGGCAACCATCCCACCTGGATGATCTATCAGCCACTCCTCCCAGTACTGTGTCATCAGCCAACTCACTGAGAGTATAACACATCCTATCATGAAGATGATTAATGAAGATGTTAAACAGGACTCAACTCAGTACACTACAGTGGGGTACACCAGTCTTTTTCAGCCCCCAACTAGACTTTGCACTGTTCATCACCACCCTCAGGGCCTAACCATTCAGCCTGTTTTCAATCCACTTCAGTGTCTGCCCATCCAGCCATTACAGCAACAGTTTGAGGGGTTGTGAGACTCTTACAAGAGACCACATCAAGAGCCTTACTGAAGCCCAGGCAGACACTGTACTACTCTCTTCTTCCCCTATCTACTCAGGCAGTCATTTAATTGTAGAAGTTTACAGGTTAGTCAAGCAGAACTCTCCCTTGGTGATCAGCCACACTGATTACTCCTGATGACCTTCTTGTCCTTCATGTGCCTGGATATGATTTCTAGGATTAACTGTACCATTACTTTCAGTGTCTTAATATGAAAAGTTTATCCATAAAGATTCTTCTTTGAGCTGATAACTTATTTTTAGTGAACAGCCCTTATGAACTGAATGTGCAACCAACTGTTTTAATCAAAATGGTTTTTTTCTTTTTCTGAACAACAAAACCAACCAGACATTAAACTGGGTATTGAGCAAAAAGGCAAAATCAACTGAAGGGGTGGCAGTGAGCTCATTCTTCTCTACAACCCACCTGCTCATTATTAATTGCTCAATGGTATTGGAAGGCAAATAAAAAAAATTGGGGGTAGGGGGAGAAAGCTGATCATCCTTCCTAAGTGAAGAAAAATGTACGAAGAAATATAGTGAAGAGCACAAAGGGCTGCATGAGAACAGTTTCCACATTAACAACTACTCTCCCTTCTTTTTCACAACAAATCACATACAAATGTTTCTGCCTTGTCATATAGCAATTCTGCTTGAATTGAATTCTGCTACCTAAAGGAAGTTATATAACCTCTCTAGTTACATTATCCTGAAGGCTATAGATTCCTTGGGGCTATCTTCCTCCCCTTTTTTTTCCTGTGAGACCACAGAAGCCTACATTTTCCATGTCTTATTTGCGCATACAGTTAACCACAAAGTTTGCATATTACAGAAGGTGCCCATGAACTTCAATTTTTTATTTTTTACTTTTAAAAAACTTTCTCTTAGGAAGGAAGTTTTACTTAGCACAACAGAACCAAACATAATCATTTAGTGTTCAAAATTGAGTTTATTCATTTCTTTTGTGCATCTTTTCTTAGCAATTCAGTATTTTTCCTTGCTCTGTGTTATTGTCTGCAACAAAGTGCTCCTAAGACAGCAAGGGGCTTGGAAGCACATGGCATACATGGAAAAGATGATGGGAATGTGTTTTTATCAAGACTCAGAATAAAAAAAGGGAGAGACAAATCTTATTCCTGTCCTCAACAGACAGGTTATATTAGAAACAGAGACAGTTCAGAAGTAAACAATAATGGGCATGATTTGAAAGATATGAAATTCCAGCTACACACATGACAATTTTTCACCACTGTGGTTGGTCAAGCCTGGAAAGAGTGGGGGATTCTCTGTCCCTGAGGATTATCAAAACTTAAAATTACTAAGTCACAGAACAATTTACGTTGGAAAGAACCTTTGAATATGAGTCTTTATCTAGCATAAAGCCCTGCTCACACCAATGCGCAAATAGACTTACACAGAAACTTCTCCAGTCAAGTCCTGAATACCTCCCAAGTTCCATAACCTCCACGGACAACTTATTCCAGTGTTTCACCACACTACAGGTAAGTAAACAAAACAAAAGAATCCAACATCTCATCCAAATTCTGTATTACCAATAGTTCAATTTCAATATATCTGAAACAGCCCTCAAACCAAAGACAGAAAGTGAAAGCTGTAGTCCTTGAATTCTGGAAACCTTAACAAATGCCATATTCCTCCCTTAAACTTTCTCGAGAAAGACAACTAAGCAAACTTAACAGATTTTGCCTGCTACCTCAAGATAACTAATGAATCAAGAAGCAGTTTACAGAGCAAGCCATACAATCCATTTCATTATTTTAGAGAATTTGCATAAGTTATAGGAATGTATTATCAGCCCGTAGGAAACCGAAAGTAACTACAGTAAAAAGGAAATGAGAGCACAGAAGTCAAGAACACGTTTTTGTCTACTGTAGTACAGAAGTATCCAGCAGTTTGCTGAAGAAAATATATCCACTGAAAGCTCTCCAGCTGCACTGGCCTGGCGTGTTTGCAGCAGGAAAACTGCATGAATTTCATGGACTCAGAAGACCCCATAACATCAACTTCTGTGTCAGAAGGCTAGAAGTACCATATGAAGCTAGTGCCGCAATCATGAAAATAAGGTAACAGTGTGAGACTGGAAGATTTCCCACACTTTCGGGTCTTTTCCTTCCAGAACAAAGTTGAGGCAAAGAAGAGGAAAGACGATTCAGTGCTGCCAAGGGAGCGTTCCTCATTTTCTGTCAGCACACGTTACCATCCCCTCTACAAAGCTCACAGTTCAAAACCCAAGCAAATGCCACAAAAGCTTTGCAGCTGGCACAGTGCAAAGGGCTCCACGAGCAGGGCGCTGCAGCACCACACTCCTGCAGCTGCACAGGGCTCACTTCTGCAGCACCACAGCCCCTGGCAAGCTTGCGGGAACTCTGGGCTGGGCGGCTCGGCACACAGCATGGCACCATTCCCAAAAGCTCGCCAGAACCAATTCCTGGGAAGGAAAAGCACCGAGAAAACCTACGGGACTTCAGGAACATCACACGTTCAAAACAGACACTGAGTGCCCTCGCTTTCACAATGAACTCTTGGCTCCACTGAAACAACTTTGCCTCAAGGTATTTTCCACCGCTTGCCATCACTGACAAAGATTCGGGTTTGATTTAAAGCTGCTCCACAGCTTAGGCAGAAACTCAATGATGCAAAACCCTGCAGTAGGGTTTTCTGGTACGCTTTCTTTCCTGAATTACAAATGCCCACACACTACACAAACAGTCCCTGCCTGCCTGAGGGACTGACCCTGTCTTTTCAGCAGTCAGTGCTGGCAGTGCCTGCACTGCCAAAAACAATGGTAACACGCAGTAGGTGAGCTGCTCTTGTTACTCCTCACCAGAGGGTACAACACCTTAGCCACAGTACTCCTGGCTACACTGTCAGCTACAGTCAGCTTTCCTCGCTGAAACTCAATGCTTTCCTACATTTGCTCCTTCAACCATAAAACTTCACTATCTAACAGCACATCTTCCTAGAAGAAGTTGCCACAGAGATTTCTTTATCCCATTAAAATGTCCTGGGAGCCTACAGAATCTGCATCAACATTCAGAGTCTCTGCAAGGTTTTGAAAATTATTGATCTGCTGGCAATATCCACAACCTTTGTAAAATGAGAAACAATAAATGACTGTAACATGGAAAAAACATTTAAAGGGAAAGTCTGCCCTTTTTTTTTTTGCGGGGGAGGGGGGGGGAGGGCCAGAGGATTGTACCAGAACTCCCTACCAAAATTGTATTTACTTTTTTTTAAATTCATGGGAATACATGTACATGCATTAGAAGTCTGCAGAAAGTCAGAAACAGATCAAGCTTCCAAAAAAATTTTGGCTTTCATGTTCCTTCAGTTTAGCTTGCACACAGACACACCAACACAAAAGAAAACAATAAGCAACTCCACTTCAATAATACCAGAAAGTAACACCCATTTAACTAATCCTGATGAGGANATTACTAAGTCACAGAACAATTTACGTTGGAAAGAACCTTTGAATATGAGTCTTTATCTAGCATAAAGCCCTGCTCACACCAATGCGCAAATAGACTTACACAGAAACTTCTCCAGTCAAGTCCTGAATACCTCCCAAGTTCCATAACCTCCACGGACAACTTATTCCAGTGTTTCACCACACTACAGGTAAGTAAACAAAACAAAAGAATCCAACATCTCATCCAAATTCTGTATTACCAATAGTTCAATTTCAATATATCTGAAACAGCCCTCAAACCAAAGACAGAAAGTGAAAGCTGTAGTCCTTGAATTCTGGAAACCTTAACAAATGCCATATTCCTCCCTTAAACTTTCTCGAGAAAGACAACTAAGCAAACTTAACAGATTTTGCCTGCTACCTCAAGATAACTAATGAATCAAGAAGCAGTTTACAGAGCAAGCCATACAATCCATTTCATTATTTTAGAGAATTTGCATAAGTTATAGGAATGTATTATCAGCCCGTAGGAAACCGAAAGTAACTACAGTAAAAAGGAAATGAGAGCACAGAAGTCAAGAACACGTTTTTGTCTACTGTAGTACAGAAGTATCCAGCAGTTTGCTGAAGAAAATATATCCACTGAAAGCTCTCCAGCTGCACTGGCCTGGCGTGTTTGCAGCAGGAAAACTGCATGAATTTCATGGACTCAGAAGACCCCATAACATCAACTTCTGTGTCAGAAGGCTAGAAGTACCATATGAAGCTAGTGCCGCAATCATGAAAATAAGGTAACAGTGTGAGACTGGAAGATTTCCCACACTTTCGGGTCTTTTCCTTCCAGAACAAAGTTGAGGCA
>VXBB01023220.1:99872-114938 GCA_013399915.1 Illadopsis cleaveri
GGGGAGGGCCAGAGGATTGTACCAGAACTCCCTACCAAAATTGTATTTACTTTTTTTTAAATTCATGGGAATACATGTACATGCATTAGAAGTCTGCAGAAAGTCAGAAACAGATCAAGCTTCCAAAATTTGGATTTCTTTCATGTTCCTTTGGTTTAGCTTGTGCAGAGGTACACCCACACAAAAGAAAACAATAAGCAACTCCACTTCAATAATACCAGAAAGTAACACCCATTTAACTAATCCTGATGAGGACTTTCAATGGAATGGTTCCCAGTAACACCACTCACGTGATATAGCACTGCAAGTCCTAAATCTATATACAGTACCTAAATCTTCTCACTAACTAGGAGTCCAGGCAGAGCTAGAGCAAAAGATATCAAAAATGTGCCTTATATGTGACATCACTTCCAGCAACAAATCCACATTAATCTGTCAAATCTGCCTGATCCAGGTCTAGCTCCATCAAGAGAAGACCATGTAACATCCAGCCTTAAGGGCAGATCAGGTGTTGCCCATTTGGCACTTACAAGAGACCTATTCCTTTCCCCCTCTCTAAGATTAGCCCCTAACTCCAGTTCTCCAGCATTTCAACAGTCCAAGTCACTACATGGTCCCAGTTCACTGGATCTAGCAGCCTGATTAATATGACCTTCCACAAAAACAGTGTACCAACACTTCTCTGAGGAGGAGTTTTCATTCTTGGTGGTGAAGACAAAACAGAAAGGGAAATATATTAGAGTCTTTTTTTTTCAAATGAGGGTGTTGCTGAATCCTTCTTCAATTTAATGTTACAACCAGTCTTTAAAGAGACTTGTTCCAAAGTTAGATGCTGTCAACATAAGCCTTTACATAGAGGCATTACATAGAGGCTACAATCCCTCTTCCTCATTCTTTCCATGTATTTCCCGAAGAGCCTCTATCCATCCAGTGCAGCACTCCAGTCAGAGGAGCTCTGTTAACACACCTGCACAATCCCAGTGAATCACATCTCTGCAACTAATTTGCCCTGTTTTCCCCATACTATATGCTTTTGCATGCAGGCGTTAGACCCCATGTCCTGCTGCATTTACAGAAGGGCAAGAAACTCCCTTGTCAGGCTTGTCACCTAGACATATCTGCTCTGTCCCTAATGATCTTTCATCTTCAGGTTATGGTAACCTTCCATACCCAGTCTAACACTCTCCTCAGCAGATTAGTAAGCCTAGTTTGTAAAGATACTCTTGTTCCACTTTGTTAGATTTATTCCATCCCTACTGAGAAGCCCTTTGTTGGGGGTTAGATTTCTTCCTTTTTTTCTTATAATTTTTTTTCCATAAGTTGCTAGGAAACCAAGTACTGGGTACTTAAGCAAAACAAAGTGGCCAAAGTCGGAGAGGAGTGTAGCACCTGGCTACACTTCTTTTGTCTCTGGGAGTTTCTCTTAGAGGGGGAAGATACTGCGAGTTTTGGGGGCAGGTAAAGGATGGGGTGGGGGCAGCTGCTGGCTCTGGCTCTCGGCATTGGAAGGAGAACAGTCAAGCTGTTGCTTACTGTGGGGAGAATTCACTGTCACCGCCTGAGTCCAGTCCTAAGGACCAACCACCATTAGCTTGTGCGTCCAGGAATCCTGAGCTCGCTTTTTGTTCCCTTCCCTGCTGGGAGCTGGGCTGCCGCTGTCCCGCCCCAGCCGCCTCTCCGGAACTGCTCTGGGTCTTTCTACGCTNCCCCTCACTTCTCTGGTCCTAGAAGCCAAAGCCCCATCTTCAACAGAAGCCATAAAGTCAACTTCTACCCAATCTTTCCTCCTGGGATTGGCAAGACAAGATCTGAGCTCCATACCCATCAACCTCACCCCTAGACCTCTGTAGTTCCTCACTATATGCTCCAGGTTACCTTCAGAGCTGTACTCCAGGTACCGACAAGGAAGAGGAAGAAGAGGTCCATGTTAGGAGGCTGGACAAATCTTGGCCATGCATCTACAACAATCCCAGATCATAGCACCTACCAAGCAATAAAACTTCAGAGACATGAGGTGAGATCAGAAAATGCATGCCTTGATCATCCACAAGAAGAATCTTCAGTAATTTTCTGTGACTGGTACCCATTACTCTTGACTCACGGTACAGCACAGTTGCGAGAGTATAGTGTCACCCATTATAGAACAGGGAAGAGTAATAGCACATGGGATACTCATGATGCCAAAATCTTCTGTGACAACAGTCCTTTCCAGATTTTCGTTAATTCACAGCGCATGCTAAGGCCTGATATAACGACAAATTTGTGGCCAGCTGTCATACTCCTATCACCATGAATCTGACTGGACGGAGCCTTGAAAAACCTGATCTGGTGTTAAGTTAGCCCTCTTGTGAGCAGAATGTTTCAATGAGATCATCCCAGATTCCTTGCACTTGAAATTGTTCTGTATTTCTGTGTCAAGGACCCTGATGAATATATACTGAAGTTCAGCTGGTTTTATTTTAACAGCAAACAATGACCAAAGCATGGATCTGTTTCCCAAGAGGTGTAGAAATGCATTCAGTATTGTTATGGCACGCAGCTCTTGGTACAGGAAAAGAAAGAACCTCAGTTTTGCTCTTTGTAACCTTTGTGTAGGAATGAGGACAATTAAAAGGCTCTAGACTTTATTTACATGTCTGTTTACAAGCTGTCCAAGTTACATGACCTGCACTACATATTCTATTGACAGATCACCACCAAGTGAGCAAATAAAGCCACTGGTTTCATTTACCCTTATCACTTTCCTGTGTTTTTCTTCCTGTGTGACAAAGTCAATCATACATGTTCTGTTCCAAGATTAGAAAGTAGCCTAGAATTCACTTAGTTCCAATGTCTGGCTGCTGAGCCTTCTCAACCACATCAGCCACAAGCAGGGATTTTTGTAATTCTACAACATTCTGCAGGAGAAAATATACCGAAAAAGATAAAAAATCTTCCATCATTTCTATCACAACATCCACTAAAAGCCTCATTGTCTGATGTAAAGGTAAACTTTCCAACTGTCCTGCTGAAGGAGTGCTTTCCCCAGGCTGCCATTTGGTCCAGACATACTGCCCCTGCCGTCTACCTCCCCAAAATACCTAGTACAGAATCTAAGAAGCTAATACACAAAATCTCCACATGCTGCTGAAGCATTCTTATCCACAACCTTCACTTAATCATGCTTTCAACTCCTTCCCTAATATGTTTAGAGTAATGTGTCAATAGTCACATAAAGTTTTATGTCTGAAACCTGAACCAAATCTACATGACTTAGAGCAGAGTTTTACAGAGCAGGGCACACACTACATGGCATGACTAACTTAGCCTAGAACTTTTAAGAAAAGCTAAATGTAACTTTATCTAACCATACAGAAAGCAGAACAACATAAAATTTCCACAATATTGACTTCCCAAAGTAAATAAAGCATTAAAAGCCTGTATAGAGTTTTCATATCTGCACTCCTGGGTTGCAGGAGGAGAGTGCCATGTATTCATTTATTTATTTTAATGTCTTTAATTGACAAGTTTGTGAGTCTTTTTTACCATCCAGGAACTAAATCAGCATGAGAAAACAAACATGAAATTTGGTTTTACATACGCCTTGGTTTACATACACATGCTCCCAGCCTGCAATCTCCCTCCTTTTTAAGCTCTGCCTCCTGTCCCTTACTTTTCCAGGTAGCAGATGTTGTGATCCCCCTTTCTTCACTTCTTCAACTCTGCCCAGAACTGCACATATTGAACAGTCAAGCCTCACATCACTGGCTTATATTCCCTCTCCACTCTTCTCCCACTGCTGCTGGCACACTCATACACCTCTGCAGAACCTATATGATACTACTTTGCATCTCATCCATGTCCCCCACACAGAAAGAGACTGTTTCCTTAGTAGCAGATACTGATCATTTCAACGTCTGCCTGCTGAAATATTGAAAATGGAATCAGGAGTGAGGCCTAGAAAAATGTACACAATTCAAAGTAAGAATCCCTAAAGTGATAAAGAAGTTATTGACATTTTTTAAGTTAAGTAAAGAACAAAAAGGAAGGTTCAATATTTTAAGTCTGTATCAAAATTATCATTTGTTTTAAGTAAGAGTAGAAGAGTAATAAAATAAAATCTTGCAAAAAAGCTGACTTACTTTACAACTCAAAAAAGATCTTTCCACTTGATATTTACACTGATCATTTGTAGAGAACCAGTTTCTGAAAAGATCATATTTTCATTCACAGCTTTACAGGCAAAATTCAGGAGGATTACAAATTTTAAGGAGATAAACTAAACTGACAGGCCTATTCAAGCTGATGGTAAACACTCCAGTATCTCCTAAAATACTGGATAAAAACTTGCCTAGCCTGGGCATCTAAAAGGACAACCAAGCTTATGTAAAGTACACTTTAGAGATTCTTTTTCACATACAAAGCTTAATACCAGTATTTTAAAATTAAAAAGAAAGAACACAATAACTCTGACAGACTTGGAACAAACAAGAAACAAAGACCGGACCACATGATAATTATTCCCAGATTTCCAGTGTTCTGGGATTCACATGGTGTTACTTAAATGTATTTTAAGATACCTTTGCTTTTTGGTATTTCACAAAACATCTTACAACTTTTTATTGAGGCTCTAATGTCATTCTACTCTTTTTGATTTGGATACATCACTCCTCATGAACATTTGATTGTTCTAAGCATACACAAGAGCTCTGGATATTCCTGAGGTGCTACTAGGTGGTAGTAGAATTCCTAGAAGGAGCAATGACAGTGCCACACAAGAACACACAGTACTGCAGTACTCTGTTGCATAGTCTTTGCTTAGCAATTGCTGCCTTCAGGCTCACAGAGAAATTGGATTTGTGCATTGTAGAGGGAAGCGGTGAACATAACAACACTGCAGTAGAACAAAGGATAGGTAGAAACAATCTGTCCATGAGATCAGTAACATACCGTTACTCCAGTTAAACCTGGGCCTTTTCCTTCAATTAGTTTATACATTTCTTGAAGTGCTTCCTCATCACTTTTGCCTTTAAATCGCTTCTTGGAGAGTTCTTGAAGAGCTTCCTTAAACTGCTCAAAAGTAATAGTTCTTACAGACTTTCCCCTGTTGAAACACACAGCAATTGAAAGAAATTACAAGAGAGCACAAAAAACATTTCAAGAATAGCAGAACAGTTTCAGTATACGACAGTGAACAACAGAACACAGCAACAGAATAGGAAGGTCCATGCAGCCCATTTATGGTGTCAAATAAAACATATCCCAGGAATACCAGTTTATTTTTATATGTGCATCAGTAGGATGGCACTTCATAGACATCCCTTGATGAATGCTCAGAAATAAAAGAGGAAATAAAGGGACTGAGTCTACTGTCAAAATGGCTGCAGCTCATAAAATTAAATACAGTCTCATTTCGTTGATCACTTATAGAGCCTGCATGTGTAAGACAAGAACTAAAGCATCTTAGGTAAGTCTTTTTATTTGCTATTTTTTATTCCTCTTTGAATAACTGGTTTTCATATTATTTACTATTCATGTATTCACAAATAAATGAAGAATTATTCTGCTACTGCGTAAAGCAAACTATTGAAAAGCATTTAAAAACTTGAAATTCCTCCTCAATTGAAGACTGACAAGTTTTTAAATGACACATTTAAATTCAATACCTGGTTTCCTTCATAGACCATCATCTTTAAAAAACATTTAAAGGTACACAGAAAACACAATATAGTAGTCTGATAAACTTATAAGCCTCCCAGAAATTTGGAGCTGAATACTTGCTGTAGTTTTCACTAATAGCAAGACCACATTTTCATACTAGTAAATTACTTACTTATATTTACTTTTAATGGAGAAGATTTTGCTGTACAAGTGTGTGGTGCAAATTCTGATGAATGGGAAATTCACACTTTACAAACACCAGTTTACACTGTCATTTCTGCAGATCTTTTTTGGTTCATCACACCAAAGGTTTCAGGTGATAAAAGTCTTACAAAGCTTTCACTACAGTGATGCGTTTAACCAAAAGGAGGTTAATGCATATCTGTTTTCTAGCATTTTAAAATATTCAGTTTAGTCAGGAGATAACATTGCAGAGTATGCACTATTCCACTCAATTCCCTAATATTAACCTAGTTTTAGTGTTCCTCATTTTAAAATTCAGGTATGAAGCAACAGCATTAGTGAGTTAACTCACCATTAAACAAAAAACAACTATTTTTAGTTGTTATGAATTACAGCAGACACAAACCACATCTTTTCCTGTATTAGTAAATTACAGATTCTTTAATCTTTTGAATAAGAATCTACACCCCAAAATTTAGCCATATCCTTTGAATTAAAATTCAGCAGATCAAATAGAACCATTTTCAAAAAGATGTTTTGACATTTATGCTGATATAATCTTAAATAGTACCATCTTCAGAAGCAGAAAACATTACAAACAACATTACAAAACAACATTTACAACATTACAAAACTCTCAAAGTTAAAGCAATATTTGAGAGTCCATGTTGCTGGGAAACATGCTACCACACAAGTTTTGTTTGCTGCTTGAGCATTTCTTTTAACGCCAATTCAGAGAACACTTCAAGCAAATCAGGGGAAAAAAATAACCAAGCACCACCACACAACCCAGACCAGTCCTTTCAACAGGGACAGCTGTTTATATAGGAATAAACAACAGACGCTAGGATAGACAAAGTGTGCACCAGCAACAGAAATCTCGGGCAAGAAAAGTAGGATATAGAAATCTAATTTTAATTCAAGTGTCAGAAAGACCATTGTGAAGAGCAATTCAGCTATATGTCATGGATTTGTCTTTGATCTTCTCTTAGACATCTTCAGTGGTCAAACCCCTCTCAGCTGGGGGATGCCTCCACTAATGAAAAGGGGAAGTGAGATTTCTGGTTTAGCAACCAACAGTTGGAAAGTGACTCCTACTCCAATTAACTAAAAAAAAAGAAATTTTATCTCAGGCTTTTAAAACAAAGAGAAATTGGTTACTCACAACAAAATTCAGTACTAAGTGAACTCCTCATATAATGGTTCATGACTAGCATTCTTTATTTTCAATGCAGCCCAACACATGTAGCAAACGTCAGCAACCTCCACAAAATAAAATTCATGTGTTTTTTGACCAAACATTGCTGTTTGCAACTACTTGTCTGCTGTCGGTAAAGCATGTGCTGGAGTATCTCACAGAATTGAGCTGGTAAAAGAACATCATGACAGTAGAAATAAAGAATATAATCCAGCATTTCATTAATCAGAAAGACAGGTGGAATAAACTGCAATTAACTACCTGGAATTTCTCCATAACTCTCATTAATAGGATTAACATCTCTCTTCTGATGAAACATGTCCAAGAACTTTTAAGCAGTGCAAGAGGTCAATACTTCATTTTTGTTTGCCTCTCATTTAAAAAAAGAAAGCACTGGCCATCAATGCAAGGTTTCAGCATAACAACACTATAAGACCCTAAATTCTCTACAGACTCACAGCCAAGTCTAGCATACAGGTCTTGCCAAAGGCAGTTTTCTGTAGCACACAGGTTTAGCTTGGATCACTATTCAGGATCATTGCAATGGGAATGATCATTTTCAGCAAAACCAGCAGAAATTCATGTTGACTTGTTTATTTTTCACAGAATATTCTGAGTGTGAAGGGACCCACAAGGACCACTGAGTTCAACTCTTAAGTGATCAAATCCATGACCTTGTTGCTATTAGCGCCACACTCTAAACAAATTAACTGATCTCAGGGTTTTATTAACATGTGAAGAATTTTTGGTTGCACATTTATGAAACAGAAGAGCATAACTTTTTTTGTGTGAATTAAAAGGAAAAATACATAAATACGGCTGCCAAGAGGAACAAAGAACATTTGGTCTAAGACACAGGTATACCTACCTCTCACATTTGGTCTTTTCCCTGTCACTTACATGGGACAAGGAAATGAGTGGAATTTTCCCCTTCAGCTTAAGGTACAACCACAAACTGGAAACATGTATGATGCGTAGTAAAATGTAGTATTGCAGATGGATCCCCGAAAGAGAAACAAATGTGCATCATAGCTGATATTCTTTACCAGCAAAAAACATTAATTGGAATGATGTTAAAAATAGGATTAGAAGTGTCAGAATTTCTGCCACTATGTCCCAAGTTTTCTAAATAAAACAGCTTTAATTTTGAAATTTGTTATCTTTTTCTACACTCCAACAATATCCCCTCTCAGTGCCTCATGTATTACAATATTATCAAATCCACTTGTAAAGCATCCAAAACTCTTCAGCTGCAACATATGTCAAGTCTTGTGGAAAACCCTAGGAACACAACATGTTCTTGCACTTTTGGTATGTGAGGTATGGTACATGTATGCCATGTACCAGCAACTGAATTACCAAGCAGCAATCCTACACCCCTCCTGTCTCTAGAGAGAGGTCTCAAAGAGCTCTGAGCAACTGCTGTCATCATGATTACTAACTAGAACAGCATGCTCCCCTCTCCTCTGTCTGAACAGTCATGGGTTGAATGTATAGGAGAGCACTGAATGAGTAGGTAGAAATGACAGAGGAATAGTCTTTCAACAACCTTGATTTACACTCCCTCCAATCCAGGTCCACAACAAACACCATAGGGATAATGACTTGCGAGTACTATTGGATGGAAAATTGGGCATGAGCTAGCAAAATGCACTCCCAGCCCAGAAAGCCCACAACTGTATCCTGGGCTGCACCAAAAGCAGCGTGGGACCAGGGTGAGGATGCCCCTCTCCTCTGCTCTGGTGAGAGCCCACTTGGAACACTGCATCCAGCTCTGGGGTCCCCAGCACAGGAAAGACATTGACCTGCTGGAGTGAGTCCAGAGGAGAGCCACAGAGTTGATCAGAGAGAAGGAACACCTCTGCCATGAAGAAAAGTTGGGAGAGTTGGGATTATCCAACCTGGTGGAGACACTGCTCCAGGAGACCTTACTGCAGCTTTTAGGAAGCTTACAAGGAAGGATGGGGGCAGGCTTTTTAGCAGAGCTGTTGTGACAGGACAAGGTAATGGTTGAGAACTAAAACAGGGTAGATTCAGACTAGATATAAGGAAGACATTTTTAGGAGGGCAGTGAAACAAGTAAGAGGTTGTCCAGAGAAATGGTAGATGGCCCATCCCTGGTCCTTTGGATGGAGCTGTGAGCAATGAACTGTGGTTGCTACGAGCAACCTGAACTCATGTAATATGTCCCCTCTCACTGGGGGAGGGCAAGGTGGTGGTGTTTACCTAGATGACATGTAACAGGCTCTCTCCAACTCAAACTGCATGAAAAATTATAATACTATGAACACAGTATAACACATTAGGGTGTCATACCCCAGTTTATTTTCACCATTTTTAACGCCCTGTTCACATTCAGGAAATCCCTTCCTTGTACCAGCTTTTCAGAACTCATGAACTTAAGAAAAAAACCCCAACTCATAACCCCCCAAATAAACTAATTCCTTTCTATTAAGCAACTGCTATAAAGAATCAGCTTCTTTGTGTATATTTGTAACTTGTTTTTAGAAGCTCATTATAAATATCTCGTTTCCATGGGAATAACAAAACAAATACATTCACTTCCATTTTCCAAGTGTTACAAGTTCAAACAATTTGTCTACAATTAAGTATGCCAAGGGTGATCACTCAGCTCTTAACACTCATCTTAGGTTTAGCATTCCAGAGAGTTATTAAAGAAAGAAGATAAAAAACTGTATGTTAAAAAAAAGAAAAAATCAAGGTATCAGAATGAAAATTAAAACTGACCAAAAAATAAGACAAAATGGACAATAGCAACAAACAAGGGAAGGTAGAAGAAAAAAAAAAGGTTTTTACAAAAGTAGGTGTCATAAGCTTGGCCACTTCAATGAAAAGAACGACATATAGGAGGGACATTAATAATAAAAAATTTTAAAGGCCTATACTTCATTATGACACAAAGAAACCTTTATGTTTAGAAAGGATACAGTCTTACATACCATTCTATTTTAAGCTCTGCTTCTTACAACAAACAGAATTACTTTAATGCATCATCCTTCAGTGGCAGAAACCGTATTCATGGTACAATAATGACAGCCTCCTGTATCTATGCCTACATTTGGGAACAGAATGAACATACTCAGAAGAATTTTAGGAAGCTTCCCACACTTCCCCTTCCTTGATAAGTCTCTCCACATGTGGCCACTACATACTGGAAGATTCTGAACTGAAGTTTGAAATCCTCAGTTTGCTCTTGGGAGCCCAAGTTCACCTATGTAAAAGCATCAGTTCTGTGTCTGGACATTAGCACAGTAAAAAATGCAAAGTATCAAACACTGGCCAAAGTAGATTGGAACAGCAAGTGATGAATTTTTCATCTGCAAATATTACTACTAACAGTGCCCTAAGTTCTTAAATGTGAAAGTGTACTGCTGCAAATGAATACTATGGACTTGAATACCATTTGGATTAAAAGTTGCCCACAACTTCAGCTGAAAAGCTACACAATTACACTCCATATACCCAATACACAAAATCCTTGGCTGGTATTAGAGATCTTTATCTCCACAACACTCAAACAGTTCAGTGTTAATACAACAAAGTTTACAATTTAGTATGTCCTGCTGTAATCTCCAAGTTACCAAAAGTCATCCCAAATTCCCATCACAATAGGACACTTTTCTATTTTCTTACATCGAAAATAGGAAAGAAGATGTAGAATCACTGAGAGAAGCTTCTATTTTTGTTAGCATGTCAGAGAGGATTACAGCAGGATACATACAATAACCAGGACTGTTCTGCTGTGGAAAGTGCCATCTGCTCACAAAGGTCTAAGGAGTATAGCAGGCCTGACAAGGGTCTAAAAACACTATACCTGGAAGTGGGAGCCCAACAAATGTTTTTGCATAAACTCTAACAGAAGGAGTTTTGTTTGCAATTCTAAATTCACCAAGACTTGGGTGTCTGATCAACTGGGCAGTCAAGTAAAACTCAACAGCATCTTTTCTTGTAAATTAGAACAGGATTTTGGGTACTTCCTATATTTATTCCCTTTCCAAGGTACTCATTCATTCAGAAAACAGAATGAGGGACCACGCTGGCAAGACAATGCATGAGCAGCTTATTTGTCACAGTTTCTGACTTACTGGCACAATAAGCCTCATCAGGCTATTTCTGATTTGCCACTATTGCTCCCACATCTACGTAGGCAACTTCTAACTAATACTAAGAAATACTTCTAACTTATCAGAAGTAAACATTAAAAACTATTCAAATTAATCATATAAAAGCATCATCACTGAAAACAAGACCATTAGTCAGGCGTTTTATCCTAAGGGCTAACCAAAGGCATATTTCCTAATGACATTCAGCCCTGACTTCAAACTTTAGCTTTTTCTCTTTTATCTTAACAAGCCATAATAAAAAAAGTCACTACAGCTGAAACTTACCAATTTTCATACAAAGATTTTTCTTATTTACCACTTTACAGCAGCAACTTCATTATTATTACTCTTGAAGTCCAGGGCATTCAGCCCTCTTTGTTTAGCAGAACAGACACTTTCTCTTCCTTGCTACTTATAAAATCACCAAGTCTTCATGATGTGGTCTATAAACATAATGTATGTCGATAACAATTGCTAGTGGTCTTTGTACTGCGCACCTTGACAATCATAAGGTACCACAGACAAATTCAAATTCCTTGAAGCAAAATAGGTTTGTACCAGTCTCTGCAAAACACAACATTCATCTAACAGATGTATTTTTTTCCAAGAATGTCTGCTGTAACATTATCACCACAAAGCCCAAAGTTGCTTAACCAAGAAGTAGATTATGCTGCAGGGCTGGTAGTTTATTTTTTTTCTTTTTGTGGTTTACAATTTTCACTTTCTCTTACACAGCTCAGAATTTCTGCAGACTATCAGCATAACAATTTATAGCCAAGAAGTAGCTAGGTAGTAGTAGCAGTAGTCCCTAGGTAGCTAACCAGGCTGGTGGAACCTTGCAATCTAATGGAGTATTGAAGATATCCTGTGAAGGTCTGGTTTTTGCTATCTATCAGTCAAGAAGAGAATTAAAAAACCCTTAGATATATATAGAAAAAAAAACCCTTAAAAATGAAAAAGAGAACATTTTCTTGGATAAAATGGACTAATATATGATTAACCCAAAGCATAGGCTTGTGTATAAATTTTAAAATTTGCGATGAGCAAGCGAAGAAAGATTCTTTAATACTATCAGGGTATTTGCACTGCACTAACAGCTCTAAAGAGACATGGTTAAAAAAATTAAGATAACAAAACTTCAGATATCACTTCGCATCAGATTTTTTCCCAATTAATGGGTAGAACTCGGATACTGAAATTAGACACCTAATTATGTTAATGCAAGTAGGAGGAATTTGGCAAATTGTGAGGAAAGAGGCATAGAAGATATTTTCAAAAACGTGATCCTAGGAAGAAGCTACAACAGAGATCTTCAGCTAAAGCAGTGATCACTTCTGGGACACAGGCACTTTTGAATGCATGGCTATTTACCACAAGTGGATTCTTTTGAGGGGAAGAGTATGACTGACAACAAAGACATCCAGATGACCTTCACAATTAATCTCTCTAAGACAGATAGCATCTTGGCGAAGTCACAGTGAAGCAGGTGGACTAAATGGCTTCACATACCCCATGACCATAAGGGAATGACATTATCAGTTTTTCTAAGAAAGAAAAACAAGACAAGCCAATGCAAAATGCTGTACAAAATTCTCTCACTTTATCACTGCAAATAGTCATGACTTACAGAAACCTCTCTGGAAGTGGGCCACAAGGGCAGAACACCTCTCAGATCATTCACTCAGGAACTGAATCTGGAATGGTCAGTTTTCCCCTCCTGGTGCTTTTTGTCTCATTAATGAGCAAGGGTAAAGCAGAGTGTACCTAGTTTATTCTAAGTGTCTGAAACTGGGACAGCTGCTAAGCTGTGAAAATCTGAAGCAAGAGGACATTAATGGCTCACTAAACCAGCAGCTGATTAGACTTCACTGCAACTTAAATATTTTAGGCTTCTCTTATGAAAACTCCGTTTTCTGATACTTAGGTTAACACGTCTCTCCTCTTGACTTTTTTTCTATCCTATGTGCTTCACTCATGGTGAAAATTCATTTCTTTAAAATAAAATCTGAAATTCAAAAAGACAAACTCAACAGCTATGAGCCGATCAGACAAAATAGTATTGGGAAAGAAACAAGAGGGGACTGGAGAAAGAATATGACTTGGCAAAAACATTACTATGTGAAAGCTTCCAAAAGAAAGCAAATCCCAGAATGAGTTAAAGGGGTTAAAGAGATTTAGTGGGATTTACCAAGGAGGAGGAAAAGAGAAAGTCCAAGCAGCCAGTAGGTCTGATAGCTATATACGGCTTAGAGGAAAAGATTAAATTAGCTAAACAGAGTAGCAGAATCCAATTATTTCACATTTGTTTGGGGTTTTCTTCAGTTTAAGATAACAAAAATAATATTACATTTGAGTATCTAATCATGAAGATTCATGTAATGGTTAGCTACTGATAAGAAGTATAAAGAAAACTTTGTGAAGCCTGAAGAAAGCACATGCCCCAACTTATATTAAAGGAGTTTGCAAGTGTATTTGGCATGACAGGCATGGACCAGAGTTTGGAAAAAGACAGAAACGTGCTACCAAGTCGTCTGGGAGTACTTCAGCTTTTCCTTGTTATAGAAGAGAGATACCCATCTTCTGGCTGTCAGTCCTGTGGACTCTACCCAAAGAATGTAAAAACGACACACACAACAGATAGAAGACAATAATTTTATCAGTCCTTAGAATGCTGTCTACTCCTGCGAAATAATCCAATAAATGACATACAACTTGCAGATGTTGTTGTTCAGTAACATAGAAATCCATCCCTTGGGAGTATGAAAGATTGATACCTTTTGACAGCAAAATTTGGCTGGAAGTTAAGACATTAAAGGACATGGCATGGGTGAGCGAAACTCGCAGGAATATTAGCCAAAGTACAGAAAGATGAAGGAAATTAGGAGCAACTCAAAAAAGAGGCTGCAGACAGGTCCTAGACACAAATGGTAGGGGACAAACTAGTGCTAAAGCAGAAATACAATGCCTCACAATGAGGCTTCTGGCATATATGCTGTTTTCTTCTCTAGAAGGCTCCACTTATTTGCTGTTCTCTTTGGTTCTTGCACTAGGCTAGACATACAGACCATAGGGGAAAGGAGCAGAAATTAACCACAGTGTAAGAACCCAATACAGTGCACAGCTGCCAGACACTGCTGAGCACATTCAAAATACAAAAATCCAAGAGGATGATGCCATAGTGCTCATTAAGTCAGCCTCAAATAAATAAATTAAAGCAGTTAAGAATAGTTGAAGGTTTACTATGAATTCTTAACAGCTAATCACTTCATCTGTCATTCTACCCCAGGCTGAGCTTACCACACAAGGTAGTGGTAAGAAGCTATTTTCATATAATAATACTTACCATTTTATCTTCAGACAGCTGAAAAAGCTGATACAACCACTGCAATTTCAAAAGCACTTTCTGCTGTTGAAATGCAGGGGCTTAGGGCAAAGGTTTACAGTTGAGAAGACAGGGCAAAGAACCAACATTACCTGCACTTTCTCCACCAGTTAAAGCAGTGCACATGAACACACTGCCTGATAACCCAGGGAAAGAAAAGCAGGATACAAAGATAAGGCATTCTTCTTCAGATCACCAGCAATCCCATGTGAGCTGACATGTCTCATTCATAACTGAGAACCAAAAAAAAAAACCAAACCAGTCCTGGAGTGACTTTATGATGCTTGTATCCGCAATCATCTGTTCTGTTTATGATGGATATTAAGTTATGCACCTTTAAGACTGGTTCCAAGAGTGAAGGGGGGGAAAACAAAGCACGGAGTTTGTTATCAGAAACTGCACTTGCTCCCTCACATCCTTCACACAGACTGTGTTTGTCTGCAGCAGGGACAGACAGCAGGAGAGAGCTCTCCTTTGTTTTTGGATCATTTGTTTTAGCTATCTGAGGCAGAGAAATTCCCCAGAGTGTGGCTTTTCTT
>VXBB01023223.1:4490-35553 GCA_013399915.1 Illadopsis cleaveri
TTCGGGCTCCGGGGGGTGATGGCAGCGCCAGGGCCGAGGATTGGCTCTCGGAGGTCGGGATGGGATCCCGCGGCTCACCCCGCTCCTCTGTGCCCTCCTCCGGGCTCAGAGCCAGCGGTTCCCGCAGGGCTGGGGTAAAACTCCCCCAAAGTTACTGTTGGTCCTGGTTTGGCTTCGCTGAACTCTCATCCCGGTGCGAATATCCCAGCGCCGCAGCCCGCCCAGGGCTGTGCTCCCCTCGCGGTGCCCTGGGCTATTTATAGCGCTGACAAGCTGAGGGCTTTGCCGTAATGTGTCTGTGGTTGTCCCCTGGCGTAGAGTCTGTCCTGACCTACCCCGGGGGTGGGTGGTACAGCCGGGTGTCTCGGAGAATGGCTGGACCTTGGGGACCCCCAAAGCCGAGCAGCTTCGCTGGGGTGAAGCTGCGGTCACGGAACTGTCATGGAGTGGCCGTGTGCTCGGTGGGCTCTGTGCTGGGCTGGCCCTCAGAAATTATTCCTTCACGGTGTCATGCATGGTTTAGACAAATAAAAAATGCAAAACCTGATCCAGCTTTTTGATTTGGATCATGCCACAGCACTATTGCCAATAACAAATAATTGATCAATGAATAAATGGGAGAGTGGCACCAGGGCGATGTGCGCTGCTGTCCCAGGCTCTGTCCACAGAGCTCACCTGCACATCCCTGTGGACTCTGCCCTTTCCTCAGGATCTGGGCTCCTTGTGCTGGCTCTGCCAGAGCCCTCCAGGGTGGTACACTGACCTTGGCATGGAGGAGACTGTTTCACTGGCATCTTGATTTGTTGCTAGTCAGTAGAAGACATTATAAGGAAACCATGCTTCTGGGTTTATCTGGGTAGGTAATAGTTCTTTATCTAGGTTTGTGAAGTGCTTTGAGATCAGAGGAGACAAAGTCTGTGTGAGGAGCTGGTACTTTTATTGCACCACCTGAGTGGAATGACTTCCTCCACCTTGGGAAGGTCAGGCTGATTTGCCGTCCCTTCTGTTGAGCGGAGAAGAAACTTTTAACTGTGACTGAGGTTCTCTGCTTTCCATTTTGCCTCCAGACTAGTCACTGGAGCTTCATCTAAGGGAATATTATTAAGCAGACTAACTCTTCTATCACCAAGAGTGTAAATCTAGAAAAACCTGAAAAAAATCCTGCTTGGTGAATAGACAGCAGATGGAAAGCTGTGCCCTGGGAAGGCGCAGGCAGATGACTGCAAAAACTTTCTACTTGCTGAGAATCTTTCCATTACAGGATGATGTTTCATAACTGTCCAGAACCTGCAAGCAGGGTTAGTGCCTCACCCCTTGCTGCCAGCATCCCACACTGCAGGGCTGTATTTTGGCAAGAGGGCTGAGTTTCAGGTTCATTCAGCAGCTTAGAAAATGGTACAGCTCTGTTAGGCCATCTCTTCTAGCTCTAGATCCTGCACAATTGCCCAGTGTGCCTGTCCACAGATGGTTTCCCAGGATGCATTTGAACAGGTGGATGTTCTGAGCTGGCTGCAAGGGAGTTGGGCAGTGCTGTGGCAGGGTATGGCTCCATCCCTGCTGTGGAGATGTGTGGTGGGTGCTGGGAGCTGCCTGTGGCTCCAGAAAGACCTGTTTCCATTAAGATTATATCATTTGGGTGTGAGGCTGCTCTGAGCCTTCAGCTACATGTGGTGGTTTCTGTAAGACCCCAACCAAGAGCAGTGAGATGATGTATCAGTGCTCATAAGTTGCAATGTGTCGGAGGAAATGCTCCCTGCCTGTGTTTTGGAGGAAGAGGGTGCTCACAGGGTGCCTCCCCACCTCTGCTTTATGGTGTAAGGAGCATCTGCATGTGTCAGACATGATTTGAATGTGACTCACAGCAAAATGGCAGAGGTTGGGGCCAGCTGGCTCTCCTGGCACATCCAGGGGTGCAGTGAGCCAGTGGGACAAAAATTCTGTACCCTCCTCTGCACTAACCTCTGCTAGCGTGGGGGCAGAAGTGCTTCTGAGGTCCCTGGTTAAGTCAGCTTTCAGTTTATTCTCAGCCCAGCAGTGCTGGTGCAGTCTGCAAGCTGCTGCTTGGCACCCCGTGGTCCCTGGGGAGCCAACAGCACCCATTGAACACAAGGATGATGAGATGGATATCAGAGAAGTCACAGGGCAGGGAAGTCACCATAACAATGTCCCTACCTCTGGTGCCTGGTGCAGTGTCTGAGTGCATCACTCTTGGAGATCTTTACTCCTGTAGTTCCCCTGTGAGCTGGCACCTCGAGAAGTCAAAGCACGGAGCAGAAAGAGCCCAGGAAGTGTGTCATAGCCCTGGCACTGGCTCCTCCCCAGCACAGTTCTTTCCCTTGCTCCAGGCGTGACTTGGCTTCTAGCAGCTGGAGAGTAGCAGGAGGGAGGGGATGGTTTGTAGGGGCTTGTCTGGGCCATTGGTAAGGATAGTTGTGGAGAAATGTAAAACCACCATGAGGTATCTGCTTGTCCTGGGCAGAGAGGGTCCCAGAGAGAAGAAGGAGCCTGTCCATTATCTCATGGTAGGATCTCTTCCACCTCTGGTGATCTGATCCTGTTCTTTCCCTAAGAAGAACTATCCCAGCTCATTAGCAGAGTTCCTGTTTTAGCCACTGCCTTGTCAGCTCAAGTGTGCAGAGCTTGGTTGGTTGACCAGGAGCACCTGCTTAACACAGGTGCAGCTCAGCTCAACCCAGCACTTCTAGGTAACTGCAGCCAAAAGTTATTTAACCTGTGTTTGTCCTGCAGCTCCTATCAGAAGTGCTCCTGGCTTTGCTTTGGGGTTCTGACTGTTGAGAGTATCAGTGGTTTTGGAGCTGTTTCTCAGCTTTTCGAGCAGGATACACTACAGGTCTGCTAGGACAACATGTGTGTGGTCACACCAGTCTTGCTGGGTTCCTCCCAGATAGATTTCGGTGTATAAAAACAAAAGGAGCTGGTAAAGCAGATGGATGGGTGATATCAAAGACTTAATGTTCACAAATGCTTTGTGTTCACTGATGTGCTAGAGACCTGTCTGTGCCAGAGTACTTGCTAGGAGGTGGAGTGAGATACTGTGATGGACCAGAAGGAGGACTTTTCCCATGCCATGGTGGCTTCTTTCCCCAGTGACAAAGTGACAGACTGAGGTGTCACATCGTCTGCTGCCCCTGAGCCTGTCTCCTATCCCTGAACCAGTGTGACTGTGGCAGCACGGGCAGCCCTGGTACAGGGCTCCCACACCTCGTACCTTCAAGATGAAGGGTGGCTCCTGTGGCCATGGCTGCCCTCTCCTGCCTCATATCCTTCCTCTGTCGTGTCCATGTGCTCAGCTGAGGAAACTTGTGGAGCAGAGGGAAGAAATGTGCCAGCCCATGTGGTGCCGCACACCCTATCCTGGCACTCACAGCCCTTCATGTGCCTGCAGCAGGGAATGTGCGAGACCTATGCCAGGCAGCTCTGGGAGAAGGATGTGTGAGGGGTGGGGGTGCCTGGCAGACATGTGGGGAGCTGTCCTGGGAAGAGGGCGTTTTCCCCAGCTGCCTGCCATCACTTGCCGGCTGTCTGCTGCTCTTCTTAAAAAGCCAGGTTGGGAAAGGAACTCTTGAAACCTGTGTGCAGGGAGCAGGTGAGCTGTGGAACTGGGAGGGTGGTATGAGACAGGGTGTACTGGGCACTTGGCTGGGGACTGGGGCAGGAAGAGAGGGGCAGCAGGCTGCTGCCCAGACTTGCCTGGGGATGTGCTGACTGCACTCCTGCCTGCCCCAACGCTGTGGTTTGGGACAGTGGGGTGTAAGGATGCTGTTCTACCAGCTCAGTAACAGTGGATTGGAGCTGGCTTGGCTGTGACTGTGGGGCTGGGTTTCTGGTGAGGGCAGGCAGTGTGGGGCTTATACAGACTTCACTGCAGATGCCCAGGGAATTCCCTTAGTGATGGACAGGAGGTGCCTGATCCAGCCTGGAACCTGCCACTATTAACTTAATCTTCAAAAATAGGTTATTTGTGGATTTGCATCAGCACTACATGTTTGTAGTAGATTAGTCTTTTGCAAGACAGGATGTTGGGGTTTTAATAAAATTTTGGAAAATCAACAGCCTGATTTACTTTATGGTTACATCATAGACATAGTGTCTGGGCTGGATATCCACATGGCCAAGTCCATCACCAAGCAGGAGCTGCCTTCACTTGGTTTCCTGGCAGATCTGGTCCCAACTGAGTGGAAGCCAGCTGTCCTATGAGGACACATGAAGGCAGGCAATATCACTAACGGTTTAGTTGCCCCAGCTGGGACTGGACCAGCTTTGCCTGGAAGCTGCTTGCTCTCTACAGAAGATGACACTGAGGTCTGTTGCCAGCCTGGCACAGCTGAGTCAGTTATTCTGACACCTGTGCTGCCTGGACAAAAACAGGAGCAGGTGCTCAGGCTGGTGGTTTGCTCAGTCTCTCTCTAAGAGAGACTGCCCTGCAGATCATCTCACAGAAGTGGTCCTGGAGAGGATTTTCTTGAAAGTAACTTGTGGCCTCATGCCTTCCTCTGTTCCAGGTGGTGATGCAAAGTCTGCTGGGCAGTCCCAGGAAGACAGTGGCCACCCGGGGGCTGGGGACACCCGGAGGCATCAGAGAGGCCGTGCAGAACACCGGAGACACACCATCACCAATGGCGTGGACTTCAACATGGTAAGGGAGTGTTGTGGGCTCCCATGAAGGGGAAGGCGGATTGCAGGAGTCCCTCACTGCTGACACCATCTCTGGGCTTTGGCTTCCTCTCTGGCCACTCTGCACGTTAGCTGTGGGACATCAGGCAAATCCTGGTATTTTGGATATGAAGGTCTGTTGATGTATGTGGATGTTCTGCCATTATTTCCAAGGTACTTTCTGTCCTGAATCATGCCAGACAGGGAGGAGGTGGAGAGGCTTGGATCAAATTGCCTGGGTGAAGGGATCTCTTTGCTTCCAGGTGGAATGGAGTAGCTGCTTTGGACATGTTGCCCACAGGCTCAAGCTAAATTGTCCTGGGCCAAGAGCCAGGACCAAGCCTGCAGGATAAGTTCTTGGTGGTACTGTCACCACTGCATTTTCACTCCTTGCACTCTGGTGTCACCCTCCTCCTGCAGCCCAGCAGGCCTGAGAAGTGGTGCCCAGCCTGTCGCTGGCATTGGGGGACAAAACATGCCCTGATGCCAGCCTGGGGAAGGGGATGTCTGTGCAGGTAGTTTGCTGGGCTTGCAGCCATACGAGGGTCCTCTGCTGGGAGATGCTGATAGGGAGTGATAAATGTAGCTCTGTGTGTCTGGGATTGAGGACTCTGCTTCTTGGGGTTTTGGGGATTGGGGGTTGCAGTTTGGAGAGAGGAAGGTCTCTGCTTCCCTGTCAGGGCTTTTCCCTGTGTGTGCAGCTCTGGGCTGGAGTACATCTCAAGGTCCCAAGCTCAGGGTGCTTTGCGAGGGGGGTGGTGACCACCATGTCTATCCCCAGCCCTGGGCTTGTGTTGCCCTGGTTTCTATTCCCCCAAGTTGTCATGTGGGCAGTGGGACGGATGTCCCCTCCTTCCCATTCTCCCTATATGTTGCCAAGTGCTGCACTGCCTTTCTGTGCTTCTGACCCCAGAGAAGGGGTGTCTCAGCCTTCCCTGACACCCTGAGCACAGCCTTTAGGCACTGGTGCCATTTCCAAGCCTACAGAGACAGCTGGAACAGGTTTGAGTCCAGCAAGGACTGGATCTTTGTACTGTCACCTCCCTTACCCCTCCCTGCCCTAATGCTGAGCTCCCAAGGGACAAGAAACTCTGTCATTAGACTAATTTACCTAAAGCCCATGGGGAATGGGAGCATTGGTGTCCATCCTGCGTCCCAAAGTGCACCAGGACTGGTTCCTCCTGAGCAGGGAGCAGAGCTGTGGAGGCTGTGCTGCAGCCCCAGGACCCTTCACACCATCTCTTCTGGTGCCCACTCACTCAGCTGGCGTTTTTCCAGCCAGTGCCTCATCTGTTGGCCTGATTTCCCCATGGCCACGAGGGTGGCTGGGATGAGACCTTCCCTGGGAGGTGGAGCACTGTCATTTGTAGAAATCTCAGGGCACAGCTCTACCCCCTCCCTTTCACCAGCCAAGTCCAATGCTTTGTCCTTCTCCTGCCCCAAGTGTCTCATCCTGGCGAGATGCTGCCTGTCCCACACTGGCAGGGCTGGCAGTGTCCCTCTGCTCTGTGGGATGCTTCCTCTTCTTCCAGTCTCTGTGTTGGCCAGCAAGCCCTGTGGGAGGAGGGCAGGCTAGGCAGCAGTGGGCTGTACCCCCAGCTGGATGGGGGTCCTTGCCACATACAGCACCTTCTTCATGCCCCGCAGCAACAGCACCAAGGCTCTGCACTTCTTCCTCTAGGTATGTCCCTTTGGGCCATTGGAGAAAGGTGCAGAGGGAGTTGTTGTGTTGCAAAAAGCATTTCCAGGAGCAGCAGGAGCAAGAGCAGCCCTGGTGTAATGGGTGGCAGGTATGGGATGCGGGGAGGCTTTGGGGCTGGCAGTGGGGACATGGAGATGCTGATGGCCCAAAGAAGGCCATCTGGTGCCACTTTTCCACAGGGTTCCGTTCAGGGTCACTTCTGAGCTGCACCACTCCTGATGCTCTCCAAAGAAGGAGGTTCTGGTGCATCCAGCATTTTTTGGATTACCAGAGTCTCTGGTGCCTGGAGAAGACTGTGGAACCTAGGCTGTGCTGTGGGTGAAGGCCAGGCTGTGTCGTAGTAAAGAAGGCAGAGGCAGTGGGGCAGGAATTTCCCCATGCCTTTGAGAGATGGGGGAGCAGCCTGGTATTGAAAAGTGGAGAAGGGCCATGGACTCACAGGGTGAGGGTGATGAACGAGTCACTGCATCAGTTGCTTTGTTCCCCAGGGATGTCCCCTCATCCCTCTCCACCTCTCTGCTGGTGGAGGTGTGGTGCCAAGGGGCAGCAGGAGCAGAAGATGACAGTGGAATGAGGACCATGTATCCCCTATGGATGTGGACCAAGCCCCCTGTTCTGCAGCAGCTTTGGGTCCTGCTTGGCACATTCCAAGGGGTTTCTCTGGGGGCAGGATCCCCAGGCACTCTCATAGCAGCTCTCTGTGCACAGCAAGGCCCCCACTGCTCTCCAGGTGATGCTGGTGCTGGAACCTGAGCAACTGACAGAGATCCTCTGCAGAGAGGTGTGATGTGCTATGTTCTGCTCAGCTTTGTGCACCTCCAGGGATGAGGCAAACTGGGGAAACAGGGCTGCCATTTTTTCCTGACTTCCAGCTTGCACAGTGAGCTCGACTCTTCAGTGCTCACTGAAATCCAGATGTATCTGTTCTGGGGCTGATACACCCCAAACGGAGCTGGGGGCAGCTGCAGGCACTGCTCCTGCTGCCTCCCTGGGTAAATAGGTGAAGAAACCTGCGCCTACAATGAGAGTTGACCCAAGCATCCTTCACACAGTTTGGTTCTCCCAAACTGGAGAACTTTTCTTCTGAAAATCTTCTAAAGCAGCATTCAGGCAGCAATCATTATCCTGCTCCTCTTTTTTTGTGGAAAAGGGCTGAGACCCTTGGCTATGTCCACATCCCTCCACACCTCGTGAAGAAACCAACTCCTGGGACTTGACAAAGCCTTGGTGGGGAGCAAGTGACATCCTTGTGTTCTGTCCTGCAGCTGAAGTACATGAAGGAGCTGGAACAGGAGAAGGATTTCCTGTTGCAGGGCCTGGAGCTTATAGACCGGGCTCGAGATTGGTACCACCAGCGCATCCAGCTCATGCAGGAACACCAGCGGCTCCCGGGGAATAAGAGAACCAGTCCTGTGAGTCTGGGGCTTCTTCTGACTATGTGTGGGTTTGGAGAACAGGGCTGGGAGGTGGCTGGACCTGGAGCTGGCCCCATGGCAACCTCCAGCCTCTTCTTCCCCATCCTGCAGGATTTTCCTGAAGGTGGCCAGAGACACCTGGGGTGCCTGGTCCCCAAGCTGCAGGAGGTGAACCGCTGCCTGAGTGACCTTCTTTCTACTGCTGGCAAGGTGAAAACAGCACATCAGCAGCTTGAGGTTGTTTGTGTGATCTTAGGACTCATTCTATCCCCCCCTTGTTGGTGGCTGGGTTGACATTGGAGCTGCTAGAGTTTCCCCCAGCTCTGGGAAGGTGATGGGTGACAGCCAAGAGGACAGCACAGCTGGTCCTGAAATGGGCTGGAGGATGCTTAAGGCATTTAGGGGACTAAGGGAGATGCTCAAAAAAGGTACACCTGTTGTCAAGGAAATAAGGAGCCCAACCTCCTGTGATGCTGAGTCAGCCACTTCCAAGCTGACTGTCCTGCTGGGCAAGAACCAGGCACACTGGCAGGAATGCTTCCGCATTCTGCCTGTTAGGCTGGAGACCCTGTGATGGTCTGTGCTGGGATTTTAATCCTCTGCTGGGCTTCTCTCAGTTCTTTGTGTGCCATAGAAACATCTTGCCTTGAAGAATGGCTAGGAGGGGCAACAGGGTAGGAGGCTCAGTGTCTCATCCCTTCATCTTCTCTACAGACAGCAAACCCCTCCTCAGCCCTTAGTAGGCTGGTCCCTGTGACATCCCCAGCCTCCACAGGCTCCCAACAAGTCATCAACATGCTGAAGGAGCAGAATCGGCTTCTCACCAAGGTGAGCGGAGGTAGGGGTAGAGGAAATGCCCTTGGGGGTGCTGGGAAAGGAAGGGGATGGGATGGGGCCAGGCAAGGAATGACAGGCAGTGGGAAGTGTTCCTTCAGCCTGGCCAGTCTCGATCATCCCAGAGAAGGGTATGTGGGCTTCACATGGAGACCCTCTGGCACACAGCTGTGCCTAGCTGTCTCCAGCTGTTTGCTGGGTGAGTCAGTGGCAGGGATGGGGCATTCCTGACAGAGGGAAAAGACTGACAAGTGGCTATCACAAAAAAGTGCAGAGGCTGCAGCTGGTGGCTGCCAGGTAAGAGATGGACTGCCAGGGCCAGGCTCACTGCTGCGGTTTCTGTCCCAGCACGTGCCCACAAAGATGCTCTGGGGGCTTGAGTCCCTCTGCTCTGGAGCCAGGCTGGGACAGCTGGAGGTGTTCACCTGGAGAAGAGAAGGCTCCAGGGACACCTTAGAGCCCCTTACAGTGGCTAAAGGGTACTTTATGGGCACTCTGAAAGCTGGAGAGGGACTTTGGACAAGGGCCTGGAGAAACAGGACAAGGGGGAATGGCTTCCCACTGCCAGAGGGCAGGGTGAGATGGAATACTGGGAAGAAATCCCTCCCTGAGAGGATGGTGACACCCTGGCACAGGGTGCCCAGAGAAGCTGCTGCATCCCTGGAAGTGTTCAAGAACAGGTTGGACAGGTCTTGGAGCAATCTGATCTAGTGGAAGGTGTTCCTGCCCATGGTTAGGGGCTGGGATGAGATGGGCTTTAATGTCCTCCTACCCAAAGCTTGTGATTGTGTGGTTCTATGAAATTTTACCTGCAGCACACCAGTTGCCAGCATTTTCCTCCTCTAACCAGTGTTTTCCTCCCCTGTCTTGTGCAGGAGGTGACTGACAAGAGCGAGCACATCACCCAGTTGGAGCAGGAGAAATCTGCCCTGATCAAGCAGCTCTTCGAGGCTCGTGCCCACAACAACCATGAGATGAGCCAGCTGGACTCCACCTTCATCTAGCATATGCCTCCCCTATCCCATTCCCAAACTTCCCGGGGAAGTCTTCAAGGGACTCTTGCCCCAAACTCCTCACACCCGCTGCTCCAGGTGTTGTGTCTCGAGGTCTGTGGCTGCTGGTGGCATCTCTGTGGGAGGAAGCTGAGACTCTTCTTGAGGAGCATTGCTGCCCTGCTGGTGGCTTATCAGCCCTGCTGCTCTCAAGCTGCTCCTTTCCTGTCTCTAAATGGGCTGTAGGGATGCTGTCCTCAGCCCTGTGACCCCCAGCATGTGGGAGACGTGGCTGCTGGCTGTGTGGGGTGAGCTGCTGTGCCCTTGCTGACTTAGGCTGGAATTTGGGTGCTCTTGGGAAAAAGTGATGCATCTTCAACACTCCAGCCAGCATCTCCAGACAAGCCTGGCCCTTAGAGAGTGCTGGCTCCTGCTTGTCCTGCTGTTGGAGGACAAGATTGGAAATCCAAGGAGGCATACCTGGCCCCTCTCTGCTGCCTGTGTTCTGCCTGCCAGAGACACTGTCCTGGCCCTGTAGTGGCCAATCTGGTGGTCCTCATGGCAACTCCTCTGTCATGGTCGTGGTTGTGGTAGTGATACCATAGTTGCTGTTTACTGCAGTAAACAGTTTACTGCAGTAAACCCATTCCCTACAGGAGTCTGCAAGCTCCTGTAGGGAATGAGCCATATACCCAACCAAGATAGCCTACACCTCTGAGCTGCTGTTTTGGGCTGTTGACAAGTTGAGACAGAAACCACACCCTTTACTTGGCTTGACCTGGCAAATACTTCCTGATACCTGCCAGGATTAGATTCTTTTCATGATGACTGTAAAAGGAGAAGTAATGTTCCATAGCCTGAGGATGCTCACATCAGCCTGACCTCACAGAGGGGCTTTAAAACTTGGTTTTGTATTTAACTGAGTGTGGGACAGAGCAGAGGCTGACAGGCTCCTCCCTGTGCACATCTCCACACGGAGAAATGGCAGCTCATGTGGTTGTGGAGGCTTCTGCCAGGGATGACATCCTGACTGTGAGCTGCACTCCTCTGCAGGGAGTGCACCACCCTCTGTTGAGGGGTGGTGGTGGTGGTCTAAGATGGGTCCTATTAGATGGCACATCTCAGGACTCCTTCTGCTTCCCACTCAGCCCAATGATGCTTAATCTGAATGACATTCGACTGTGGCTTGGTACTTGGTATCCATGGTACTTTCACTGGAGATCCCATGAAGTGCAGCCTGACCCTCTATACCCCCAAGGCCAGGACCTTTCTCTCTGGGGTTGTTTTGTGCTCTGACTCTCCAGACGTGATGCTGTGGTGCTGAGCTGGGCAGAAGGTGCTGGCTCTGCCCTGAGGTGACACATGCAGGCCAATTCTGTTCTCACTCCTGTTCTTATCTAGCAGACTCTGTCCCATCCAGCTGTTCTCTGAGACTGATTCTGAGCTAAAGCTCACTGCAAGGCATGAATCCCTGCTCTGCCCTTGTGCCTGCAGCTGGAGTGAGGATCAGCAGAGTGTTAGGGAGATGGTGGAGGAGGAGCAGCAAGGCCATGGCTAATCATGTCCCCTTTCTGCAGGAGTTGGGTGTTAGTTGTCCCCTGGGCATCAGTGCCCACCATCCTTTTTGTGATGCCTCCTCTGGTGTCCAGTGCCTGTTCTGCCTGAAGTTTAATTAGAACTGACCCTTTTTATGAGGGTTACTTGTCTGTAGGGATAATAAAGTGGAGTGACCTATTTAATTTATCCTTCTGTCTCTCTCCCTGAATCGGCCCATCTACTGCTGCCAGCCCTGAAGTCTCTGACTGTCCTGTCTCTCAGTGCAGGGGGAGCTGAAGCTGCAATCTGGTGAGCAAACAAAGAGCCCAGGGGTCTCTGCATATGGACATGTTTCCATGTCCTTTCCCATCCTCTGGGCTTCCCAGGGACTGGGGATTCCCTGTCCCCTGCTGTGGGGAAAAAGAAAAGCCACCTGCACCCCTTCTAAGTGCTGTAGCCTCATCCGTCTACTCCTTCAGAAGCTATGCTTGGGGCTCACACTGCTCAGGCAGTGCTGGTGCAATTCACAACCTCTTACTTGCTCTTACGTACCCCTTCTCAGAGCTGCCCCACAGTGGTGGCAACAGTGGCTGGTGCCCTGCAATGACTCCTTCCCAAGGGATCAGCTGGCAGAGCCAAGAGGGATACCCCAGTCCACTTACTGGCAGCTGGGCAGAGGGATCTCTGCTATGGCCTCTTCCAGGTGCTGCTTAGGGCAGCCACTAGCTCCAACTGGGGCAGGAAGAGGGTTGGTAATTGCCCTTGGTTCCCATTTTATGCCTTTGCTTGGATGTGGAGCTCATGTAGGTTTCCAAAGGAAAAATAGTCATGGTTCCCACTCCAGGCTGCTCCATGCAGAGCCAGGGCAGCTCTTTCTGCCCCAGCCTAGAGGGGTTGTCCCAGCCCTGGCCCTCACCCTGCTTTCTGTGAGACTGCTGCAGGTTGCAGGGTAGCCCTGGCAGTGCCACAGCCTTCTGGAACCAGGTTTTCCCTGGGAACTGCAGGGCTCACTTCAGGCTGCCACTCTGGCCTGACCACAGTGTTTCTAGGTCCCTGACCTTCCCCTGTGGGTCTGGGCTGTGTCTACTTTGGCACCCTTAACTGTGGGGGCTGCCTCAGGAGCCATGAGACCTGTGTTTGGGGCCAGGTCTGTAAGTAATATCAATGCTGGGACATGTGGGTGGACACCTTCCATTCTCTTCAGGCTTCTTCCTGCTGGAACTGGGTTTGCATAGATCTGTGGCACCTCCAGGACTCTAATAGCTGCTGGAACCCACTGTGTGAAGCTGTGGTTACACTGGGAAGAGCTGGTGCAGGGATCTGCTGTCCCTAGCCAGGACAGCTTCTGCCAACTCACCTCACCTCCCCACAGCCCTCCACACTGGAGGTTGTCACATGCAGGTGCAGCACTATGGGGTCAACATGCCTGCCTCTGGGAATTTAGGGTGGGTGTCAGGGTGACATTGCATGGGGTGTCCCCACTGCCAGGGCCTGGGGCTACTGTCTGAGCAGAGTGAGCAATCTCCTGAGCTCAGTCCACCAGTACACCAGTGGAGGTGTACCTGGCCCCTGGGCTGCCCAGGGATGCAGAATCTGATCCTGTGTGTCCTCAGCCATGAAGTTCGCGAAGGATCCAGTCACCCAGGTTTACCTATTTGTAATTTCTCTCTTCTCCTGCCCAGCTACATGCCCTTTACATGCCCTCTGAGCCTGGGCTCCATGTGAGAAGAGATGCTGTCCCAGCAGAGCTATTATCCCATATGCCAGAAGGAACAGCTACATCTTGGGCCCCTGACCTGAATGTTCTATCTTTTTTGCTTTTCTTCCCTGCCATATGGTCAGCACTGCTGGGCCACCACAGTCTTTGCTGCCCTGGCCCTGCAGCTCTCTCGCTCTGCACCTACTGTCCTGCTGTTGTCAATGCAACTCCCTGGAAAGTGAACTGAGGATGTGATGACCTGAAGAAGACCCTGGGTCCTGGGGATGGTTCTCATTGGGATGGGGAGCTGGGCCATGCAGGGCTGACTGGACTAAAGAGGTTCCTGTTGCATCTCAGACCTGCAAGTGGTTGCTGATCGTTGCTGTGATCCCTCAGTTAGAGCGTTCTCCCATCCCAGACCATTCCCGTGCTGTGTTGCTGCAGCCCTGTCTGTATCCTGGGCTCTTGCTTCTATCCCAGGTTCCAGAATGCCAGCGTTATTCTCTTGGCAGGGATAAACTGCCTCCTGCCTTAGGAGCGCCACCTGGTGCTACTCAGTGCTCCCTGTTCCCCCTCCCGCCTGTGGCTGACATTTGCAGCACTGTGAGCAACGGCCCTCTCCCATGTGGAATGGAGAGAGTCTGCCCTCCCCACTGCAGGGTATGGTGGAGGCTAAGCCTCTACTCACCAGTATGACTCATTTCTGGGGGACATTTCCCATCCTGAGGGAATCAGTCACGCCATCCAGGCTCTGCTTCAGTGTCCCATCAGATCTCTGCCAGGGCCAATGACTCGCTGTGGCTGTGATCCCAGCCTGCTGTGGGCGCTCACCTCTGACTGCACAGCCATCCCACTCTGTTCCAAGGTACAGCTGATTGAAGGCAGATGCTTTCTCCAGGAGAGCCAGGCTCCCAGAATCCCTGCTTTGCTCTGCAGCTGTGTACCACAGGGACATAAACTCCCCCACATTACACAAAGAGACAGCAGCACATGGCAGATACCCAGCCCGGGAAAAGCAGCTGTCAGGAAGCAGAACAGGGGCTGAGGTCTTGGCCAGACCCAAAATGTCTCTTTCTGGGACACACACCCGTGTGGCAGTGGATGCAGACAATGGCTGGAGGTGGCTCCATTCTCCTGCTGTGCCATTGGGACACCTCTGATTGCCCCTCCTGGGAGATGGGATCATGCTCTGGGTGGGAACAGGCAACTGGAGGAACAGAGCCTGCACTAGGTCTGGGCTGCAGTCACATTCCAGGGAGCCATCAAAATCCACCCATGTAAAAACACTCTTTGACTGCCCTGCCTCAGCTGTAGATGAGAGCTGGGCACATGGACCATTGAATCAGAGAATCAGAATCCCAGACAGCTTTGAGTTGGAAGAGATCTTCAAAGACCATCTTGTTCCACACCTTCCCATGGGCAGGGACACCTTCCACTAGACCAGGTTACTCCAGGACCTGTCCAGCCTGGCCTTGAGCACTATCAGGCTGGGACAACCACAGTTTCTCTGGATAATCTGTGTCAGGGCCTCACCACCCTCACAGGGAAGAATTTCTCCCTAATGCACTATCTAACCATTGAGGCCATTCCCCCTTGTGCTGTGACTTATCCAGACCCTTGTCCAAAACCCCTGTCCTGCTCTCTTGGAGCCGCCTTAGACACTGGAAGAGTCTCTAAGGTCACCCTGGAGCCTTCTCCAGACTGAAAAAGCCTAACTTACACAATCTTTCCTCAGGAGAAATGCTTCATCCCTCTGGTCATCTTTGTGGCTCTCCTCCATGGACTAACACATCCCCAAAGCAGAAAGCCTGGACTATTCCATAGGCACTAACAGCCCAGCGCTTCACTCATCTGTCTTGCTGCTGTATGGCCCCCTCGACATGGGGTAGGGGAGACATGACTCCTGCGGCCAGATCCAGGGGACAGCACTGGAAGTAGCAAGTCCTTTTGGCCCAGAGTCTCTCCTGGGCATGTGCCCTCCTTTTACCCCCAAAGCTTCCCTGCTTTGGATCTAAGAGAACCCACAAATATGCCATGGGCCGCCAGGGACAACCCATCCTCAGGTCCAGGCAGGCAGGCAGGTTTGGTTTATTTTGGCTACTGAAAACAACTCCTGCCCATGAAGGATATCTGTGAGTGTCTACAAGCCCAAGAAGACGCCAGGTAGGGACATGATTGCAGTAGAGATGTCCCCTGGCCCTTTTCCTTGGGGGTAAAAAAACTGCCAATTTTTATTATCTAAATTATGGCATCTTCCTGTCAAGAACCTGAGGGCAGGCAGGGCTGCCTGCACTGCTGGCCCTGGGCATCCTGCAGTTGCCATGGACAAAAGTTACAACCACATCCATGTCTTTGTGCCCACAGATGAGGACCCACAGGGCAGAGTGACACAGCGATGACAGCCCAGTCCAAGCAGGATGTCCTAGCCCAAGACCCTAGCCCCGGGTCCCCCAGGTATGGCCTCTTTGCTGAAGATCACTGTTCCCATGTGATGCTGCTCAGACTGGGAAAGGAAGTCTTTTGTCCTGTTCATTAAATCAAGAAACCCAAAAGACATTGCCTTGGCCCCCAAGGTTTTGTTTAGCCCTAGATGAAAATATTTTGCACTGAGTTCAGTGCAGGCATTTGAAACATTTCCCTTTTTTCTTTCTGAAGGCATGAGTTCTGCTAGGCAGAAAGCATCCAGTTCTTTGGGATCCTTCCAAAATCTCCATTAGCTCTTCAAATCTTCTGAGACCTTCATTAGTCCTCAGGCTGAACCACTTTGTGGGAAAGACCTTGTCCCATGGGTGGATCAACCATCCCACTGTGCCAGGCTGGGAGGCACCCCAGACTCTGAGTCCAGTGTCCTATCCCCTATGATGGTTGTGCCCTGGCCAGCTTGGAAAGGCCTCAGCTGGTTCAGCCAGGCAGGTAATAATCAAATAACCTAACAATTCCATCATTAAATATTTAGTATTGATGGCTTAGGAAGGAAATAATTTGGTTTTGTGAGAGACATCCTGGTGCAGATGCTCCTGCACCGATGCCAATGCCTTCTCATGGGTGGCTGGTGAGTGCCTGCAGCTGCTCCTCCATGCCAGGCTGCCAGGTTTGTCCCATTGAGTTAGAGGGACCCAGCACCCCAGCAGCATCCCTGGCACCCCTGTGTCCATGACAGCTGGAGGCATGTGGCTGATTGTGGGGAGGTTCTTGATGAGGTCTCCAGGAGCAGCTTCACCCCTGCAGTATCCCACACTTTGCACTGCCTGGACACTTGCACTTGTCAGCTCCTGTTTTACTTCTCTGTCTCAAATACTAAGTGGGTTTTCCTAACCTGGTAACTTTTCACATTTTCCTTGGATGAGTAGACTGTTGCATCACTGCCAACTCCCAGAAAGTCATAAATCTCCCTAGCCCTCCTAAAATCAAGGAATTAGGAGGATAAAAAAGAAAAAACAAACAAAACAAACAAACAACCCCCCCAAAAAACAACAACAACAACAACAACAACAAGAAAACACAAAAGCACCTTTTGTAAGCAATACTTTTATGAGAGAGTGTTTATTTCTCTTCAGGGTCCTCAGCCTTCTTCACTCCCTTTGCTCAGCTTCTCATACAGCACCTGTCTCCAGAGGGAGCCCAGAATTATGAAACCAAAGGGGCTATGAAAAAGGTAAGTATTGCAAAACTTAATTGGATTGTTGGGGGTGCGAGGCTTGGAGCAGCTCATCCCACAGGATCCAACACCCCCAGGAATGACCCAATTGTTTTGCATTCCGCAGGACAGCTGTGCCAGGAATTCTGTGGAGGGGCAGACCTCCCACTGTGACTGCACCATGTCCCAGGAACAATGGGAGCTGGAACCCATCTCCCTCTCCTGTGGCTTTTCCAGAGATTTCGACCATTTTAGTGGGGACATGAGCTGCTTTTCCTCCTCCTGCCTCACAGTGGGATTGGGAGCTCCCTCTGCTCACAGGATGCTGGTGTGCTAGCCTCAGGATGGGATGTTGGTCTGCAGAGTAGTATCCTTTCTTCATGGTCCCTGGGCCCCTCCTACCCTGTTGCTGCTGGCTGGGGGCACTAGGGTGATGCCTTCAGAGCCAGGGAACTTCTGCCCACCCTTCCAGCTGCGAGATCAGCTGCAGGGCTGAGAAATGGCTTTCCTGTCCCTGGCATGTGCCAGTATCAGGCTGTGATAAGCCACCTTGGCTGACCACTGCCACAGCTCAACAGCTGCTGGGTACTCCAGCACTACCTGTGCTAGTGACTCCCTCCACTGACGGATGGGGGAACATTGCTAGGCACTGCTGTGCCAGTATCCATGGTAGTGCTCTGCTAGATGCCCAGGGATTCAGGCACTACTAGAGAAATCCTCTGCCTTGGGCACACATGAGGGCATGAGCACAGCAGCACAGCTGTGGCTGTAGATGCACATGCTGTGCCAGGCTGTCCTGTGGACATGCACACGATATCTGTGCACACACTGACTGTGGTCGTGCTATGTACATGCTCATCCTATATCTGTTCACATCATGCTCATAAGTTACGCTGTCCATGGTCACATGTATCCTTGCTCACACTGTGATCCTGGTCACACCAGGGCTTTGCTCGCACTGGACCCTGCTCTCACCACACCAAACTGTTCCCCTCTCTTTCCTGGCTCTCCAGCAAGGCAAAGAGGAAAGAGGCCTTCCATGGGCAACCAACCAACTGCTGGGGCTCGATGTTCTCCCCTCCAATGCCCCCAGATACCCTGGACGCATGAGCACTGTTGGTGCTCATCCTGCAGCAGCCTGGGAAAAACAGGCTAGGGATAAAATTAGCTGGAGTTTTTATTACTGGGATTTTATTTTTAAAAGCAATGGAAAGTACATCACTCATGGGAAAACCCCAGAGGTCTGGGCCAGCCTATGGGATAGCAGCATGCCTCTGCTCTCTGGTGGATATCCTGCTCACCCCAGGAGGGATGTGATGTGGGAGCCGGCAGTAGGAACAATGAGCATGGCAGCAAAGACTATGAGGGGGCTGATCCTGCCCCCTGGGATGCACCAGGGTGATGCAGTGGCACATAGGGCAGCAGGGACAGCTGAGCCCTGCCAGGAAGCATCACATGGCCATAGGGTCCCTGAGAAACTCTGGTGGGAAGGACCATTCCTGTCTAAGCAGTACTGGTACCTCCAGCCAGAGAAGATAAAACTGGGGGTCTGCAAACTCAGGACAGTCCTGGAGAGTTTGGAGAGGGATGAAGCCACCAGCTCTTCCAGTGCATGAAGTGAAGGTAGAAGCCAGATCCAACCCATCCTAAAGCAGGCAGTTCCCAGTACTGGGGTGCAGCAGCTCCGTGATAAAGGATGGTGCTTCTGGAGGTTTGCCTCCACTGCAATAGAGGGATTTTGACAAGTACAGAGAGGAGGGATCTACTGAAGGGTGAAAATCAGAAAATCATGGCTGACTCAGGACACCCGCCAGCTGAAGACAGCTGGAGACAGGGAGAGGGCTCAAGGAAAGTGTCCCATATGCTTGCTGTCACTTTACTCGTTCATGGACACCGCTGGGTGCAGGAGGGCACAGTGGGAATATCACAGCTGTGGTATTGCTGGCTGCTCCCAGGTTTATTTGCTGAAAGTGATATGTGCCAGCAAGGAATGTGGATTCTGACATTATTTTTTAAACAAGTGGAACTTGCACCTATAAAGATCTCACCTGAAACCTTAAACCTACTGCTAGGAGCCTAAGCAAGTGCCTGGTACCCTGGTGAGCTGTCCAGTGACTCCCAGGAGACCCCAGCTATTCCAAACACTTGAAAGATCTCTCCTCATGCAGCAACCCACTGCTGAGCCACAGAACCTGGCGTCCACCCTCTGTCTGCCTCTCAGGAGTGATGGTCCTGGCAGATTATTGAGAGGAGCCTGAGCAGCACCTGCAGCCTGGCACAGAACTCAGGCTCTCCATGCCTCCGGCTGAAAGTGGCTGGGACGTGGCAGCTGCCTGGCAGCTCTTCTTGACCCTGGGCTGGGGAAGTCCTGCTGTGATTTGGCAACCCCCTAACCACAGAAGAACTGACATTGCCAATCTCGGGGCTCGCTTCCAAAGAGAGATGTGCAGGGTATTGGAAAAGGAAGCTGAATCCTTTAGCAAGGCACATAAAGCCTTCCTGCATGACAAGGTGAGGGTAGGAGACCATGGCAGCTAGGCAGGCTTCCAGTGCCAGTTTGGCACTCAAACCAGCCCTCAGAGACTGAGCAGGCTCCTGCCATGGGAAGGCAGAGGTGTGGGATATTCCACGGGCTGCAGGTGGGCATCTGCTCCACTGTGGACCTCCATAGGTTTCAGGAGCACAGCTGCCTCTTCATGGTCATCCCCAGGGGCTGCAGGCACCTCTCTGTTCTGGCACCTGGAGCACCTCCTCCCCTCTCTCTCCACTGAACTGGGATCTGCAAGGCTGTGCAGTCATTTTTACTCTTTCTTAATTACATTGTCCCAGAGGACCCTTTGTTCACTCTGGCAGGCTGAGCTTTGGGTGGTGGTGGGTCCAACACAGGGACAGCTTCTGGTGCTTTCTCACTAAGGCACTCTACAGACCCTCACTGCCCAGACCTTGCCAATGCAGTCCCAAAGACACCATGTCCCCCTGGCAGGATGGGGACCAGACTAGAGCAGAAGGGGGATGCACTAGAAGGGGGATGTGGATGCTCATCCATAGCAGCCTTGTAGACTTGATATTTTCTGAGCTTGAAAAGAGCTAGCTCTTCTCAAGGGAAACTTTTCAACAGTTTTCTTTTTCCCAAAACAACCTTGTGTAAAGAATATTCCTTTCCCATAACAACAGGTGTTGTTTGCTATTTCTGTTACTTAGCCGATGGGAGAGGTCTCAGCCCTATGGACCAATAACGTGTCTTCTTAGCGAAGCATGTTATAAAAGGGCTGAATGAATTGTAAATAAAGCCTTCTGATTTCTACTGCCTCCTGACTGGAGCCAAGCATCTTTATTTTGTGTCCTATTGTGACACAGCCTCTGCCCAGCTCCTGTCTTGTTGATACACACCAGGCAGGACCATGTCTGTCCTGACAGAAGCTTCACACACCTGGGTTGATGTCAGCTCTCCTGAGGACTCGCCAACCTGGGCAGCTCCTCCAGCACCTGATGCAAGTGTGTTTGAGATCTGGACCTCACTGTCTGCTCCTCAGAAACGAGATGAACAGCTGCTGAGTGCCTCTGGCAAGCTGCCTGCACCACCAGGTGCTGCCAAATTTCACACCCATGTACTGTTTCTCTGCTGAGGGTTTAACTTCAGCCCTTCCCAGGGACTTTGTGCAGAAAGAAATTACCCCAGTAAAGAAAGCTTTTCCCCACAACAGAGTAGAGTCTCCCTGCAGCACCTGTCATTAGCTCATGAAAGCATGATTGTTCTTCCCTCTCACAAAAACTGAAATCCACGTCAAACTGGAAAATTTGCACTCAGTAGTTTCATCCAACTCACGTACTGAAACCTGACAGCAGGAGGTGGGACAAGCATCCCTCCCATGCTCTCCCTGGGCATGGCCCTATCCCTGCAGGTACAGAGGAGCACCTGGAGGTCACTGCCAGTTTCCTTCCAATGAACCTGAGTAGGTTTTTCTTTTCCTTTTGTCCTAGGAACAAAGCACAAATGTATCTTAAAAGGGCAGGGCCATGGCCTTGAGTGAAGCCTTAGCAGCTCTGAAGGCCTGAGATCATCCCAGAACAGCTATTCTCTATCTCCTTTCCTCTCATGGTGACTCAATCACCTCTGCAATCTACTTCAGCCTCAGGGATGCATTTAACTGATGCCATCTCAGGTGAGGGTCCTGATTGCTCTCTTGTCCTGAAGCAGAGAACATTTGTCATGGGACCTTTTCTTCAAAATATTTTGTAGATCAGACCCATAGAATGGTTTAGGTTGCAAAGGACCTTAAAGACCATCTCCTTCCACCTCCTGCCATGGGCAGGGACACTTTCCACTAGCCCAGGTAGTTCCAAGACCTGTCCAACCTGGCCTTGGACACTTCCAGGATGGGGCAGCCCACAGCTTCTCTGGGTAACCTGTGCCAGGGCATCACCACCCTCACAGGAAGGGATTTCTTCCCAGTATCCCATCTAACCATTGAGGCCATTCCCCCTTATTACTTCTAGGCCCTTGTCCCAACTCCCTCTCCAGCTCTCCTGGAGCCCCTTTAGGCCCTGGAAGGGGCTCTGAGGTCTCCCTGGAGCCTTCTCCTCTCCAGGTGAACACTCCCAGCTCTTCTAGCCTGGCTCCAGAGCAGAGGGGCTCCAGCCCTCAGAGCATCTCCATGGCCTCCTCTGAACCAGCGTTAGTGAAGGAGGGAGCTGGACTCCAGACAGGGCTGGGACCCTGCCCAGCACTGAGTGTGATGCTGTGCCATGGGGGCTGTGGAGCTGTTCCAGACTTGCTTCATACTGAAGCAACATTCTTCATGTTTCAGAGATTTGCACAAAGCCAGATGACCAGCCTGAAGTGGCCTTAAGAGACCCAAAGACATGTGTTTTGGGACAGGAACAGGTGGTACCTGTAGCCCTGGGGTGTGTCTGAGGATGTCCCTCTGCAGCTGGAGAGATCCCTAAGCATTCTTGGAAGCATCTAGCTGCACATCAGTCACATTGGTTTGCAGCATGTGGAGGAGGAGGAAATTAATGAGGCTTCCCATGGCTTTTTGAGATCTTCACAACACATTGTTTTCTCACATTCAAGCTGGTGCCATGCCACAATCAGCTCAGAAGCTCAAGTTTCTCCTGAAAGACAAATAAAAGTCCAGTTCTGCAGATATGTCCAAAACCTGAAAAGTATAACCATGAAAATCTCTGCCAGTCATAAATATTATAGGTTTTTCAGTGTCAGGATTTTGGGTTATCTGATTCCCATCTTTGAATTCTGAGTTATTTGAGAAAAAACTCTTAAGATAGCTGAGGGGCCCTGGGGTGCACCAGGAATTCAGAAGGAGAGTTCATACAAAAGGCTTCAGGTTGGGCAATGGTGGTGAAGCAGGAGGGTTAAATCTGGGGAAAAATGGATTTAATAAATTTATTAAAGCTGAATGATTTCCTGGCCAGGGTATGATTTAGCTTAACAGTAACAGGTGATTCACTACAGCTCTACAAAGCTCATCCCTGTTCCTGGGCAGCCCTGTGGAACCTCAGTTTTCCTGGAAGGAGACAAGTCTCACTGCTGGAGGGCTTGCCAGGAGGTGGATGCTGAGGGATTGTCTTGGGAAGGTGAGCTCCCAGTGGTGTTTGCCCAGAGTGGGAGCTATCAGCACCCGGGAAAGATCTTCTACCCTTTGCCCAGATGTCAGCAGGTTTGGGTGGGGATCCTGCAGGGCCTGGGCAGCAGGAACAGGGAGGGATGCTGCCAGGAGGCACCCAGGGCTGAGAGGTAATATGGGCGAGAGAGATCCCTTGGCTGAACCATGTCAAAGCACCCGCTCTCTTGCCCTTGTATTGCAGTGGGTCCATTGCTGCCAGCCCCGAAACAGGACTCCTGCAGCCAGTCAGGAGCATTCCGGGCTGCTTCAGGCACCTCGCACTGCACTCCCTGCCACAGTGGTAGGAAATGAATCTGTGCTGTGTGTGCCACTGTCTGGCTGTGCCATCGACTGCCTGTGCCATCATTCGCTTGAGTGTGCCATCACTTGCCCTGCCTATGCATCATGCTGGCATTGCTGTGCTGGACACAAGGGGCTTGTTCCACTACCAGGAGCAGTGACAGCTGGAGGTAGGAATAACAACAGCCTGTGACATCCCCAGTGCCCCCTTCAGAAGGGTTTTTGTACTCCTCTGTGCCACCAGCGACTGGGAACCCTGGGAGGCCTGGGAGCAATGTGACATCTGACTTCCCAAGGGCAGTGCAAGCTGAGTCCTGGGACCTCTGGCCAGTGCATTTGGTTTCTGGCTCTGCCAGCAGGATGGCACTGGGAAATCCTATGCAGCCAGGAACAAAGGGTGCTCTTACAGTCTGGGTCACAGCATGGGTCCCTTGTCCAGGAACAAAGGATGCTCTTTCAGTCTGGGTCCAGCATGGGTGGCTTTGAGTCATCTCCTGACCTCCAGCAGTCAGCTAGCTGAGGTTGCACACTGGAATCCCAACAGGCAGGGAAGGATGTGGCTGCCCATTTGGTGGGGAGAGGGTGGGAAAATGCCATTTGAACTAAGGCTGGGAAGAGAGTGCACATCGTGTCAGCTAGGGCTGAAGCAAGTCCTGGACTCTAGAAGAGGAAGTGGCTCTCCTGAGATTTCTTGCTGCATTTTGGAATGTGAAAAGGACTGGAAATGTGCCTGCTGGCTGGAGGGGTGTTCTTAGGGCTGTGTACCTTTGCATGGAGGCAGTGACCATCTGTCACAAGAAAAATCCATTATTGGGGCCACAAATTTAACTTTAGGATTGTTAAGGCAGTCACTGGATTGACAAAGGACTGCTCCAGGCTTTTGGGGAGACCTAAGCCAGTGTGCTAGGGCTGCTCTCATGGCTCCTGATGGAAAAGAGTGGGAAAAGAGACCAGCAAAACCGAAGAGTGCAGATGAGATGTTTCCATAATGCAGAGCTTTCCCCAAAAGGACTATGGGGTGGAGACGGACTGTAGGGTGGGGANCAAAGAAGAGGAGAGACCCCTCCATTCCCACAGGCTGTGTTTCCAGTATGAGGTCCTGGATCACACAAATATAGTTTCCTGCCAAAGATTTGCAGAAGCCCTAGGACAGGACAGGACAACTTCTCCAGCTGCAGTGCTGTGTAGCAGCATGAAGGGACAGAACGTTGCCACTGGCAAGTGAAACCCTCCATGGGATGCTTGTCCTCAAACTGACTGTCAGCATTAGAGGGAAGATGATTTTGCTCAGTGCAAAATGGGACACCTTCCTGTATCATTTCCCAGAACTCAGGAAAGGGGTGGTGGAGCAGCATCAGCTTGCTGGCTTGGGATTTGCTGCTGGAGAGCTGCAGTATGGCAATGGGAAGGTGGCTTATGCCCTAACAGAGATGTTCCTGCCTCCTGAACTGGCTGCTATGGCACAGTGCGAGGGTGGGGGATGCTCGGGGCCCTCCTAAAATGTTTGCTTTTCCTTAACAACTCTAGGGATTTGAGGGAACCTCTGGGCAGAGAATTTCTCCATGGATCAGCAATGGGAAAAGAGCAAATTCACTGCAAATTCACAAGGAGCTGATGGAGAGACGCCAATACAAACCACATCCTTTCAGGTTACTTGAATTCTCCGTGCAGATCAGTACAATAGCTGAGCATGGAGTAACAGGTTCTGTTTGGAGCTTCAAGGGACACAAATCCCTCATATAGCCAGGTTAAATGTAAATAATTGGGCAGTAAGAGACCACTTCATGTCAAAAAGGATGTGGGTTTTGGGGGACAGTGGACAGTAGTGCTTGTACCCACTCCAGGAAGAGAAGACACCCCTATGCACCCTACCTCCCCATGCCCTGCTGCCTGTCCTCCTCCCATTCACAGGGACTTTTGCAGCATCCCAAGGCCCTGTTCACTTCAGGCCTCTGGGTGATGAGTAGCAGGGTTGGCAGAAGGGCCCATCAGCTTCCCCCAGCTGCCTCCTACTTGGTCAGAGTCCTCTGATGCTTTGGTGGGGCTCAGCAGGGACAGCCTGGGTGTCTCAGCCTCTCCCAGGGAGTCCATTCTTGATGTGGGTCTCCATGGAGCTGTGGTGATGGCTATGGGCTGCTTCAGTGAGCCTGCTGCCCTGAGAGCCAGTCAAGGGCTCAGCCTCTCCATGGCCCAGCTGCTCACCATGACCATGGCCTTGGTGCATGTGGGGATGAGCTGAGATTATTCAAAATGTGGTTTCTCACTTGGAATTGGAGGTTGTGGCTAGTGTTGGCCAGTTTAAGAAAAGTGACAAACAGTTCCCTCTTTTATTCCAAGCAGAAGATAATTTTCCCCTCCATCCTGCCAGCTCTGTCCCTACCCCACCTCCATCCCCTCCCTCACACTGAGGATGGGGATCAGCCCCTTGCCACAAGGCTGCCCAGGAGGATCCCCACGTGGTGATCCCTTCCTTCATGTCATGTGCTTTGCTCGTGTTCGCCCAACGTGTCCCACAGGCTTAGGGACAGGTGAGCCTGCAGTGGCTGCATGAAGCCAACAGGATGTTGACCATGACCCTGGGCCTCCATGTGCCGCAGACACCTCTGCCCTGGGGCCACAGCATAGGGGACAGATGTTCAGCTGGCAGGTATGGTGTCCTGTGCCAGCATCCACAGGCTCACATCATGAGCTTGGGGAGAGAGCTCGTCAGGCGTCATGGCAGGGCTGCAGGAACAGAGTTGTCAGCCTGAGGGGCTGCCCTGTGCCTTGATACTTCCCGGCCCTCTGTCTTGGCAGGAGAGGGCTCCTGGCAAGACAACCAGGAGAAACCACTGGGGCTTTTCTGATACCTACTTCCTGGCTGGTTCAATGCCAGGGCAACAGGGATCCCTGCCCATGGACCCCCTCAGGGCTTGCATCACACAGACACTGTCCTGGGAAACAGGAGACAAAAAAGGGTTTAGAAAGTGAGGCAAGAATAGAGATTTGTACTTGGATTTGATTTTCCTTCCAGGCAGGGATCCTTGCCAGCAGGGGGATTATAGCCTTGGATACACTGAGATCCTTCCAGACCTTCAATGCCTCTAGGAGGACAAGATCTGGGCTTGGAGCCAAGGCTGGAATACATCAGTGGGCTCCCATTCACAGGATGCAGAGGCCCAGCAGGAGCTGCACTGGTCAGTAGCTCTCTCCTAACTGAGGGAGGTTGTTGCATTCCCATATTTTTTAGTCTACCACTGTAAACACTGGTTGGATTAGCAGCTTCATTGGCCACACTCAAAACCACCCCAAAATGCCTCACATATGTGTGCATATGGCCTTATTCAGTGCTGGGACTCACATGGCTTCACTCAGTGCTAAGACTGGTGTGGGCATCCCCAGAAATTCCTGACAGGTACTTGCTTCCACTCCAGTCCTGACTCCAGCTTCGTGCAGGTGGAGGTGTAGGTAAGTGCACCTGAGCAAAAGCATTTTTCTGGCTCCAGGTTCACATATCTCTGCTGGACTGTGGGATATACCCAACAGCAGGACAGGCAGATGGGAGGTTTTGTGATACACCACACAGAATATTGTGACTCCTCAGTGCAAGGCAACAAGATATTGGGGAGACAGTCAGCCCCAGCAGCTGGGGAAGCCTAGACATCCAAGGTGCAAGATTCACTCTGCCTGGAGGTCCCTGATGGAGAAGTACCTCTGGGCTTGCACAGTGGCCTGCATTGGCCTGCACTAGCCAAAAAATACACCTGATGTCTCAGCTGAGTCCCAGGGTATGACAGTCCACATCCTGACTGGAGTCACAGAGCACAGGGGACTGGGAGCAGGTTCCCACTCCTCCATCTGTCTGTGCCTCCAGTGCAGCTCCCAGGCAGAACTGAGATTGGGAATGGGAGTGGGATTGGGATTTGGATTGAGAATAGGGCTGGGGGATTTCTCCCATGGACCACAGCCTGTGGACGGGTGAGCAAGCAGCCTCAGCCCAACCTGAGACCAAAAGAACAAGTTCCTGCTGGTATTCCTTGGTCTGTACTGCAGAGCCAGATGGGGACTATGCTCCTTCTGGGAACACCTCTGCAGCCTCATGCTTTTCCAAATGTCGTTCTGGCTGCTACAGGGACTAGGCTGCTCTCCAGCCAGCCCCTTTCTGTCCCTGCTGGTTCTTGGTCTGGGTGCCTATGCAGAGGAACCCCACCTGGCTTCCAGTACTCCCTCAGGAGCAGGTCAGGACCTTTGGGGCTTCTGCCAGGGCTGAGATCACTATTGTGCTCTGGAGTGTGTTGTGGGATTGTTTGTGCATTGCTCAGGGCTGGCCGGCACTGGGCCAATCCCAAAGCTGTTGAATGCTTCTGGATTGAATGGTCTCCTGCACTTGCTGTTGGCTGAGGAGCTCACAGAGGGGAGCAGAGAACCCTGTCCCTAATCCCTCCCTTCAGACCCCAGCCTGTTACAGTGTCTGCAGGTTCATTGTGTTCTTCCTGTTATTACCCAACCACATATGGGAGCTGCAGGGCCGCCCACCAGTGCTCCCACATGTGCTCATCCATGTTTTACAAAGCCAGTGAGCAGCCCTGAGTCCCATAACCAGCACACCCCACCTCTCAGAGCCACCAATGAGTTCCATCTCCTGCTCCAGAGTCTCCTTTGATCCCTCATTCAACCCTGCAACCCTCGTCCAGGTGGCTGCACCTCAGAGGCTTTTGTAAGAAGAGATGGATTAGAAAACCTCACTCCTTTGTCTGGGGAAGTGGCGGTCCCCTGCACTGCTGGGTGACTAATCCACTCCCCACTTTCTTCTCTTTGTACTCACCTTCCACTCTGCTCCCACGGATTATTTCCCCTGCTCCATGGTGGGGACAAGCTTTTCTACCCAGCTGGGATGGATGCCAGCATGCCCTGTCTTTCCTGGAGAGTCTGTGCCTGTGCCTCTCCTTGAAGAAAGGCTGGGTCTCCCTGAGTCACTGAGCTGAAGCCCATGTCCACACCAGCTGCAGGGGATGTAGAAATACAGACAAAAGTCCTTAGGTGCCTCAGACATGCTGGTGACACATCCTCATCCAGTTTTACCTCGGATTAAGCTCTCTGTGTTCATCTGGGTATGGGATGAGCCAGACACAAGCACAGTAGGGAGTTGGGGCTCCTGAGCTGGTTTCCCTTTGTCTGGGACATCCATCCCTTCCTCTGGGCTCCTGTCCCATGATGCAAAGAATGACAGAACCATAGAATGTCCTCAGTGGAAGGGACCCATAAGGATTACAGAATCACAGAATCATTAAGGTTGGAAAATACCTCTGAGGTCATGGAGTCCAAGTTCTGGCCCTGCACAGACACCCCAACAATCCCAGCCTGTGCATCCCTGGCAGCACTGTCCAAACACTCCTGGAGGTCTGGTAGCCTCAGAGCCGTGCCTATTCCCTGGGGAGCCTGAGCAGTGCCCAGCACCCTCTACGGGAAGAACCTTTTCCTGATATCCAGACTAAACTTCCACTGACACAGCTTCATGCTGTTGCCTCAGGTCCTGTCACTGAGCAGCAGAGAGATCAGCACCTGTCTGATCTCACAGTTAACCTGGTTCCTTGTTGTTATGGCCCCATCATGGTGGTGAAACAGGCTGTAATCATGAAAAATTGGCGTTAAATTGTGCGGAACTTATTGCTGTCCCACAGCAAACCCTGCTCCTGCATCTGGTGGATTGTCTGGTTATTTCAGGTTTCAGTGCCATTTTCATATCTGGTCATGCTGAGGGGATTTGTCCCTCCCACTATCAAAGCAGTTCCCTAAAAATTCACAGCATGCCTCTGTCCCTGTGAACGGTCAAGGCAGGATGAACAGCGCTGTGGAGGTCAACAGAGATGACAGAGATGAGATGCTGGCAGGCAGACAGATGGCGAGCAAGGTGGCAGGCAGACAGGTAACAGTGTGGCAAGTAGAGAGGTGGCAGAGTGGTAGTGTGGCAGGGCAACCAGGCTGTGCCAGGCTGGCTCCCCACATAGCCACTTGCTCACTGAACCTGATCATTTGGGAAGATGGTATGCTTCACAACTGGGTCCTGCAGAGGTGACATCTGTTCTTACTTTTCTTTGATGGTGCCCAAAATCCACATCCCTGTTTGCTCAGACAAGGCTGCTCTCACCTCCTGCCATTGGAGCAAGTTGCCTGCTTCAACTTCCATGGCAGAGAAAGCCCTCACTACCCCTCGCTTGCTTTTTTCCCACGGAACTTTCTTGTGCCTGAAGCTCAGGCACTGCCCACCTGGGGCACCCACCTCTGCACAGACACCTGCTCCTCCCCAGGGACATGGCTGGGTTCCCTGTGAAGGAACTGGGGCTGCCCACACACCATGGGCAGAGGCACTGCCACCCTCGGTGCCCTGCTCTCCAGCCTGTGGTGCCTTGACAGGGCTACATGGGAAAGGAGAAACTACATGAACTGCACCCCCCCTCCTCCCCACCCCTTAGTGGGGCAGCAGCTGGCAGTGCCGAACCCTGGCTGGGCTGAGCTCAGACAGCTGTGTTGGGGTGCTCCTCACCTGAATGTACCGTCATGGGCTATTTGGGTATTTCTCTGTCTATACATGTATTTGCCTGGCTGACATTCCCCTGGGAATAGGATTATTTTCACCCCAGCATGTCCAAGCTTTTGGTGCCTTCCTGTTTGCCCTGGAGGCTGAGTATCCTGGGACACCAGCGATTGTCCAGGGTTTGGCACAGGCTCCCTCAGACCTCAGCTCACACCTCTTACCCCCTTGGGGCTGGAAAGAGGGTGGCAAAAGTGACCCCATGAAGAGGAGGAGCAGCCTCCCCTCCGAAGGAATGCCAGCCCCCCTTTCAAAGCCACCCATGAACAGCCAGGGAATAGGATGGCCAAGTCTGTGCAAACCAAGGTATGGAGGATACTCACATCTCCCAGGATGGGTCCCACCACACCAAGGACCAGATAGGAACTTCCTCCAAAGTCCCCAAGACCAAAAGAAGGATGAGGAGCAAGGGGACCACCCCTACTCCCACAGGGCTCCCCAAACCTGTTTCTGCTCCCTACTATCCAGAAAATAGATTTTTTTTGTTCCTTTTCAGTCTTTGAAGACCTCATTGCTTGTCGATCTAAAGGTGAAGCAGGAGGTTTGAGAAAGGGATTAAGTGCAATCCAGAAAAGATCTCTGTGGTAATCCCTGGTGCAGTTGCACTGTAGAGGATGGTAGATGAGTGCCTCAGAAGGTAAGGTGGGCAGCATGAAGAGTCAAGAATACACAAGTATTTTTCCCATAGAAACTTGAGAAGAGTTAGCCTGGGAAGGCAGAAGGGTAGAGGAAATGATGCTGTGCTGAGCCTCAGGGACAGGACTTTGTTTTCCTGTGGCATAATCAGCACCCAAGGGGAATAATGTTTTCACTGAAATTAATAAATTAAGGTCTTGAAATAGATTGACATGGATTTTCCAGGGTTAAGTGCTTAATGAATTGAAGTGAGTGGGTAAACCCCTGCAAACAGACACAGATTGAACATAGCAGTCCTGCAGAGAAGCCATAGGGATGGGCACTGCCAGGGTGACGATGACTCTCTGTGCCCCTATTTAGCCATTTTCTTCCAGACTCTGCTGCCAGTTACTGCTTTGGGGACAGCACTGAAGCTCGTCCCCTGTGGGACCTCCAGCAGCAGAACCTGCACAATGGAGTGGTGCATCAGGGCTGGGGGCTCCTGGACCACAAGCCCTGGGCAAAGGCTTAGCCCCATGAGCACCTCTGCGCCCCAATACCACAGTGATGGGCAGAAAACTCTGCAGAAGGTCCACTGCTGGTGCAATGTGTGCAGAGCATGGGCCTGCGAGCATGACTGTGAGTGGCAGGAAATCTCTTGCTGCAAAAAATATTGAGAAGTGAGGCAGGCGTGAGGAGCCTCAGCTCACATCCTCTGTGTGACAGTGTGACCGTCAGCCTGCAACCCAGCTGCTCTAGGAGGCACATCGTCCAGCCTTCTCTCCTTGTTTATTATTTTGTGCTCTGTTGTATCCCACTGTGTAAGCAAGCTGCAAATGTCCTTCTCAGAGGAAGGAGCTCAACCTCCTTTGGCTCGCTGCTCCCTTTGCAAATGCATCACATCATTCACTTGTGACCATATTGAAAACAGCTTCAATATACATCTGGGCTCCTCAGGGCTGTCACGAAGTTCTTGTGATGATTAAGAGCAGGAACACAGCCACAGTTGTTAATCATCGTAGATGAGAGGTTCTTGGAGCTTTTCTGTATCTCAGGATGTTCCCATGTCCCACTGAACCCATCTAAGGGCTTAGGCCCAGGGCGGGGGCAGGATGGGGTTGAGCCTGGGGTCAAGGACCATGCCCGGAGGGGTAGATGGGGCTGATCCCAGGCACATAGGCTGTGCCCAGGGAGGAGGGACAGGATTGGACTGAGGCCTCCCAGTAACGGTGATGCTCCAGGGACAAAGCTGATTCGAGAGCCAGAGCGGTGCCTGAGGGGCCGGGCTGGGGCTGATGCCGGGCAAAAGGCCTGTGGCCGGGGGGAGGTAGATCGGTGTGGTCTCGGGGCAGAGGGGGCAGGAAGATCTGAGTCCGAGTCTGGGACAGCCGCAAGATTCGCAGCCTGGGGCCGCCCGGCGCAGTGCCGCGGAGCCCAGTGTCCCGCCCGGGTGGGCCGGGGCGG
>VXBB01023223.1:35558-51883 GCA_013399915.1 Illadopsis cleaveri
TGCTCCGCCATGGCCCGCCGCCTGGCCGCCCTGCTCCTGCTCCTGGCCCTCGGCTGCCTACTGGGCATCCTCCTCCTCCTCCTTGGCTCTGGGGACACACGGAGCCCGCCGGGCTTCAAGGTGAGGGAGACGGCGCAGGGGCACCGAGCGCGGAGTGGCGGCGGGCACCGGGAGGTCCTGGGCTGCCGTGGGCTGGGGTAGCCGCCGTGGGCACCTCGGTGTATGGCATTCCCGGTGTGCGGGATTACTGGTGCAGGAGAGACGCCGGCATCAGAGGATCCCCAGCGTCACGGGAGGCGCCTGGGCTGACGGGTCCCTCATCTGTGGGGCGGGTCGCGGGGAGCAGCCGCTGCCGGGAGGGCAAGAACGGGGCTGCCCCAGTAGCAAGACCCGTTGTGTGGCACCTCCACTGCGGGACCCCTCGGCTGCAGCACCCTCGGCCGCCCATCCCTTGTGCCTTAGGACGTACGTTTTGGGAGGGGAATCTGTTGGACACACTGAAAGATAGCGGCCCCCCAGGCCAGAAGAGCCGAGTCAGCATCTGCTGCTGCGGCTCTGCCTGGGCCAGGGCTCCCCTGCACACCCCAGCATCTGCCCGGGCTCCACTGCATCTCCTGAGCCAGTGCTGCTGGGTGACAAATGCACTTTCCTTTGAATACAAGCTGCCTTTTTTTTTTTTTTTTTTCCCTTTTTTCATTGTAAATTCAGATGATGAAAGAAGTTCCCGAACAATTTATTATTGGCCAAGTACTCCTTTTGTAGGCCAAGTCTTTTGTTTTAAAATACTCCCAGGCTTTTGTCCTGAAAAACAGTTCATCTAAAACCCCCTTTTTCTCATCCCAAGCAATTTACTTGGAAACTTTCTGAGCCCGCCTGCATGCCAGATGTGCCACTGCCTTCTCTCTGGGTTTGTCAGATGTAATGAAGACTAGAATGAGAAGACGAGCTGGCTTAGCCAACATGACCCTTTTTGCTCTTAGTGTAACTGCCCATTATTAACTCCTTCTCTGTGACGCCTTTCTTTGCCACCTATTGCCACATGCTGGGGCATCTTGGGCAGTGCCGACCTGGTTTCAAAGTGGATTTTTTCTCTAGATTGGTTCCAAGACCCCATATGTAGCATTTGGATCAGCCTGGAAAACCTTTCTTCTTTCTGGTTCCAAGATAGACCTTTGGTTTTAAACCAAATGAATTCCCAGAAACCTTTTTTCTTGTGCTTTTTCTGGTACTTTTTCTCTCTGTGAGTGGTAGCACCTTCTAGTCTGCAGGCAGTGTTGCAGTTTGAGGCCAAGCATCCCTGAACACCTGCCTGGGTCCTGACCCTGCTCAGCACAAGGCCTGGCCCAGGCACTCAGGGTTCCAGGACTTCCCTACTGCTGTGAGGTCCAGCATGGTGTGTGCACTGGTGTCCAGCAGTGCCTGTTCCCATGGGTCTGGCACCAGGAAGGTGCTGAGGTGTTGCTTTCACACAAAGCTCAGTGCTGTTTTGAGAATGCAGAACTCTGTGTTATTTTAACTCAGTCCAAAAGATGGCCACATGGTTTAGAGGTCGGTCCTGCTATGGGAGACCCTCAGCATGTCTTCCGATGTATCTCTGGCAATTTCTGCGTCCTGTGGCTGCTATGGCTACTGCAGCAGGAAGGAAACCTGTCGCAACTCACTGCAAACCTGGGCACCGCATGACCTCAGTACCCTTGAAAGAGGCAGAATGGTGGGGGTCCAGAAATGGTGCAGGGGCAGATGTCACTCATACGACATGGGGCAGCCTGGAGAGCCTGTGGGATGGGAGCTGGAGTCCTGGGCATGGCCATGGGGCACAGTGCCTGGCACATGAGGCATTCTCAATGTCTGCATCTGCCTCCTCCCCTGGGCAGAGCCATACACTGATCAGGAACTCCAAGACCTACCCATGGCCCTTGGGAACATCACTGTCCTCTGTGTCTGCTCTGCAGGGGCTTTAGGATTGAGCAGCCCTGACTGAGGCTGAGCTGAGTGATGTTGCATTGGGGCAGAGCCCTTGGGACCATGGGTGACCCAGGAGGCAGCAGAGATAGGGCTGGCATTGGAAAACTGTCCCACTGTGGGGCCACAATGGGGACTCCTCTGTATCCCCACCACCTGCAGCATCACCAGGGTCTGGGCAGGGCATTCTGTTAGAAAAATCCCTGTGCCACCAGGAGATGCTGGTGTTGGAGACTATCTCACATGCATGAGGCCCTGCTAAAGCCCTGGGCGCCAGCAGGCAAACATGCTGAGGCTTTTATCCTCCCTCCTGGGGCTTCCCACCTGTAGGCCCCCTGGAGCCCACCTGCCCATGCCCATGGCTTAGCCACAACTCAGACCCACACGGCAGCACACTCTGCTCTGGGGAATGCAGTGGGTCTGACGCCCAAGCCCAGGGTCTGGGCAGGGACAGAAGGCAAAACAGGGACAGGATCCGGAGCCAGAGGCTGACACCTTTGCACACCACTGTAGGGGACCCCATTCATGATTTCTGTGTGAATGCTGAAGGCATGGGGTGCCCTTGGGACTGAAGATGACATTCCTTCTTCACTGAGAACATACTAGGCTGCATAAGTCTTGTGCACACAATTCCCACCCCTGCTTATCACTGCCACGCAAGGACAACTTCTCCACAGGGACAGGCTGGGGTGCCAAACCCTGTGCCCCGAGGAGGGGCTGGCACGAGGCTGTGGTGGCTCCTCTCATGCCGGGGTGGCTGTGGGTGAGCTGTTGCAGCAGTTAGCCAGGCACTCTCTGCGGTGGTAGTGCCATCATGTTGCAACACCTCACCTCAGCGCAGTCAAGCGCTGCTGCTGCCACCGCCATGGCTGGGGGGCCCCTGGGATGCCCCTCACCCACCACTCCATACCTGGTGGCAATGGGCTGGGGGTGCAAGAGGAGAGATCCCCACCCTGGCCCACAGGTTTTGGCAGCAAAGGGCACTAGGATGTGCCTACATGGGGCAACCAGTTCTGCATCCTGCCCCAGTGGTGACACTGTCCCCCAAACATGTCACCTCTGCATGGTGCTTGCCCTGGGTGCAGGCTCCATGCTGCCTCTCACTGCCTGCACTTCCCTGGGCACGCACATGTGCCCATGCACACCCATATACATGCCCCTCCTAAATGCATGTATGCACAGACATGTGCACCCATGTACATACATTGGCACACCTCTGTGCATATACACCTCAACTGTGCACACCCACAGGCAAGCACCCCTACATACCTACCTCCACACCTAAATTTGCACACACCTTTGTATGTCCATGCACACACACACAAACACACTCCTGCAGCATGTACACCACATGCACACATACATGCATGCGCATCCATGCATGTGCACATACATGTGTGCACCTCTCTACATGTGCAACTCCACCCCAGGTATGTACCCCCATGAATGCATCCTGCTTCCAGCTCTCCATGGGGTGAGAAGTGGGGCACAGCCGAGCCAGCCCCGCTGAAGGCAGGAGGAAGCTCTGGGAACCAGCCTTCCCCCGTCACAAGTGGTGGGTCTCCTCCTGTTGACCCTGGAGCCAGCCCTGTGGCCATGTCCCTTCCTGCCATGGGGTGAGTGTGGCGTCCCCCTCCCAGGCTGACTCCATTCTTGGTGGGCGGCACCAGGTATCCCTGGCACTGCAGGTCATCCTCATTGTCTCATACTCCAGCATCTCTCAGCCCTTGCCATCATGTAGATATCCCTGTCTCCAACCTTGTCCCTCTCTGTGGACTTCAGCCCCTCCATGGCATCTCCAGGCTAGAGACTACTCCCAGGGTCTCCGCTGTGCTCAGCCCTGAGTTTGGGGATGACCTATCAATGTTTTCCCTTTGGGGACAGCCTTGTCACCCTGCTCCTGCTAGTATCACTCCAGGTGATACTTGGGGTAATGCAATGCCTTGTGAGCAAACCGGAGACATCTGCATGGTGGCTACAGGATGTGTGGGCACATGTGCCACTGAGGTGGACAGAGAGGGTCCCCTGAGGCTGGACCCTCCTCAGAGTCCCCTGTGCCTGGTCAGTGACTGCTCATCTGGGGACACAGGGGTGACCACGGTACTTCAGGGTGGGCAGGCAAGGCAGAGGTTGCCCTGGTGAGAATGGACTGTGGTGCCACATGCTGGGCAGAGAGGGCATTGAGAGCCCTCTAAGCCTGACCAGAGCACTCACCCCAGCACCCAGCACAGAAGGCTGGGGAGGGATGTTGGGGAGAGTTGTCAGCCTCCTTCCTCCTCTTTGCAGTGTTTGTCAGGAGCTGAAGCTGCTTCACTGCTTCAGCCAGGCCAAAGAGGGGGATTCTCTGCTGGCTTGTAGCTTTTGGCCCAGGGCATGAACAAATCACTGGGTGTGTCTGGGAGGGTCACTCTGTGAGATGGTCCCCTGAGGGAGCAGGAGGTACCACTGGTTGAGGGCCACGGGTTCACGGTGTAATTTGGGCTACCTGTAAGTGGAGATCTCAGGTGTCCCTGCCTCTGCCCTGACACTTCTGTTGCCTGAGCTGGTAAAAAACAGGTGATATTGACAGAAGTGGCATGGGTCACCCATGGCAGGCAGGGCTGGTGTGGCTTCCAGAGCCGGGCAGGGATTGGAGCTGCCTACTCCAGCCTTGGCTCTCTCAAGTCTGGGCAGGGCAGGAGCAGACAGAGACTCATAGGAAGTTTAAGCCTTAGATGGCTTCACCCTAGAGATGCTCAGCTGGGGTGATGCTGAGTCCTGCCATGCTTTCCCCCCATACTCACAGCCCTGAGAGGGCACAGCGGGGGCCAGCATGGGCAGCCCCGAGACCATGGGCAGCAGAGGTCAGGCAGAGGGGTCCACCCTGGGATGCTGCAGGCAGCATGTATGGTGTCCCCTCCCTGGGAGCTGGGTAACCTTGTTTGGCAGAAGGAACGGGGTTATTTATAGCCATAGAATGGCCGAGCCATACAAGGGCAGAAGGGATGAGGGGCCTGGCTGCCCTTCTTTGGCCAAGAGCATCCCGAGGAGCCATTTCAGGTGTCTCTCCCCACCACCAGTCCCAGGGACTTGCTAGCATGGCTCAGCAGGCAGCCAGGAGTGATGGTAACCTGGGGGGAAGAGACCCCTGGGCTGCACTCAAGGGGATCCCCTTACCCAAAAAAGCCAGAGTCCCTGTGCTGTTCCATATAGTGTCTCAGAATGGCCAGTATCCCACTCACAGTCATATCCCAGGCAGTGCCCTGTTTGGGCAGATGTAGGCCCGGCAGTGCCAGGCCGGGCTTAGCAAAGCCTGCATCTGCCAGATCATGGTCTGGAGCTGCTGGGTACTGATACGGTAGGAGTGGTTGTGCACTGAGCCCCAGCGCCTTCCCTTGGTAAGGGCTGGAGCAGCCAGGGGACCTTCAGCCTCCAGGCCTGACCCACTACCTTCCCCCTGCAGTACGGCATCGTGCTTGACGCTGGGTCCTCCCACACTGCCATGTTCATCTACAAGTGGCCTGCAGACAAGGAGAATGACACCGGGGTGGTCAGCGAGCACGGCATGTGTGATGTGGAGGGTAAGGTCTGGCCCTGGCCCGGGGCTGGGGGCTGGTGGCGGTGTCTGTTGCATGCCTGTGGCAGGGCAGCATGGTGTGAGTGCCTCTTCCATGCCCAGCTGCCTCCCTCTGTATTCACTGGTGTAGTGACGTGTTCTAAAGGGTTCAACTCTATTCCTAAAATGTCTCCCAACTCCCCCCAAGGCTTGCAGCCATGCATGCTTGTGGTTTATCTTTTCCTGCCAGGTAGTGAACTACCAGGGAACAATCCAGCTCCCTGCCTAGCCCAGTGAGGAGCAGGGTTGGTTTTTCTCTCTATTTATCAACCTTTCCCCGACTGTCAGCCAGCAGGGGATGTGGTATGGGCAGGGAGATGTGACTGGTCCCTGGATGGCTCCATGCCCACAGAAAACAGCCTTTTGGACAGCCTGGAAGGGGCAAAGCTGCTCACCAGGCATCTTCACACTGAGCATCATCCCTTCACCAGTAGGGAGCAATGCTGTTTCCTCTTCACAGGTCCTGGCATCTCCAGCTACAGCTCGAACCCTCCGGCGGCTGGGAGAAGCCTGGAGCACTGCTTGAACCAGGCCTTGAGAGATGTGCCCAAGGAGAAGCACGCAGGCACCCCACTATACCTGGGTGCCACGGCTGGTATGCGCCTGCTCAAGTGAGTGCTCGGGGGCCCCTGTCATGCCACTGTGACATGCCAGCTTGCCACACTCAGCAGGGGCAGAGGTGGTGAAGGATGGCTGAATTGTTGCCCCTTTGCTGGGCAAATTTCTTCAGTACTCAGCTGCCCAGTGCTGTGTGCCCTGCAAGAAGGGGTACTGCCTTTCAGAGCAGGATATGCTGTGCAGGGCACAGCCAGCACAGCACTAGTAGAAAGGGACTAGTGGGGGGCCAGAGCCAGGATAATGCGCCCAGATTTTTTGGATGCCAGGAGGAAAATCCCTTGCACCCACTGTCAGCCTGATGGGACACAGTGAGAATAATCACCCCTCAAAAAGCACACGGGGGAGGAGTAGTGCTCCCCACACTCAGCCCAGGCAGGATGGATCCCATTGTCCGAGCAGGAGGGAGCACGCTTCATTCCTACTACCTGCTTCCTCCAGCAGACAAAGGGAATTAGCTGGTGGTTTTTTGGGACATGCCTATGGGTACCCAGGCAAGGGCTCACCTCTCTCCTGGTCCCTGCTATGGCAGTGCTGGCTCCCACAGGCTGTTGGGACAGGGAGGGCTCTGCAGCATTGTGGCACAGGCCTGTCACTCTGCCCTCTTACTTGGCCCACAGCATTGCAGACCCACAGGTGTCAGATGCTGTCCTCAGAGCTGTAGCAGCCACGCTGAAGATGTACCCCTTTGATTTCCGGGGTGCAAAGATCCTGTCAGGGGAAGAGGAAGGGGTCTTTGGCTGGGTCACTGCAAACTATCTCCTGGAGAACTTCATCAAGGTAGGCAGGGGATATTGACATTGAGTGGGATGGCTGTGGTGGCTGGGCAGCTCATCATGTGCTTATGCCTGCTCTTGTCCTCCTTGGCTCAGCGTGGATGGCTTGGAGAATGGATCCAACCTCAGAAGAAGACCCTGGGGGCCATGGACTTTGGGGGTGCTTCCACACAGATCACCTTTGAAACGAGGGACATGATTGAAAACCCCAGAAATGAGGTGGTGCTGAAGCTGTATGGCCAGGCATACAAAGTGTACACCCACAGCTTCCTCTGCTATGGGAGGGACCAGGTCCTCAAGAGGCTGCTCTCCAAGCTCCTCCAGGTACAATGTGTGCTTGATGTGGATGCTGGCTGTCATGACGCCACAGTTACCCCCTCACCCCGGTGTTTACACTGTCCCTCAGCCCTGGACCAGCTGCACACCTTTACCAGCTGACTTGCGTTTTGCCCCCAGCCCTCTCTTGTGTTCCCAGGGCTTTCTCCCACCGTCTCCATGAGGTGATGCAGCCCTTGGCTAGAGGCAAGACACACCAAGCCATTTTGAGACACTTCTGGCAACTGCTCTGTGTCTCACTGCTCAAGCTCCAGGGGAGCTGTGGCTATGGCACACCTCATGCACCCCATGTGTCCCTCCTCTGGCAGGCTGACAGCTACCAAGAAACTGTCTCCCATCCCTGCTGGCCTATGGGCTACAACAAGAGCCTGTTGCTGAGCAGCACCTATGACAGCCCCTGCACAGAGAAGGAGAGGCCAAGCCTTGCCCTCAACACCACTGTTACCTTGGTCGGCACCGGAAATGGGAACCTCTGCGCTCTGCATGTCAGCAAGCTCTTTGACTTCATCAACTGCTCCTTCTCCCGCTGCTCCTTTGATGGTGTTTTCCAGCCGGAGGTTTCAGGAAACTTCATTGTAAGTCCTGGCATGGAGGAGGGTGGTGACACAGCTGCTAGCTGGGCAGGTTGTTCCCAGCTCCCCAGCATCATGTGGCAGCAAAGCCAGACCCCCAGCTCCGCAACAGTGGTTGCTGGTGCCCACCACACTGGCCTGAGAGTCTGCTCATGGTGAGAAGGTTTGCTCCCAGCCTGTCCCACAGCTGCTCCCTTCCCTCCATCAGGCCTTCTCTGCCTTCTTCTACACGGTGGACTTCATCCAGACTGTGATGGGAAGACCTGTGCACCTGCCAAGTGACCTGAAGGATGCTGCAGACACTATCTGTGCCACCAGCTGGAGTGAGGTGGGCTTCCTGGGCATCATGGGAAGGAGGGTGCTGCTTCATGTGGGCTATCACCCAGGCTTTGAGAGAAGCCCTTGGAGGTCACTGGGTTTCCTGGCACCAGTGGAGTAGGGGGAAGGCAATTGATGGCTCCTACATGGGACTGGGAGGGGCTCAGGTGGGTATTGACAGCCTTGGCCCCACAGATGTAACCACCCTGAGCTTCAGGCCATAGACACAAGCCTGGCCATTGCTGGCTTGACCCCTCTTCTCTTTCCCTCTGTGCATCCCACCCAGCTGCTCCAGAAAGCCCCCAAGCTGGAGAAGAGGCTGCCAGATTACTGCGCTGTCAGCACATTTGTGTATTTGCTCACCACCAAAGGCTACAGCTTCAACAACCACTCCTTCCCCAACATTGCCTTCCAGAAGAAGGTGGGTAGCACCAAAATACATCCCCATCCCATGGGATCTCTTTGGAGTTAGGCCAAAGAACCCTGCAGGAGAGACGATCCCACACAGAAAAAGAGCCAAACAGAATCAAGGAAGATCTCAGTGAACAGGGGCAGGATGGAACTCTCAGTTTTTGGAGGGATCTGCTGAGGGATGGAAACAAATGAGCTGAGCTGGCTGTGGGGTGGTTATAGGGTCAGGTCCTTCAGCCCTTCCTTGGCCCTCAAGACACCAGCCATCCCAAATAATGCTTTGCTGAGGCTTTTTGGGAAGTTACCTCAGGGTGGGATTCTCACTTTTGCCTGCACATGCCATGGGATGTGCAAGGAGATCAGGACTGTCCTGAGTGCACAAGGTTTTACTCCCAGGGGATGAGCCCAGTTTGGCACAGGATGGTCACTGCTCTGTCCCTGGGCTGCCTGGACCTGTGGGCAAGCAGAGGCTCAGGGGGCTGTGGGCTTCCCCACACTATTCTTCCTTGGGCTGACACTGAGGCAGGCCCTGAAGGGTCTGGAGCACAAGTCTTATGAGGAACAACTGAGGGAGCTGGGGGAGCTCAGCCTGGAGAAAAGGAAGCTCAAGGGGGACCTTCTCGTTCTCTACAACACCCTAACAGGAGGTTGTAGCCAGGTAGGGGTTGGACTCTTCTCACAGGTAACATGACAAGACGAGGAAATGGCCTCAAGTTGTGCCAGGGGAAGTTTCAGTTAGATTTTTAGGAGAAATTCCTTCATGGTAAGTGTGGTCAGGCATTGGAACAGGCTGCCCACGGATATGGTAGTTACCGTCCCTGGAGGGATTTAAAACATGTGCAGATGTGGCACTTGGGGACGTGGCTAAGTGGTGGCCTTGGCAGTGCTGGTGTTAGTGGTTGGACTCCATGATCTTAGATGTCTTTTCCAACTTCAATGATTCCATGATTCTAAGGTGTCCTGAGGCCCACGCAGCTGAGCTGGCTGGGTGGTGACCATGCCATGCTGTTTCCACAGGCAGGAGAAACCTCCATTGGCTGGGCCCTGGGCTACATGCTGAACCTTACCAACATGATCCCGGCAGAGAAGCCCTCCTCCCACAAAAGCATGTTGTACAACTACTGGGTCATCCTCATTCTGCTCTTTGTGGTCACCACCCTGACATCCCTGGTGACTGCCATTTGCCTGCTCCGACAAAGCAAGTCCAGCATAATCTGATGGCAGGGACAGGGTGGGCTATATCTGCAGGACCAGCACCATCCTACCTGCTGGAGCTCCACGGTCTGAATGCTTGTTATGTGGCAAGTGCTGAATGTCCTCCTCCAAGGCCTGACACCATCCCAGAAGGAAAACTGTCCCCTTTTTCCCTCCCCTTGCCCTCAAACTGCAGGAAAAGATGGACAGAAGAAGATCACTGGCCCTGGTAGAAGGGCTTAAATGTTTCCCAGCACTACTCAGGGATGGACCCTGGAGCAGGCTTGGGAATGGGGCATTCAGAGCTAGGACATCTTTTTGCCACCAGAGCTTAGCTGAACTGGGCCAATGAGCCCATGCAATAACAGGATTCGTTTTCATGTGTATGCGTATGAATGGGGAATATTACTTACACTAGTCCTTATAGCTGACATTGCTAGCCTGTCCCTGAAGCATCAGCCCTGCCTCCTGGGGAGCTCTGGGCATCACCCAAAGCCCATGTTGTCTTTCTGGCTGATGCACAAACCCCACTGACGTTCCTGAAGGCAAGGTCTTGGCCTTGGCCATTTGCCTCAGCTTTGGTTAAGGACTTAGCAACAATCAGATGTGGGAAGCTGGCAACTTCCAGGTCCCACTTCAACAACCTAGACATGGTGCCTTCACTATCCCCATAGTTCCTATGCCAGACTTGCCTCTGCCACAGCCAGAGATTGCTGCAGCTCTGTGGTGCATGGCCATGCTGGCACAGAGCCAATGGGCTCCCGCACTGTGGGGCTTTGCTCCGCGCTGGGATTTGAACCTGGCATCACCCCATACCAGGCAGCTGGGAGAATGCACCTTCATTTCCAATTGAATAAGAACAGGGATGTACAAACAGGAAGAAGGTTTGGTTTTGTTTGAGATTTTTTTAATAATCTGAAATAAACCTTTGTAACCACTGCTATGGCTCAGTGGCTTGTAATCAGCAACAGGCAGTTCAGCCTGGCTGTCCCATGGGGACAGAGCCCCTCAGCCACATCCACAGGTCAAGCTCTGCCCAAAGATCTCAGCCCGTGCAACCTGTCCAATGCTGAGACACCATAACAGTTCTGTGCACTCTACCAGCCTGGAGACAACCTCAAATAGACCAAGGTGGGCTGGAAACCTCACTCCAGACCCAGGCCCACCTGGAGGTGGAGGAGCTCCAGCCAGCCAGAGTCACCAAGCTCATGCTTCCCCAGTGCTGGAGGTGCAGTCACTCCAAAGGCAGGAGCAGGCAGCTCAAGCTGTTCCTCACTGCCACAGCCTCCAGCAAAACAACCTGCCAGCAGCCTCCACTGCCAGGGCCCAGCACTGGTGCTCAAGGGCGGCAGCAAAGCAGCTTATATTTGCTGCTGCAGTTACTGGCAGCTCAGAGACACCAGGACACACATCACAGTGCTCAGCAGCTGCATGGGACTGGTCCCAGCACTCCAATCCTTTGGGAAGCCTCACCTTGCCTTGCACGTTCCATGAACACTGGAGAGGAGTGGCTGCGGGGACCTGCAGTTTCTCACTGCCCTCTTTGATCCTGCTGGCAGCACCTACTCTGCTCCGTGGGTTTGCTCACTTCCCAACACCCTTCCCTGCTCCAGATGAACTCCTGGAATGCCATACTTGACTTAACACACCTGTTCCCTGCAGCACTTTGCTTTCTGCTCTTCCACTGGCTGCTCCCCATCTCTCTGCACAGGGCAAACCTGATTCTAGTTCAGATGATGCTGTGAACCCCCAAGCCCAGTTTCCTCCCCAAGCTCCTCATCTCCTCAGCACAGGGACTCCCTCCTGTGGTGAGGTTCAGGGCCTGTCTACGTATCTCACGGAGAAGGCACTTCTGGTTCCTGACGCAGAAATGCTGCTCTAAAAACCCGGGCAGCTCCCAGAATTCAGGCTGGGTTTCTTCTTCTAAGAAATTTAGCTGCAGCTGAATCAGCGCTGAACATCCACCAAGAGCAGACAATTTACCTAGTCAAGACTTGGAGTCTTGACATGGAAAAACCCCACATGCCCCACTGTGTGCATGGGATTTGAGGCAGAACCATTACCTTGCCAAGTAGTTATGTATCTGGACAGGCAATCTGGGACTAGCCAGTGACAGGGGAGCACGGCAGAGAGGGGCCCTGGGCACATGGTCATCCACTACAGGGGAAGAGGACACCCCAGAGGCCACCCAGCTGTGGGGTTCAGCTCAGGCCTGTTCAAGTAGGTATGAAAAGCCTTGCTGCTGTGGTGGAAGGGACATGAGGTCTGGCTGGGCTCAGGAAACATAGGGGACACAGCAACAGCTCTGCCCTCGCAACTTAGCCCAGACCCCTCTGTGCCTGTAGCCGTCTCAGAGCAATCCAGGTGCTGACTGTGACCACATTATCACAGAGGGACCAGAGCTCTCTGCTCCAACATTCACTGCAGAGTTGCCTCAGGCTGACATTTACCATCTGCTCTGCCCTTCACTTAATCCACAACAAGTGCCTTCAGCTCTCAACTTTTATTGTGCCCCCAGTGCAATGTGCAGGGGCCATGGGGGAGACAGCAGCAATCTGTGAGGTGCCTCCACCACAGTCTCACTGCAGGATTAAGTCCTGTGAGCTTTCCAGCAGTGTCACCAAGACCACCATTCTTACAGGCAGCATGGGCAGTGTCAGGTTGGGTAGGCAGGAGGGGGTGAAGCAGGACATGGGCACAGCATGCTATGCTCTGCTGGCTACTCAACCTCGTCACCGTAGCTGTTCCTCTTCACCAGTGTTGCAGCGCTGTCCCTGCCGTCTGCACTGGGGAGGTTTTCTGCAACAAGAAAGTACAAGTTCCCTAGACCTCCAACTACCCTGGTGATATTCACCCTGGTGAATTTGGCAAAGGTGGGCAAAGAACCACAGAGCCATGGGGAAGCACATAAAGCCTCTTCAAGTTGGTCTAGCTTTGGGAGTTCAAGGTATGTGTGGGAGACAGCAGCGAGCAGCCATGGGAATTGTCCAGCAGCGCCTGTCTTGATGCCCCTCCCGTTCTGCCCACCCTACTGAGCAGCAAATCCCTCCACATCTCAGTTACGCTCTCCATCCCTTACCTTATCCTTCCTCTTCCAGCAAATGAGCCTTTTGTGTTGGCTCTCATGAATACCCAACACAGGCAGGGCAGAAGGCAGCAGCAAGTACACCCAGACCACATCACCAGCCCTGGTCAGGAACCCACTGTGCCAGGTGCACAGAGGGACAGGGGAGGCGTGAAACCAGGTAAGGTGCTTCACCAACCATGGATGCTCTTGCTCCCACCCCTTGGCTGTAGGGTGTCAGTTGTGGGACTTATATAATGAGATTTTGTCAATGACACAGTCACCAGCTTAATTACAAGACAGGAACAGCAAAGNAGCCCGTCCCCCGCGGGGCGCACCGGGTGCTTGGCGGCCACATCATCCTCCACCCGCCGCACGCCCAGGTTCACCATGCCGGGGTTGCCGGGCCGGCCCTGGGCAGGACACGACGCTCCCGTCCCCCCTTACGCCCGCCCCTTCCACCGCTCTTTCCGCCGCGGCCATGGCGGAACCGGCAGGGCCCTTTCGTCTGCTCCGAGCCGGGACTGGGCGATTCCTCGGCTACTGCGGACCCGACAGGGCCGTCTAGTGAGAGCGGGGCGGGAGAAGGAGCAGGTGAGGGGCGAGCACGGGGCCGCGCGAGGGTCGAGCAGCCCTGGCCTGAGCTGCTTCCCTCCACAGTGTGACCGACGCGATGGAGGTCTGGGCCGGGGAGCTCGGCGGCTGCCCGGCGCTCGGTTGTGTATGTACTGGGGGGCGCAGGGGGCGGCGAGAGAGCCCGGACCTGAGACCCGGAGTGCTGGCGGGTCAGGAATGGATTTGGACCCAGGCTATGCCGTGTTGGACGCACTCTCCTCCTCCTCTCCCTTTGCAGCGGTGCCGCCGCCCTGGGACCTCCCTCGCTACGGGCACCCTCTCGCCCCGGGCTGCCCCCACCCTAGGCCCACCTCGCCCGGGGCGCCCCCTCTCTCCCGCTCCCCTCACCCCCGCTCCCCGCAGGGCTGCCCTGGGTCGCGGGGCNGCTCCGTGGGTTTGCTCACTTCCCAACACCCTTCCCTGCTCCAGATGAACTCCTGGAATGCCATACTTGACTTAACACACCTGTTCCCTGCAGCACTTTGCTTTCTGCTCTTCCACTGGCTGCTCCCCATCTCTCTGCACAGGGCAAACCTGATTCTAGTTCAGATGATGCTGTGAACCCCCAAGCCCAGTTTCCTCCCCAAGCTCCTCATCTCCTCAGCACAGGGACTCCCTCCTGTGGTGAGGTTCAGGGCCTGTCTACGTATCTCACGGAGAAGGCACTTCTGGTTCCTGACGCAGAAATGCTGCTCTAAAAACCCGGGCAGCTCCCAGAATTCAGGCTGGGTTTCTTCTTCTAAGAAATTTAGCTGCAGCTGAATCAGCGCTGAACATCCACCAAGAGCAGACAATTTACCTAGTCAAGACTTGGAGTCTTGACATGGAAAAACCCCACATGCCCCACTGTGTGCATGGGATTTGAGGCAGAACCATTACCTTGCCAAGTAGTTATGTATCTGGACAGGCAATCTGGGACTAGCCAGTGACAGGGGAGCACGGCAGAGAGGGGCCCTGGGCACATGGTCATCCACTACAGGGGAAGAGGACACCCCAGAGGCCACCCAGCTGTGGGGTTCAGCTCAGGCCTGTTCAAGTAGGTATGAAAAGCCTTGCTGCTGTGGTGGAAGGGACATGAGGTCTGGCTGGGCTCAGGAAACATAGGGGACACAGCAACAGCTCTGCCCTCGCAACTTAGCCCAGACCCCTCTGTGCCTGTAGCCGTCTCAGAGCAATCCAGGTGCTGACTGTGACCACATTATCACAGAGGGACCAGAGCTCTCTGCTCCAACATTCACTGCAGAGTTGCCTCAGGCTGACATTTACCATCTGCTCTGCCCTTCACTTAATCCACAACAAGTGCCTTCAGCTCTCAACTTTTATTGTGCCCCCAGTGCAATGTGCAGGGGCCATGGGGGAGACAGCAGCAATCTGTGAGGTGCCTCCACCACAGTCTCACTGCAGGATTAAGTCCTGTGAGCTTTCCAGCAGTGTCACCAAGACCACCATCCTTACAGGCAGCATGGGCAGTGTCAGGTTGGGTAGGCAGGAGGGGGTGAAGCAGGACATGGGCACAGCATGCTATGCTCTGCTGGCTACTCAACCTCGTCACCGTAGCTGTTCCTCTTCACCAGTGTTGCAGCGCTGTCCCTGCCGTCTGCACTGGGGAGGTTTTCTGCAACAAGAAAGTACAAGTTCCCTAGACCTCCAACTACCCTGGTGATATTCACCCTGGTGAATTTGGCAAAGGTGGGCAAAGAACCACAGAGCCATGGGGAAGCACATAAAGCCTCTTCAAGTTGGTCTAGCTTTGGGAGTTCAAGGTATGTGTGGGAGACAGCAGCGAGCAGCCATGGGAATTGTCCAGCAGCGCCTGTCTTGATGCCCCTCCCGTTCTGCCCACCCTACTGAGCAGCAAATCCCTCCACATCTCAGTTACGCTCTCCATCCCTTACCTTATCCTTCCTCTTCCAGCAAATGAGCCTTTTGTGTTGGCTCTCATGAATACCCAACACAGGCAGGGCAGAAGGCAGCAGCAAGTACACCCAGACCACATCACCAGCCCTGGTCAGGAACCCACTGTGCCAGGTGCACAGAGGGACAGGGGAGGCGTGAAACCAGGTAAGGTGCTTCACCAACCATGGATGCTCTTGCTCCCACCCCTTGGCTGTAGGGTGTCAGTTGTGGGACTTATATAATGAGATTTTGTCAATGACACAGTCACCAGCTTAATTACAAGACAGGAACAGCAAAGTAATTATTGCAGCAGGGAAGAACCAAGCAACCACGACAAGCTCAGGGAAAGCAGTAGGAAGTTATGACTGTACCTGCGGGCTGAGACACCCCACCAGTCACGGCGAGCTCCTGCGGGGACTTGCCTGTCTCCAGGTAAATCCAGAAGTTGGAACATTTCTGCGTCTCAGCTCTGGTTACCACGTAGCTTCCGAGGGACCCTGCAGCTGGGGCGGCCGAGGTGCTCCTGGGAGTGCCAGCAGCACCTTGGTGGGGACAGCACCTGCTGCCGCGAACCCTCCAGAGCCCTGGGGGCCGGGGCACAGGGAGGTGGCTGGAGCCAGAGACGAGCCCCCATAACAATGGTAAACATCCCTCTGTACCTCTCGGGTTGGGCACTTACCAGCAGCCAGCAGCAGGCTCCACTGCGGGCTGTACGGCAGCGTCTGCCGCGCCAGCTTTTGCAAGGCAAAGGCGGCCCCGCTGCCTGCTGAGACAGGGGCCGGGGTTACCGGACTCGGCCGGGACGTCCTCGCTGCCCCCGGGGAGCGGCCAAGGACAGCCCGGGGGATGCTGGGGTGGCTGGACCGGCCCGTACCTGCCAGGAAGCTGCCGATGCCCTTCATGAAGGCGTGAGACTGGCAGGCCGCGTACTGCTGCAGCGCCTGCGGGGACGCGTCAGCGCGGAGGCCGGA
>VXBB01023223.1:51988-105978 GCA_013399915.1 Illadopsis cleaveri
TCCCTCGCTACGGGCACCCTCTCGCCCCGGGCTGCCCCCACCCTAGGCCCACCTCGCCCGGGGCGCCCCCTCTCTCCCGCTCCCCTCACCCCCGCTCCCCGGAGGGCTGCCCTGGGTCGCGGGGCCGCCGCGCTGAGCCTTGGCCCGGGTTCGGCTACGCTGCGGCTGCCGGAGGAGCCGCGGTGCCCAGCCCTGCCCCTCGCCCAGCTGCCCGCCGCCGAGGCGCGTAGCCAGCTGCAGGCGCTGGTCTTCGGCATGGCCGGCTACATCGAGAGCCTGGAGAGGCGCCTGGAAGGTCCGTGGTGGGTTTAGAAGAGGGGAGGGCTAGCAGCTCCTGCCACCTTCATGGGATCGTCATCCCCACCTAAAGTGCCCTAGGTGCCCGAGTTCAGCCGCAGCAGGAGAGGGCTTCACCCCAGGTGGTTTCTTCTCACTGGTCCCAGTAGGCCAGAAGAAGAGCTGCTCCCTATAACTTCCCTGTTCAGGCTGGCCCGTTCTCAAAGCTGGCCAAGGTCTGCACCAGACCCCTGCAGGCAAAAGAGGACACAGTGGTATGTCTCTGTGTGGAAACACAGCCCTTATGGCCAGCACCACACCAGCATCCTGAATGTGGGAGTCACCTTACAGACACCTTTGAGGGATCTGGGAAGACTTTGGAGCAGCAGCAGTGTGATTGGAAGTGCTTAGAGGAGAATGAGGCTCAGTTTGACTGTGGAGGGAGCTCACTGGGGAGGCTCGAAGTGCTGTGTGTGGAATTGGGAGGTGTTTTCATAAGCTTTGGCTTTGCCTCTTATCTCAGTAGCAGTGGAGGCATTAGCATTTGGACGTTCCTGCAGCCCTGAGAACACTGCCCGGAGCCCGCAACTCTTCCTGCCAGGTAGGCACTGCCAGGGGCACCTGCCCTGGTACTGAAGTCTTTTGTCTTCTCCTTCACGGAGGGTGCTGGTCCTGTATCCATGTGCTCTCCAGGGCACTCTGAGTGCCCTCTGCTGTGGCTGCTGGCAGCCACAGGGCAGGGTTTAGTGTGGTGGCTCTCAGGGTGTCTGGGATGCTCAGGTCAAAGGCTGGATGGGCACTGCCAGCCTCAGAAGGAGAGCAGGCTTTGGTGTGCTTCCAGATTGGAGGCTGTGGTGGATCCATGGCTCCTTTGGGGAGAGGAGGCTAAGTTTGGCCCTTTCTTGCACTCTGGTGACTGCTGGTCCTGCCAGGCTGGGCTCCCAGAGGCTCCCCTGGCCCTAGAGGGACTAGCAGGGCTGCCAGAGCTCCTGGGTAACCTGTAATCTCTGTCCTGCCTATTCCTGACTGACGCAGACCCCAGCCCCAGGAAGAGTAGGGCTTCTGGCTCAGCTTTGCCAGCCAAAAGGAAGGTCCCTGGAGAATCTCTCATTAACCCTGGTGTAGCAGGATGCCACACTCGGGTCCATATGTAGGAGGATCGGACCCACAGAAGGAACGAGGCAGGCAGCAGCAGTTGAAGGGAAAGCTAATGATACTTTATTCTAAATTCTTCTTCTACATTCTTCCTATCAACAATCCAACTCCATATTATATACAGTTTGTACAAAGGCAAGAGATTGGTCATTTAGGTCACCACCTCTTTAACCTGGATGGTGAATACCACCATCAATCAATTCTCCTCTCAGAGGAGAAATATGAAAAACAATCTAAAAATATACATTGTTGATGTTGAGGTGCGTGAGAAAACAGGACTGCAAAGTCCAAACATTCACGAGCTAGAAAAGTGAGGACAACACCCTGGTTTCAAAAGGTCAGTGTTGGGTCTAGGTGCTGCTCACTGGGCACCCTGTGAGTTCTGCTCTGAAGCAGCAGGGCTCAGGGCTCTGATGGTTCCTCCATCTCCTTCCAGCAAGAAGGTGTCATCTGGAGTGAATTTTGAGGACTCCTGATGGGTGCTGTCTTGTGCCCTGATGACAGCACTGTACACCCCTATGTCTGAACGAGGAGGTGTCCCTGTTGTTCTGGACCTCCCTGTGGCTCCTTGACCCAGGGGGACAACAGAGCCAGCAGCACCTGGCAGCCACCCCTCAGCTGGGGTAGTGGCAGGGCCTTTGGGGGCAACAGATGGAGCAGAGGGGACACCAGCATGGTGGGTTTTTTCCCTTGCAGCTCTTCCCTGCTGGCAGGGACCAGCTCCTGATCTCACTTACTATGAACTGGTGGAGTTTGAATGGAGCTTTGATACTGTGGAATGGAAAGATCACCTGTGCTTTGCTTCTTGCTAATAAAGGTGTTTTTAGCCAGCTGGTCTCTCTGGATGTATCTGTCCATTCTGCCTCTCCCTTTCTCAGGAAGCCTTGTGCCTGTTTCAGCTGAATCTGGAGGTCTGGGCCTCAGAGAAGTTCCCTTCCTTGCCAGCTTTTTGCAAATGGGCTGATGGATGTCTGGTTAGAGCCTGGCCAACCCTTCTGGAGAGCTGGAAGGGTGGGTTCTGCCTTGCTGGGTACTGGGTGAGGAGGAGGAGGTCAGTAAGTACAATGCCTTGTGAGGGAGGAGCTGCTGGGGTAGTCACTCCAGACTCACACTGGTCTTGCTTGCAAAGCTTTTATTTATTTCCAGGAACTCTGAAGCTTAGCTTGGGCTTTCCCCGCTTCACAACCCCCAAGTCTGTTGAGAGCTTCCTAATTGTGAGTTTGGGGGGAACTGACCTCTGCCCACTGCCTGTGCCATCCCCCTCCATCTCCCTTCCTAGGTCTCTATGGCTGTGCCAGGTCCCCTCACCAGGTGTAGGTGTGAGGGCACCCTGTGGTGCCTGCTGTCCAGGTGGGTGGCACAGTGTGCCTATGCAGGTGGCTGCAGGGCAGCTTGTCCCTCAGCTGGGCACAGCTTTGGCACCGATGGTGCCCTGGCTGTGCCCCTTTGCTGTCATCCTGATGCTCAAGGGGTCACAGAGCTTGTCCTGGTTGTGAGGAAGAGTGGGTGGCACAAGAGGGGCTCAGTGCACTGCACATTGCTGCCAGCACCTGGGTGCCAGTGCAGGGAATTCGGATGTGAGGGGCACAGCTCTCCTCAGCCTCTGCAGGCAGGGGCTGGGTGAACTGACCTCCTGCCTGACCCCAGCCTTGGCCCTGCACCCCCCCAGGGCACACGCCCAGCTCACTGCAGTGCCCGGACCACGGAACAATAGGCTTGTATAATCTCCTGGCTGTTGGGGCAGGTGTATTTGAACTCCTTGGTTTCACTGGCACTGTTAATGTACCGCCACACGCCCCGCAGGTCCTTGGGGATCCCAAAGCGGCGGTAGTGCTGGCACACAACCTGCAGATACAAATGGGGGAGACTTGTCTGACACTGTGCCAAGGAGAGCCCTACCACCAGGGCAGGCACCAGCTGGGAAGGGTGGCAGGGAGCCAGGGACATCCCTGGCACTGCACAGTTGAGGGCTGGCACTCAGGAGGGGATACAGAGAGGAATGGGATCTGTGGGAGGGCACTGTGCTGGGCAGGGCTCCTGGGGAGAGGGATGCTGAGGGGCACAGAACTGAGAGAACAACTGGGAAAGGAGCAGGAGTTTGCTGTAGGCACCAAGAGGAAAGTGACGGCTTGGGGATGCCAGGGGGAGGTAGAAGGGCATGGTACTGGGATGCCCATGGCTTGCCTGAACGATGTTGAGCTTGGGCAGCAGGTTGCAGTCAGCCAATGTGAGGTGGTCTCCGTCAAGGAAACGGCGCTGGGAAGCCCGGAGGCGGGGGTCCTGGGCCAGCTCGTGCTCCAGAGGGGTACTCAGGTACTCATCCAGCTTCAGCAAGGCCCGCAGCAGGCTCCGCTGCAGCACTGCAGGGAGGGTGGCCAGGTCATGGTACAGCCCTGCTGTGGGCATGGGGCCCCTGCTCTGCTGTGGCCTCCTGCCAGCCCAGCTCCATGTCCAGGTAGCACCTGTCAGCCTCTTCCCACCTGGCTCAGGCTGGCACCTGCCTCTGTCCTCCCACAGAGACCTGGCACAGCCATACTGGCCCATGCAGGGAGGGCAGTGCCTGGACAGACCTGACTGTGGACTGGGTGCGGGGACTGGGAAAGCTCAGTGTGACCAGGCTAGGCTTTGGGGTGTGGCACCCAAGAAGTTGAATGGGGTGCTCCCCCACCCGCTCCTCACCCTCATCCTGGGCAGGTATTGGGTTCTTGATAAAGGCAGAGAACTTGTGGAAAATATCATTCCCAGCCAGGCTTGACTCCGGGTACTGCGGGACCAGACTAGGGCACCTGTGGGGACATGGGCACAGCTGAGGCAGGTAGCAGAGGCCGACAGACTCATCTGTCAGCCCCTTCATCCCTCAGCTTGTCCTGCCCTTTGGGGGGCCCCTTCCTCCTCTCAAGGCAGCACCAGCCACTGACATGGGGGGGCCCAGCTGGTCTTCCAGGAACTGCTCAGTGGTGATGGTGTCGGTCTTGGGCTCGCCGTTATAGAGGAGGACAGGCAGCTGGGCACCTGGTGCGAAGTCCTTCAGTGCATCCAGTGCCCTGTTGGGAGATGGGTGCACTGCTGATGCCTGGCATGTCCAGGGTTCTGCAGGACACCATGTGTGTGTGTGTTCGTATTGTGCACGTGTCCCAAGCAAAGGGAGTTCTGGGGGCCGGTGCACAAGGTAGTGCCTTCAGGCCCCTCCTGCCTCAGTGTGTGCCCAAGGAAATACCTGCCAACCTTCACCAAGCACCAATGGTCACCTGGGGAGGTACAAAAAGGTCCATGCATCCCATAGTGCCCACCCTTCACATCCCTTCCCAAAGTGTTGGGGACCTACCAACCCCCCACCCTGCACATGATCCTGGCCCCAGGGCTGGCACCCCTTGGGAGGGGGCCACCACTCACCTCTTCACATCCACAGTGGTGAGGGTGAAGGGCACCCCTTTGAGCAGCAGCACCATGAAGAGCCGCTGGCAGAAGGGGCAGTGCCCCAAGCTCTCCCCGTCCTCGCTTGCCTGTGGGCACAGAAGGAGAGCTCAGCTGCCCTTTCACCCTGGCATGGCCCCAGTGGGGGCAGCCCCAGAGAGTACAGGGTGAAGATGACAGAGCACATGCCCCAGCCCAGCCTGGGAAGCTGTGCTGCAGTCCATAGCGCCTGCTATGCCAGGCAAGGTGCCAGCTTCTGGCCCCTGCCTGCTCCCAGAGCCTCAGTGCCACACCCCAGAGCAGCCACATGGCACAGCAGGTGTTGGCCCTGGCACCCTCTGGGGACAAGCACCTCCAGGCTGTGCCAGCCTCACAGTGCCAGGGGCACAAGGGCTTGAGAGCAGTAGTGGCAGCAGGGGTGGCTGTGGCAGGGGCAGTCCAGCAGCAGAGATGTGCCAGAGGAAGGTGACAGCGATATTGGTGTTTCTGTCAACCGCAGCCACAATCCCAGGTGAGCCCTGTCCTGCCCTGCAGAGACAGACTGCCCTGGCCAGGCAGTGGCTAGGAAGGGCCTGGCAGGTGCAGGCAGATGCTGTGGTGCTGACTGCTGGGCCCTGCTTTCATGGGGGAACCTGGTCCAACCTCCCCAGGTTTAGCCCCCACAGCCCCTGTGCCTGCAGGGCAGGAAGCAGAAAGCAGTGTGCCCTGGAAAAGAGCCTGNCCTGCCCACTATCTGCCCCCGTGCCTGCCCAGTGCCTCACATCGGTGCAGTGCATTAGGCGGGGGCAGCCCAGTCACCCCACCACAGCACTGCCAGGGTTGGTTGCCAGGGCTACACCCACTGACCTCAGGACCCCCCTCACCTTGATGAAGAGTTGGATTTGGGGTTTCTCGGCCATGCTGTGTGGTAGCTGCTGGTGCACTGCTGGCTGCACCCTGAGTGCCCCAGCTGAAACCACGGCCCCTCCCAGCCCACATTCCTCCTCGGGGTGCACCCTCTCACACCCACGCCTGGCCCCATGGCACAGACAGGATGCCCTGCAATGGGGCCCCACCACCATGGCTGCTGCCAACCACAGGCCAGTAAGGGCAGCTGGTGGCATTGCCAGCTGCTGCCACTCCTGCCTGTACCCCCAGCCACCGCCACTCCTGCCTGTACCCCCAGCCACCCCACACTGCCTGAATGATGACAAGCACTGGGCACAGACCTGCGTTGTGCCCAGCACTCCTTGCCCCTGGCAAGGAGCCATAGCAGGATTCTGCACCCCACCCTGCGCACTGCCACTCTCCTCCTCAGACCAGGCCCTCAGAGGCACCCAGCCCTGCCATTCCCCCCATCCCCAACTACACAGCCTCAATGGATCCAGTTATTACTTTTTATTTAAAATTATCATTATTTTCACATTTCATCTTCTTTTTGTTTGATAGCAATATACAGGCAGCTCTAAGAGGTCCCCACCCCCAGGAGCCCCATGCCTGGGGCTGAGCATGGCACTGGCACTATGCCTGTGGTTGGCGGCCAAGCACGTGCAGGGGGAGGCAAGGCCAGAAGCGGGGCCAAACTCAATGAAGTGAACAGTGTTAAAGCAGCAGCCACCCCTATCCTGGGACAATGCCATGGGGCGCTACCTTCCCGCTCCCACCCTTGGAGTGACTCTCCAGCAGTGACTGTGCCCAGGCAGCCCTAAGCCCAGGGCAAGGAGGCCACCATGGCCACACAGGCTGTATGGGCACCTCCACTAACCCTCAGAAGCCATGGGGATGATGGCATGGTGGCAGGGGAAGACTGGACAGGGAAGACACTCTGTGACTGGGGTGCCAGTGCCCACCTGGAGCCTGGAGCAAGAGTGTAGTGGGGCAGGTATGGGGCGAGGATAAAGCCCAGAGCACAGCAGCACTGCCCACCCTGGGGTGCCCCAGGATGCCACCATGGTGACAGCTGGGGACTTAAAGATGACAACTGTCCGCTCTCCCTGATGGCAAAGGGCAAACTTTAACCTGGCTTGTCCCCCAGCATGCCCTGGGGAAGGCAGACTGTGGCCAGCATAGGAGCAGGGGCATGCTGGTGGGGGCTGCCCCACTGTTCCCTCCACCCCATCCCAGATCCAGCTAGTTTCCCATATGCCATTAAAAAAAATATGGTCTGAAAAATCTGAAAATAGAACTTCTTCCCCCAGTTTTCCCCCTACTGAAAATACTGTATATTGTATCACAATCTATAGCAGGTGGTATATGGGGCTGATGGGACCAAGGGGCATAAGGGCAGCTGAGGTCAGGCCCTGCTCTTGTGCCCAAGTGGGGCCAGAGCCAGCTTCTCCCCATCTCCCATGACAGCCAGCTAAGGCGCCTCATGCTGCTCAGGGCCTCCAGCCAAGCTTGTGCCAGGGAGGCAGAGAGGGCATCAGAGCACACAGGGCAGACAGACCATGGGTGCCCCTCAGGAAGGTGCATGGCCACCCTGGGGTGTTGCCAAAGACTGTGGCACCCAGCAGTGGGTGGCCGGTGTCAGCATCATAGACCCTGCTGCCACCCCATCTCCAGGTACAGCTGCAGCTTGTTGAGAGCTGCAGGCACCAGCCACAGTCCCTGTGGGTGACAAGGCAGCAGGACCCTCTGCAAAAAGGAGGGACACTGCTGGCTGAGGGGGTGCCCACTGCTGGCCAGTGACTCTGCCAGTCCCACTACTACAGTCCACCCTTCCCTCCCCACCACCCCAGGCACCATTGCCAGGCTGCGCCGACACCCACCCAGACTGTCCTGACCTCGTACCTCAAGGCCACCCCACTACCAGCTTCCAAAGCCATCCTGGGGTGCTGCAACCCCTCTCCAGTACTACCAGTGATCCAACAATAAGAACCTAGTGCAGGTGGTTCCTGTACAGGCTGGACACTGAGGAACAAGTGTCAGGGCAAGAACAATGTAGAAGGGGACACAGCAGAAAGGTGGCAAAGCTGCAGCAATGCCCTGTGATAGGGGAAGCAACTGGTGATAGCAGGCAGGAGGCAGTGCACTTGAGGGTGAGGGACGTGATTAGGGGCAGAGAGGAGAAACAGCTGGTGCCAGCATGTGAAATACCCTGTGAAATACCCCTCTGCCCCTGCCACGTGCCTCTGCAATGGCACTGCTGCCTGGGGATTAAGCCAGTGCCCAAGGCCAGGCAGGGCCGGGGTGAACAGACCCCAGGGTGGGCAAGATGTACCAGTGGGGCTGAGACCCCCAGTGACATCCCACTGGTGACAGAAATCGGTCATAGGTGAAGCACCAGAGCACCTGCCCCAGTAGTGTCCAGGGCAGCATCAGCCAGGGGTGATGTGGAAGCAGCCATCCTTCTTCTAGCTCCAGGGCCAGGCCTGGGCGGGTACACACAGCCAAGGGTCCCCAGAGTGAGCGCAACATGGGTGTCCAAAGGCACTGCTCACAGGTGTGTGTCTCTGCCCCAAAGTGTGTGGGGCTGGCAGTGCTGGCACCAAGCCATGTCCTTTCCTTCAGGGTCTCCATCCACTGCATGTTGAGGACCATGCCCCTAGCACCATGAAGTGATGCTGCTCTGGAGCTGAATGGGGAAAAAGCCACCCCAGTGGTGGCTTGCAAAGTCCATCCAAGCATTTCTGTACCCACTGTGTCCTCCCTGGCATGTGACTCCGGCTGCGGCAACTCCGCTCCACGGGGCAAAGGGAGGGGAAGGCCAAAAGGGTTTGGTGGCTTGACAACACGGTTGTCCGGGGGTCTCAGCACAGTGTGTCCGTGTTGAAGGAGAGCTGAGCCTGAGCAGGGAGAGACAGGCATGGTTCAGGGGCTGCCCACTCAACCAGCACACCCAGGATGTCTGGGGCCAGAGTCTGGCACAGGTGGCAGAGCAGATACCTCTCCAAGAGAACCCCCACCCATCCTGGGCCCATCCCTGGCTCCATTGTGTCACCTTTGTGGTGTCACAGCACCCAGTCCCAGGGCCCGTGGAACGAACTCAGGTGGGACCAGGAATAGTGAGATATGGGGACAACCTCACCCTCTCCTCCTCAAAGCTGATAAGACCTTCATCATCAGTCTCCAGGTCCTCCTGCTCCTCCACCACAAGGGCCCGCAGCTCAGTGGGGGTGGTGCGGGGGCGCAGCAGGCTCAGCATGCGCTCCAGGGGTGACTGCAGGACACAGCTGGGGCTGGTCTCCTGCTGCTCCAGGTTGTCACTTTGCTTCTTGGCAAAATTCACAAACACCTGAGGAGGAAGAGGCAGGAGACTCAGGTATTTGCAGGCACCTCTATCCCATGCTTGCCAGGTCAGGACCCAGTGCATCCTGCTGTGCGGTGGCTGTCACCATGTTCCCCATATAGCTCCAACCCCTGCCCCAAAGGCAGATCCTGCCTGGCACTTTGTCACTCCCTGGGGACAAGCATCCAGCTGCCCATGCTGTCCCCAGTCTTACATTGTCCAGTGTGGTCTGGCTGACAGAGTAGTCTTCAATGCCCAGCACATCCACCACCTGCTCCATCTTGCTGAAGATCTGTGCCAGTGAGATCTGATCCGACTTCAGCTGGTACTGGGCCTTAGTGTGATGACGCTCCTGGAGGGTGGTCACAGAGGGCTGGTGAGGACACTGAGCCTTCACTCCTGGACTCCCTCTCTTCACCTCATGGAGGATGAAGGCTGCCTGTGCCCTGAAGTGGGGGCTGGCAGGGAACAGCATGGCCATCATGGGCTGCTCACCTTGAGGACAGCCTCAGGGAAGTTACGGTTGAAGAACCTCACCACTTCCTTAACATTGAGGCTGGACTTGGTGCGCACTGTTATCATGTAGCCATCACCGAACCTGCACAGGAACAAGGCACCCCATGAAGACCTGTCCCTTCATCTGCACTTCCATGACCCTATGGAAGGGGATAATGCTCTCAGGCAGCCACTACTGGGCACCAGGCCAGTGGCAGGGCACTTCAGTGACCCTGTTCCCTGCCCACCTCTAAAGCAGCATCCACACAGAGAGCTGGTATCTTGTCACAGATGCCACACTGTCACCCAACCATGGTGATCCAGCCCCCTCCTGCCCAGCAGCACACACAGGCTGCTGGGCCTCATGCAGGCATATTGAGCTCCGGCCAGGCCCTTACCTGTTCTTCAGGTGCTGAATGCTGCCAAGACACTTGAGCCGCCCGTTCACCATGATGGCCAGGCGAGTGCAGAGGGCCTCACACTCCTCCATGCTGGGATGACAAGGAAGGGTTCAGCAGAGGGCATGGGAGAACAATGCCAGGGCTATAGTGAGTGGAGGAGCTGGGCCTCCCAGGGCATCACCCAAGTGCTGTGGCCCCACCATCAGGGATGAGAGAAGGCAACAGAGGGTGTCCCAGGCTCCCCCTGCTCCTCATGCCCCTACCAAATGCCATTCCCTGGGGATCGGGGAGCCCTCTCCCTCCCACATAGCATCTCAGGTGCTTGGAGGCATCATGGGCACAGAACCCCGCCTGGACCTGTGAGACGTGAGCACCACAGAGCGACCAGTCTTGATGACATCCAGGATGAGGTTCCAGAGGAAGCGCCGTGCCTTGGGGTCCATCCCTGTGGTTGGCTCATCCTGGGGAATAGACAGCACCCTCACACATGCCAGCCCTGAGAGGGACCCTGCCACTCCCTCCCTGTCCTGAGTCAGCTCAGGCCACCATCCCACACTCCAGGAGATGCGTGGTGTGTGGTGAAGCAGGGGGTGAACACCTCCCACCCAGGGTCCTTTTTCTACCCTCAGGGCGCACCAGGAAGATGAAGGCTGGGTATCCGATGAGTGCGATGGCTGTGGATAGCTTCCTCTTGTTGCCACCACTGTAGGTGCTTGCAGGCTTGTCTGCATACTTGGTCAACTCCAGCTTCTTCAGTGCCCACTTGACCACCTGCAAGGCGTGGGGGACTGCTGTAATCCTGCCAAGGCCACGGGGCTGGCAGAGCAGGCAGGGGTTGGGTTCCCTGGCATGTCAGCTGCCAAGGAGACTACAAGCCATGTGCCAATCAAGGAGCCCATGGCAGCCCCTGGCACAGCCATGAGCACTGGTGGGGACCTGCGAGCGCATGGGCCTGGCCCTGTCAGCCCATGTGGGCACACTGCCAGGGTGCCAGTGCCACTGCCATGAGAGCAGCAGCACTGGCTCAGGCTGCTGCTGCTGCCCAGTGAAATACCATCCCTGCAGCACAGCACTAGCCCTTGCATACTGCCAACTGCTTGCCCAGAGCCCTACCCGCTCCTCATCCTTCCAGGGGATGCCACGCAGGCGGGTGTAGAGCTCCAGGTGCTCCTGGGCCGTCAGCTCATCAAAGAGTGCATCGAACTGGGGGCAGTAGCCCAAGCTCTGCTGGACCTGCAGGAGCTCCTTCAGGATGCTGTGAGAGAGGATTGAGGGTTTGCGGGAAGATGGAATTCTTCTTGTGAGGACTGCTGCTAAGCCCCCTTTCACACGCCTTTACACTGGAGCATCTTCCCCCAGGTAAAACCCCACTGGGCAGCCTCACCACAGGGCCACTGTCTCTTGCCCCACCATCCCAGGTTGATGGTCACCCGAGAGTACACAAGGCTGCAGAGTCCCACTGGGAAACACAAGCTTACTCACACTACTCTATCCTGGGAGTCCTCCAAGCAGACCCCATCCCATCCCCAGGAAAGCAGGCAGCCCCCAGGCCCTCCTTACCTGTGTCCGTTAATGAAGGCCTCTCCGCCCGTGGTGGTCTCATCCCCTGTCAGCATCTTGAATGTTGTGGTCTTGCCTGCACCATTGACGCCCAGCAGCCCAAAGCATTCCCCGGGGCGTACACCCACACACAGCCGGTCCACAGCCAAGATGCGCCCAATCTTGCGGGACTTGTACACCTGGTAGAGAAGAGGGAAGGTGGAGGGGAAGGTGGACTCAGTCCAGCAGGAGCCACCTGAACCCGCTGCCCCACCCACATCCTTGGGCTGGGGTGGTCCCAGGAGTCTCCTTGCAGCCTGATGCAGCCCCCACCTTTGTGAGGTTCTCGATCTTTAGCATGTCATTGTCAGCATCACCACGCAGGACCCGGTGCCTCTCATTGGCCACATCAATGTCATCCTCGATGGGTTTGGTGGAGACGGGCAGGCGCCTGTGGGAGGGGGCAGAGGCGGGGGGAAGGTGGGACCAGGAGCTGCATATCCCTGACAGGCCCAGGCAGTTCCCACTCAACACTGCCAGGGCAGCCTGAAGCTCAAGGGTCCCAATGGCAAATCTTTATCCCATGGCCAGCCCCAACATCCCTGCCCTGAGCCACACTCACTGGGGCTTTCGGAAGAAGTTGTACTGGCACATAATGGTGATGAAGAAGCCAACAAAGCCTTCAACTGTCATGGCAACAAGCCCCCGTGTCACGATGTCCCATTCGAAGGGTGATTTCATTTTATCAAACTGCCCTGAATAGGAGGAAGAGGAGAGAGCAGCTGGGGAAACCTTCCCATGGGGACAGCTTGGTTGTACCTCCTGAGCTGACCTATTGACAATGACACTCACTGACCCATGCCCACCCACCACAGCTGCCTAAACTGGTCGCAACACAATTCCCTCTCAGAGCATGGGTGCTATGGAGATCATCTGGCAAATTTTCAACCTCAGTAGGATAAATCAACCCAACTGAGAGTGGAATCAGAGGGATTTGTCAAATCCTGACCCAAAATTGTCCCTCATGATGCCAGCAGCACCTGGGTTATGTACAGAAGCTGCTCAAAAAGCAGAGAGCAGGGGAGCTTCTGAGGTCAGGGTGAAGCTGTAAGTGGCAAAAGGCTTGTGATGGTTGGGCAGTGCAGGCCCCAAGAATCCTGTCTGGAAAGAGAGTCCCTGCAGCCCCCATCCCTCCTGTCACAGCACAGGCCCACCATGGCCCATCACAGCTACATTATGTCCGCACTAAGATCCACCACAGCCTCACCACGGCCCAACACAGGCAGTGTGCAGCAGCAGCAGAACCACACACCTCTGTCAGGTGCCCTGTCAGAGCTCACACCCTCTTCTCCCCATGGGGCTGCTATTTGGGATGGCCAAGGAACCTATTTCAGCCTATTTGGGATGGCCCAAGGAACCTATTTCAAGAACTGGCACCCCGCCACAGCTGACCCTCAGCCATGGCTTTTTCTGTGCCCTTTCTAGTCCACCCCCTTGACTTCTTGCTCCAGGTTGCTCTGGGTCTCGGGACACCACCGTGGGGCAGGCAGAGGGGATGTGCCAGCATTATGGTTCCCTCCAGCCCCACATGCCCTGGAGCAAGGAAGGGAGAGAACAAGAGGCCATACCAATCTTGGCATAGTACTCATTGATGTATTCATTGTAGGCCATCTCCATCAGGCCATGGCCCAGGTTGTAGTTAGGGAACACGAGAAAGCAGCTCTTCAGGTAGCTGTTCACCACCTTCAGGTCCTGTAGGGACAGCAGAGAGGACACAACCATCAAACAACCATGACTGAGTGGTAGGACCAGGATCCCCAAGATCCAGCCCAGTCAGGTCTCATGGCTGATCCTGCTAGAAACAGACATCCTGAGGCCCCTCCCAGCCTGAGCTGCCCCACAAACAGATGTCAATATCTCCCTTCCCAGTGACCCTCAGCAGAGCTGAGAATGCTGTACCTTGTCATGCTCAAAGAGCTGCAACAGGAACGTGGCGACGGTGGCTGTGATGCCAATGAAGAGGTTGATGACGATGAGGAAGACGTAGGCAGAGCTGGGCACCTCAAACCAGAAGGAGGCTGGGTACATGATAGGGGTGATGGACCAGCTGGGAAGGTGAGAAGAAAAAGCACACGTCAGTATGGCAGCAGAGAGGCCACCAGCCTTGGGACAGTCAATTTCCATCCTGCTGTTCCCAGGCTCTCCCATCCCAGCCCTCACAGCCACTGCAACCCAACCAGCTATGGGGGCTGCAGAACACCACAGAACGGTTTGGACTGGAAAGGACCTTTCAAGGTCATCTAATCCAGTCCCCAGCCATGGGCAGGGACACCTTCCACTAGTGCTCCAAGCTGTCTAACCTGGCCTTGAACATTTCCAAGAACAGGGCAGCCACAGCTTCCCTGGGCAATCTGTGCCAGGGCCTCACCACCCCCACCATGAAAAATTTCTTCTTAATATCTGGTCCAAATATCTATCTTTTAGTTTAAAACCACCACCCTATAAAACTCTGGAGGCATCCCCAGTGCATTCTGACCACCCCTTCTGAGCAACGTACCCATAGAGCAGGAAGAGGGAGAGGACAGCAGGGAAGTTGGTGGGAGAGGTATATGCTGGGAGGTCAAACACGAACAGGATGATGATGCAGCATGTAGCTGGCACCAGGTAGTTTAGCTGGAAAAGATAGAAACTTCTGTGACTGCCCACCTCCTGGCCCAGCCTCAGAGACTTGGCCAGTGGGGCCACGTGTCCTGCTTACCATGTCCCACATGTAGTTGGCCAACCAGTAGATGATGGGGTCACAGCCACTCACAAACTGCAGGTGTTTGGCCTTGGTGGCCTTTTCGGCCACCAGGAATACCACAAAGCTGGCTGGGACGAAGGACATGGCCACGATGATGAAGATGGCGATCACCACATCTGTGCCTTGCAGGCTGCACGGGGAGTAAGGAGAGCAGGGACTCCATCGCCCTCAGTTGCCTGGGGAAGGGCCACCCACCCTGGTGTGGGACAGTCACTGTGCACAGAGCAGGGCATGGCACAGGAACCCCCATGTCACAGCCACCCTGTCCCTCCCCAACATGCAGCCTGTGGAGCAGAAGCCTTGGCCTTTCCCTGCAAACACCAGTAAAAAGCCCCCTACCTCCCATGGGACAGCAACCCTCCCTCAGACCCTCTCCTTGGACCTACAGGTAATCCAGGGACAGGCTGGCACTCGTTTTGTTCATGGGGTGATTGGTGACTGTGATGCCTGCAACAACGACCAAGAAGAAACATGGAAGCATGAAAACTGGCTTGGGACACAGACCCCTATCCCCAGTCTGCCTGGTCCTGGCTCTGAGCAGGATGGGTTTCCAACCTGAAGTTCAGCAGGAGCTGGGCTCTCTGAAGCAACTCAGCACCTCAAGGCCAAGCCCTCCCTCACTGGAGAGAACCCCTGGACATGTCACAAGCCCAGGCACTTTCAGGCAGCACTTTGGGACATTCCAGCCCAGGCCTGACAAAGAGCTCATCCCAGCCCTCATATCTCAGAGCTGAGGTTTGTGAACTCCTGTTCCAGCTGGACACTAGCCTGCTTGACCCAAGGTGTGCACGTGCACTTTGGAGCCTGGTTGGACCATGCCCTAATGCTGTTCCTGACATGCCCTCAAACGCCTCTAGATCCTCACCATAGGCAGCAGGATTGCCCTTGCTCTTGGGCAGGTTGGCTCTCAGGATGGCATTGTTGAGGGCATTGAGATAAGTGGGCATGCTGTGGTAGCCCTTGTTGTTGTAGAAGACCTGGAGAAGGAGAGAGGAACAGTAGGAGATGGCAAGAGAGCTGGGCCCAGAGATGTACTGAGAGGGAGGGACAGGATGAGATGGACAGCCAGCCACAGGGCAGGCGTCCTGTGCTCAAGGCTGTGGGGAGAATAGGTCATTGTTGACTGTGCTGGGCCAGACCTGCTGACCATTCCCCCATCGCTGAAGCCTCCCAAAGCACTTGGAGAGCAATGCAGGAGAGCAGTCCCAGGGGTCTCCACCTGCCCCCTTTCCTCCCCACCTATCTCCCCTGTGCTGCGGGGCAGTGCTGTCCCACCTGGGCCGTTCTCCGCACAGCAATCTTGCGCACTGTGGTCGGAGCCCTGGCTCCAAAGGAGGCTGGGATGGACTTCTGGATGTTTCCAAACGTGAGTGCCCCATACCTGTGGGACAAGGCACTGCTGAGAAAGCTGCAACTGCTGTCCCCCCCTTCGGGGGTGGAACCATGCTTGAGCATATTGCTGACTCCAGCCAGCACCCCGGGGCAGGCATACCCAGGCCCCTCGTTCTCACCCTGTGGGCCTGAGAGCTTTTAGCCTGCTAGCAGCTGCTAACTTTTTCCCAAGGAAAAATTTCTCAAGAAAGTTTCTTCTCAAAACAATCTTGGCAAACAACTATCCTTTCTCAAAACAACCTTTCTCTAGGTGGTGTTTTGCTGCTTTTCTGTCTGGGAATTGAACCCAGGTCACGGCGTTGAGAGCGCCAAATTTTAACCACTAGACCACCAGGGAAAAGGTGTTTTGAGACAAGATAGTTGTTTGCCAAGATTGTTTTGAGAAGAAACTTTGTTGAGAAATTTTTCCTTGGGAAAAAGTTAGCAGCTGCTAGCAGGCTAAAAGCTCTCAGGCCCACATTCACCCCAGCTCTATGGTGCAGAGCAGACCCTCCCAGCCTCCCCTCTTGCCTGTGCAGCCGGAAGCGGTCTGAGGTGTAGAGCAGATACTCAGAGACGTTGCGCCCTGTGATGTCTGTCAGGATGTCCCCTGTCACCACCTTCATCTGTGGAGGATGGCCCCCCACGCCACTAGGGCAGGAGAAGCCGGTCCCCTGCATGGAGCACGTGCACTTGATGGGCTCATGGATGATGTGGGGCAGGGCAGGGGCTGACGTCACAGTCCCTGAGGAGCAGAAGGGGTGGCTCACAGCCAGGCTCCTGCCTGCCCCAGCTGGTGGGGACAGCATGAGGGTTGGGTGGCTGGCCAGGCAGGGTCCTGGTGACCCAGAGATGGACATGCAAAAGGTTTGGGGGGACAGAGATTCAGAGATGGGCCATGAGGTGTGGCTGGAGAAAGGAAGAGATGGGGACCACATCCAGCAAAGGTGATGCAAGGCTGGCCACAGGGCTTTGCGACAGTGTCATTATCCAAAGGGCTCTACTGGCATGGCTGGGGCTGAATGGGGACAGTGTTCCAAGGCCAAAGCCACAAGTTCAGCCCAACAAAGCTCTGCTGTGTGGCCAGGCCAGACTAACAGGTACTCCCAAGGGTCCCCAGAGCCACTTCTGTGAGGGGAGCAATCACCTCCCTGCTGGAGACAAATCCCAGACACAAGAACACCCAGCACAGGTGATACCTTTAACAGTGGAGAAGGTTGTGGAGTTCCAGGCATGGAGCAGGTCCTCATCCACTGACATGGGGTAGTCAGAGGGAGCAGGGGATGGAGGTGGTGGCACAAAGTTGGAAAGTGGAAGGCCCTGGGTGAAAGAGTCGATGCACATGGCACCGAAGTACTTGGCTGCCAGCATTTTGGACTCATTGCTGTTGAGGTTGAGCGTCTGCATGGGCTGGTCCAGCGTGTTGTTGAAGGGTGTCTTGAGCACACAGGTGGCTCCCACACCAGAAGGCAGATGGAAAGTGTTCACCAGCTGCTGAGGGCTGGCATCGGGAGACAACCTAATGCTGCAGGAGACAGGAGCAGGATCTCAGCACCGTGGTCATCTTCTTCCGCAACCTCCCTGAGTCCCCGGCATTTATCATGAGCACACACAGCTTGTGCCTGGCATGACTGAGCTGCTAGTCAGTGTCAGGGCTGGCACACCTCCCAGAGACACCCTGGTCAAGACAGAGGTTGCTTTCTGTCAGGGGACATGGCACCAGTCAGGCTCTGCTCCAAGTCTGAGCCAACCCTGGCACTAGGCCTGCTGTGGGCTGCCCTCCCCACTTGCCCCCCTTGCAGTCCCATGGACGGAGACAGGGATGGGCCTTGGGCATGGGGCACTGGTCATCAGCAATGGCAGCTCTCACCGGTACTCACGCCGCTCCTCATTAGCGTAAGGAATGAAGTTGCCCTTGGGCTGAGTGTAGTTGTGGTATTGGGATGGCGAGAGGATGAGGGGTGGCAGGTCACCTGTAGGGACAAGGACAGGAACCTGCTTGTACCCACAGCACCACTGCACACAGGGAGACTGCCTTGGCCTTGTTCTCCTGCAGCCAGTGGCCACACTGGGGCAGGCAGAACAGGTCACCCAGCATGCAGGTAGGTACATAGCTTGCACGCACCTATTTCAGGCACAGAGAGTGCCACAGTCATGGCCACACAGACAAAAAAGGCAGGCAGGAGGATCTGCGAGAAGAGGGCCTTGGTGTTGCGCTTGGCACAGTGGAAACGTTTGACAATCAGCCCATGGAACTGGCGCAGCTTCAGCCATGAGCCTTCCAGCTTGAAGCTCCCCTGACCTGCCAGGTCATGATCCTCTGCTTCCACCTCTGCTTCTTGCTCTGGGAAGGAGAGGAACATCAGCCCTCTGGCACAGTTGCTCCCACACCAGCCTAGGCTCCCAGGGAGCTGAGCCAGATGCCCAGCCCAGCTCAGCCACCCCAACGGTAAGGACAGCATCCAACCCCAACTGAGCCACAGCAGCAGTGCAGCGGGAAGCAAGGTATCTGGCTGGCAGGTTCCTCTTGGCCCCAAATGGAAAATTTAGACAATAGTTTAAAAAAAACAACCTGAGTTGGTGCTTTTTTCTAGGACCCCTCCATTTTCCCATCAGCTCTGCCAGCTGGTGGAGGATCAGCACAGTCAGGAACAGGGGACAAGACACAGGTGTGAGTCCCAGTGAGACAGTGGGACCTCTGCCACAGCACTGCCTCCCACAGCCCTGGTGGGGGGAAGAGGTGGCACATCCCTAAATTAGTCACAAGAGTTGTGAGATAACCCAGAACAGGATCTCTTGACTACAGCAATAACCTTGAGGCACCTGCCTGCACCCTCTCTACCCAGCAATCTCAGCATCCAGGCAGGGAGAGCCTTGCACCCACGGCAAGGTATGACAGGTGAAGCCATCACCTGGAAGGTGACCCGGTGCCCAAGGACCAAGAGGAGAAACCCAACCGGTGCCAGTGTGGGAAGAGGACATGTTAGTGGGTAAGTCTGCAAGGTGGCACTGGAGACCCACAACAGGCAGAGCCAACACTAGCTGCTCTCACTGGCTCCACACCTTGGCACAAGACCCTCATGCACACCCTACCAGTATGGGGTGCAAAATTGTGGAAAGAGCCTGTTCCCAGCCCCCCCACACAGGCTGTGGCTCTCTGGGTGCTGTGTTGCTAGATGCCCCATCAGCCCCCTCCTCACAGGCTCTCCTCCCAGCAGCCACAGCCACGCATCTCAGACACAACCACACATCCCCAGGGACTGGGCCAGCTCTGCCCACCCTGGGCAAACCCTCCACGTCCCAGCTAAGTGCCTCCCCCGGCCCCTGCCACTGGCCGGGCACCAGTGGCACCAACCTTGCAGACTGATGTTATCGGGGTCCTGCCGGTTATCGAACAGGGGCGCGTAATCCCCAAAGAATTCGGAATAAGCCCCACCTTCATCGCCGCGCACGGAGCCCACTGAGGACACTGAGCGCAGGGATGCCTGTGACTGCGTCAGCTTGGAGCAGGTCACCAGGTTGCTGAGCTCCACCTCGGGCTTCTCTGGCATGGCTGCTTCAGCTAGGGACTCCCCGTTGGCTTCAGACTTTGGGCCCAGCTCAGAGGTGGGTGGCTGCAGGGCATCCTTGGACTCCTTCATGTCTGAATGAAAAAATGAGGGTTTGCCACCAACCATGCTACTCTTCACTGCAGCATGGCACCAGCTGGGGATGGACTGTATCACAGAATCACAGACTGGTTTGGGTTGGAAGGGACCTCATCTCATTCCAACCCCCTGCCTAGTGCAGGGACACCTTTCGCTAGACCAGGTTGCTCCAAGCCCCATCCAATCTGGCCTTGGACACTTCCAGGGATGGTGCAGCTCCTCTGCACGACCTGTGCCAGGGCCACACCACCCTCGCAGGGGAGAATTTCCTAGTAACATCTAATCTAAACTTTTCCTCTTTTAGTTTAAAACCACTCCCCCCTTTTTCTAACACTACCTGCCCATGTAAACTCCCTTTCTCATTTTTTCAAGCCCCCTTTAGGCACTAGAAGGTGTCATAAGTCTCCCTGGAGCCTTCTCTCCTCCAGGTCAATACCCCCAGCTCTCCCAGCCTGGCTCCATGGCAGAGGTGCTCCAGCCCTTGGAGTATCTCTCTGGAGACCTGGACTGATGACACAAGAGCTAGACACTATTCCAGGTGGGAGTAAACCCAGAGTGGAGCAGAGGCTGGCTGCACTTGGCCAGGATGGGCTCTGCTGGAAGTCTCTCCTCCATCTGGGACAGGAGACTCCTTCAGCCACCAAGCCCAGCAAGATCACACAGCCCCTCACTAGCCCCAGCAGCACCTTGTGCCCCCCCCAGCACCCGTACCCACGTCACTGTTCTCCAGAGACTGGTCCTCCTCAGACACCTTCAGGAAGACCTCCTCCAGTGTGGTGTCCATCAGCCCAAAACTGGTGAGGTCCAGCTCTTCCAGGCTCTGCTCCAAGTGCTGTGGGAGCAAAGTGCTGTGTGAGGAGCGCAGATGCCCATAGTGCCAGAGCACCTCACCTGCCCACTCTGCCAGCCCCTGCAGGTACCTGGAAGAGCCTCTCAAAGCAGCCCTTCTTGACAGCCTCACTGGGCAGGATGTAGGAGAGCTCTGTGTTGGTGTCTGAGATGAGGAGGCAGGAGGCCACGTATTTCTTGATGAACTGGGAGACACGAGGCTCAGAGCATGGGCTGACAGAGGAGTGGTTTGGGGGGCTGTGTGGCTGGCCTGGCTCTGGGGCAGAGGGACAGTACCCATCAGCCAGTTCACACCTGACCTCCCACCAAGACCCACCACATTTCCTCTACTCCCTACAGCCATAGGGGCTTCCCTATCACTCTGACTGGCCTGGGGATGGCGTTCTGCAATGTGGCCGACACTGGACATCTCAGTGGGCAACCCACAGGCTCAACAGAACCAGCACCTGGAGACAAATGCCACTGTGCAAGGTTTGGCCAAGGACCTAGCTGGGAAAAATTAAGGCCGAGCAATGGGACCTCCTACACCCCTGCCCCCTCTGCTGTGCCCTCCATGTGACCTAAGGAGACTCAGGATGGGAGTACTTGGGTGTTGACCTCTCCTTTGCTGGGCTGAAGAAGGGCTGGTGCCATCTACTCCTTTAACAAAGGGTCCACCTGCTCCCCAGACCTGTGCCATTCCTGACGTCCGACTGCTTCTTCACCACTGTTAGCTTGTAGCCGTCACCATAGGTGCTCTTGAGGAACAATGGGGAACCACAGCACTTGAGCTTCCCATGGGAGATTATGGCAATGCGGTCCCCCAGCAGGTCAGCTTCATCCATGTGGTGTGTGGAGAGCAAGATGGTCCTCCCTGATGGCAGCAAAAAGCCTCAGCAGAGGGACCACAGCTGCCACAGAGGAGCATGCTAGGCTCTGTCCAGCTCTGCTCACCTGGCTTGTACTTGAGGATGAGGTCCCAGATGGCCCTTCGGGCATATGGGTCCACACCAGCTGTGGGTTCATCCAAGATAACAGCCCGCGACCCACCCACGAAGGCAATGGCCACCGACAGCTTCCTCTTCATGCCGCCCGAGAGAGTCTGCACCTGACAGTGCCGTTTGTTGGAGAGTTCCAGGTCCTCAATCATCCTGGGGACAGGGCAGAAGCACCAGGAAAGCTGGGGGGGCTGTACTGGTGCCCAGTGCCTGTGGGGAGTATGTAATGCCTCTTCGCCCCATGGCATCTGCGGCCTTCAGCTGCTGAGACTGCCCAGCTGCAGTCAGGCTATGAGCATCTTCTGCTCACTTCCACAGCCTGACACCCCAAGGGGGGGAAAACACTTGGTGGAGCTGCCACCAGATCACCCCCCATGGCACAGCCAGCAGGAAGGAGACTCCCTCATGCTAAAGGCATGGATGAAGACAAAGGAGCTGGAGGGTGCCTACTTGTCCATCTCCTTGCGGATCTCCTCCTCTGCCATGCTCTTGAGCTGCGAGTAGAACCAGAGATGTTCTTCCACTGTCAGCCTGTCAAAGAGCACGTTGTGCTGGGGACACATGCCCAGGTTCTTCCGGATCTTGTCCATCTCCGTACGGATATCGTGGCCATAGATGGTAGCAGAGCCCGATGTTGGAGGGAACAAGCCAGTGAGGATGGACCTGGAAGGATGGGGAAAGGCAACCATGTGAGGGAGCTCACATTCCTCAGTCTGGCACCAATCCCAACCACCACCTCTGGGAGCATCTGCTGGGCTCCAGGCAGAGCAGTATTGGCACAGGGTCATAAGCCTACTGCCTGTCGCATATTTGTGCCAGCCCCACACCCAACACTGCTGCCCTGTGGGCATGGCACCAGCTGCCACAGGGCCCTGCAGAGACATCCTGAAGCCCCTGCCTCATACCCTGCAGCTGGCCAGAGGAACATGGTCTCTCTCTGCCTGGACAGGCACTCACATGGTAGTGGTCTTGCCTGCACCATTATGCCCCAGGAAGGACACGACCTGGTTCTCGTAGAGGTTGAGGCTCAGCTTGTTTAGCGCCAGCTTCTTGTCTGTCTTGTAAACTTTGGTGAGCTTGTCGATGCAGACGACCAAGGGGAGGTGGGTCGGCTCCTCCTCGATGCCCCTTGTCTCCTCTGCTGTGACAGTAGAATGGTGAGGAGCCAGGGGAGGGCAGGGAAGCCAGGCTTTGAGTGGGGCTCCCTGGGAATGCATCAACCCGCCTCCATCCCATGGTGGCTATGCTGGCTTGTGGTCCCTTCCCTTCTGCTTCTCACCAATTTTCCCCCTCCCATGCCAGAATGGCAGCTCCCAGAGAGGCCACAATGCTTGGCCCAGTATCCTGCCCTGAAAAGAGCATAAAGGTCCATGGCCAAGGCAAGACTCTGTGGCAGAGCCAGGGCCACCCTTTTGCCACCCACTGCCGCTCCCAGCTGCCCTCACCCAGCCTCCGGCTCTCCATGGCACAGGCCTGATCCTCCTCCATGATGCTGAGGCGGGTGGTGCGTGACCATGGCCAGGTCCACTCCCAGGTCTCCACGCGCCCATTGCCCAGCCAGTAAGACTTCTGGAAAGGGAAGTACCAGGGCCGTGGCAGGCCGAACATGCCTGCAACCACAGCCCCAGGGAGTCAGGGCCAACCAAACACCCAGGGCCATGCAGAAGCTGCTGAGTACTGGGTCAAAGCTTGGCATGGGCTTGGAGGTTTTCCCAGGTCACGTCACCACTGCAGGGTGGGGGCTGTTAACACTCCAGCCAGCTGGGCTCAGGGCAGCTCTGTGGGCTGTGCTAGGAAACAACGTCCTTTGGGACTCAGGTTGGGTTGGCTCATGCTTCAGCTTTAGAATGAAAAAAACAGGGAGCAACTGAGATACTTCAACAAGGGGGGATAAGAGGGTTGGTATCTTAGCTGTGGACATCTGGCTTTGCTACAGCTGGCCCCTGAACTGAGACACCTGGCTGACACCAGCAGATGGGACACGTGGGCAGGTGTCCCCCAGCAAAAGAGACTCCTGTAAGGTCTGGGATGCCCTCATGCCCCTCTGCCCATACGTACCCGGGTGCACAGCCTCGATGTACCACGTGAGCACCCCATACACTATGGCATCCACAACCAGCATCATCATGGACAGCAGGAGGTTGAAGTCATCTCCTTCTACGGGTGACTGGCTGAAGGTGTGCCACTGGATACCCACGCCAGCCACCTCATACAGCGCAAAGTACTTGGAGCCCAATCCAAAGGCCGTGGTGGACATGAAGGACTGTGAAGAGGTGGAGGGAAGGGAATGGGAGGTCAGCAGGAACCACAGGCCAGCTCCAGAGAACACATTGGGGTAAATTCCTACCCAGTGCTGCCCCACCCAGCCCCACGGAAATGCTCCTGGCCTTGAGAGGCACCAAACCTTCTGGAGATACCTTCAAAGCACCACAGAGAGTTAGGTTTATACAGGCAATGGCTTGCCCAGGGCTTGGTGACAGCTTGGTGGCTTTGTACTGGACATGAGGTGCCTGAGGGACAAACCTGGGACAAAGCATGTCCCCAGCTGCTGCAGCCAACTCACCGCAATGCACTTCTCAAAGGCTGTGATCTTGTCATGTGCCACCTCCTCCCGAATGGCCACGTACATGTAGGGCACATAGCTGAGGAAGTAGATGATGCCGCCACAGGCAGAAGCCAGCTTGGCCTTGGAGTAGAGCACTGACACCAGAAAGCTGCAGGGAGAACAGTGTCTCCTTGGATCCCACCCCACCAGGACTTCCCCCACACCATCTGGTTTTGGTGCTGTTGAGGCAATAAATTGGCTCCCCAAATCAGCTGCTTAGAGGGACTTGTGCCCCTCCACTGACCCTTGCCCACATAGCTCTCAACACCCTCGCTCCATGGTACAAGAACCTGGCACTGCCCAAGTCCCCTTACTGCCCAGCACAGACCAGGCAGCTCACCAGAACATGATGGTGGCCACAGCATAGATAGCAAGGAAGAGCCATATGATGAGGACGTCGCTGTGCATCAGGACCTTGCCGTACTTGAGAATGGCAGTGAGTGCTGTGACAGAGATGGAGAGCTGGACAAAGCCAGTGATGAACCAAGCCACCCAGTGCACTGCATTGTTCAGGCCCATCATCTTCATCACCTGTGAGGCCAAAACTACTCAGCAGGGCTGTCCCCAATCCTGTGCATCCCTGCTTACATTCTCACTGGGCTGGGAGGGCAAGGGGTAGCACCAAGGGAGCTGCTGGGAGTGGGCAGGACACAACAATATGTACTGGGGTGCCAAGGAGCTCAGCTCCCTCCAGTGCTGGGCAGGGCTCATCTCATGCTGGGGACACTCAGAAGGACCAGCTCAGCCTAGGGATTTGGGATCTGCATCTGCCCTAGTTCATGTAATCCAGAAATACAAAGAAGGTGACCAGCGACACAGCACAGAATGTGGGGCTCAGATATGCCCACTCCTCCCCAAGAATCTCTTCCACCATCCCTACCTCTTTCAGGCGATGCTCCTTTTCTGTCACGATGTGCTGGATCATCATGGCCACCGAGTAGACCCAGGAGATCACCATGCAGAGGGGCATCATGTGCTCGATGACAAAGAGAAAGCTGATGAGACAGAGGAAGAGAGGGGAGAATTGGATGATGGCACTTGCCACAGAGACCTGCGGAGACCCTGAGGCACGGCGCCTTGGAGGGGCTGTCCCACTGCTCAGAAACAACCAGTCTGTAACCCCGCACCTCCTTAGTGCCCTAAAAGAACTTCTCCAGTGAGCCCACAGGACAATCAAGTGTTGTGGCTGGCAGGACTTTGCAGGCAGGTAGAAGCTACGGGCTCAGCCCAGGGCCCTGCCTATCCTTGTTGTGGACGGGGCCCTCTCCAACCTCCTGCCCAGGAGTGTTGTTGGCTTTGGGACTTCTACAGGAGCTGCCTCCAGACCACTGTAATCCATAACCACCAACAGATCCATGTGCCATTCCTTTACTTTCCCCTGCCTCTTGAGCCTGGTAGTCCAAGGAACTGGACTTAACTGTTTGCTCATCACTCCCAGTGTCATCAATCTCTTTCAGGCCCCCAAACCCGTTCCCTTTTCCCGACTAAAATATCCTGGCCCACTAAGTGGAAGGAGGAAGGTCCTGCAGGTGAGTGTTACTCACTCATCCCGGGTATAACATGGGTACGGGAACATCTGTACATAGTTGCCAGGCTCCACCACATCATGGCCAACAAATGTGTTGATGAGGGCACGCTCCATCATGTCTGTGAAAGAGAAAGGGAGGCCAGGCTGAGCGCACAGGGGCCAGGGTTGTGGGCAGCTGTGGCAGAGCGCTGACATTTACCCTGGATCCAGACGAAGCCATAGAGGAAGTAGAAGCGGCCGCCGGTGTTGGGGCCAGGCCGCCAGTATGCCCGCCGGATCTCGTTGGTCTTCTCTGTGAAGCTGGAATTCTGCCGGATCTTGTACATGACATGGGGGGGCAATGAGCCATCCCTGTTGGTCTGGAAGATGACACCTGTGGGCAGCAGAAGAGGCAGGGAGTCCACAGGGGCAAGCCAAATCAGCTGGCCCACAGCAACAGGCAGGGATGGGGAGGGCACTGTGAGGGCGGCCATGGATGAGACGGATGGCATGGCCGGGGATGTGAGATCCCCATGGAATGCAAGGGCACATAGACAGTAGGCCATGTCAGTGGGAGAGCCAGAACAGCAGCATGGGGCAGAGGATGTGCACCATGAGATACTCAGCCCCCTCATCCACCCAACACATGCAGCTAGGGACCCACATCCTGCCAGTGGCTCCAGGGCACAGCTGGAGAAGGGCAAAGTTTCAGGGACCCCTGAGAAGAGCTGGTTTCCAGGGACATACTGGCAAAGACTGTGACATTGTCTTGATAGGCCTGGTTCAGTGTGTAGTTGACAATGCTCTCCTCATCCGGGAAGCCTTTGAAGATGTCCACGCTGACCTAGCGGGAAGAGAATCACAGATTCACTAAGACTGGAAAAGCCCTCTAAGATCATAGAGTCCATTAACCCAAACACTATCAAGCCCAGCACTAAACCATACCCCCAGGTGTCAAATTCACACATTTTTTGAACACAGGAGTAGTACCACTGCCCTGGGCAGCCTGTTCCAGTGCTGACAACCCTTTCAGTAAAGAAATTTTCTCTAAAATCCAATCTAAACCTCCCCTGCTAAAACTTTAGGCTGTTTCCTGTTGTCCTGTCACTTGTCATTTGGGAGAAAAGACCAACCCCCACCTGGCTGCAACATCCCTCTAGGTAATTGCAGAGACTTAGAAGGTCCCTCCTAAGCCTCCTTTTCTCCAGGCTGAGCTCCTCCAGCTCTCAGTCCCACCTCATCAGACCTGTGCTCCAGAACTTTTCCTGGCTCCATTGCTCTTCTCTGGGCATGCTCCAGCACGCTAGTGGTATCCCAAGGCCCCGGATGGGTCTAGCACACAGAGCATGCACACAGTACAGCCTGTGCCACCCAAAGCCAACCCCAGCCCCTGATGTCAACAGTATGTGAGCACCTCTACCCTAGACATCTACCCCAAAGCTCTGGACACTGCACAAGCCACCACCTCCCCCACGGCACCTGTCTCATGCTTTTAAAAAGGTCTTAGTGGATCTGACCCTCTTCAGCCCAACAGAGCCTGGCTGACGCTGGTTCAACCTTCCCACAGGCTCCATCTCACCTTGGCCATGAAGCGGACCCAGCTGCAGGCAGCATTGTCAATGGTATCCAGCTGCTGGAGCAGGATGCTGGCATTGGGCAGGGAGAAGTTGCCATTGAGAAAGTTGTGGAGAACATCACTGTCAGAGACATTCAGGATCTCTGGGTGCTTGTGGAGGTCAGCAGTCAACTGAGACAGAGAGGAAGACATGGGACAGAGAAGTTGGGGTGTGCCCTGCCTCTCAGACCAACTGGCCCCCCTCCATGGACACAGGTAGGACTCAAAGCTCCTCCTGGGGATGGGGGACAGGATGCACATTGTGCAGGGAACCAGACTAGTCTCCACAAGAGCAAGGTGCATACCAAGGAGTACCACATGAAGAACCCCAGGGTATCTGGGGCGAGGACGACCCTTTCTCCACCGCCAGGGCAGTAAATCCCTGTCCTACCTGCTGGAGCCAGTGGATGCGCCTCTGCAGCCTGCCCTCCTCCAGGTAGACTCGGATCTCAGGGGAGATGTTCAGCCATGCCTTGGCGTAGTGGGTGACGTTGCCCACAAAGGCGAAGGTCTCATTGGCCTGGGGGCCAGGCAGAAAATCATACAGCGGGCAGAGGCAGGGGCTTCCTGCTCTCTGGGATGGCTAGTAGCCATGGAGATACCTGCCCTCCTCCCACTGCCTGTGTCTGGGAGCCAACGTCTTCCCTGCCACATAGCCCATTTGCAGAGCAGGACTGGTGGGAAAAGGAGTCCCAGCCTATGCATCCTCACCTTCAGGATGACCTTGTCAACTTCGGTGCCCACAGGTGCATACAGGATTTTGGGGTTGCTGGTCATCAGATGCACAAGGAGGCCCAAGTTCCTCTGCTCCTTGCTGGTGAAGCCCAGTGAGCTCATGTTGCCCTGCTTCAGTGCCTCAGGCTCAATGGTCCTGCAAAGGGAGCTCAGGCTTTCCACTCTGTTTCAGGCCCAGCACCCCTTGCTGCAGGCAGCCCCCACCCCTGCCCATGACAGGCCTTCACACTGACTCCAGTGCTTGCATGGTGCTGCCCAGCACAGGGGGTATCCTTGGTTGCAGCACAGCCAAGTGCGGTACAGTACCCATCCTGCCTGCTCAGCAAGGAGTGACACCCCTGGCCTGCACAGGGAGAACCTGGAGCCATCCCCCAGCACTCCTACCGGTTGTTGCCGCAGAGGATGGGCTGCAGCCCTGCCCAGAGCTGCACGAATGCTGAGAACTGCCCCTGGGGGTTGTCGATGCCAGACAGGCCCTCCCCGGTGCCCTGTTCCTCCTCTGCCGTGGCATTGCCAGCCGTGGCATTGGCGCTGGCCCAGCTGGTGCTGTTGGCCATGGGTGGTGGGGCCTTGCTGGCACAGGCTCCCCTGGGAAGCAGCTTAGCCAGTGCTGAGAGGATGTCCACATCCCGGAAAACCTTCTCCATCTCCACCAAGTCTTCAAGGAGGGCACGGAGGCGGTGCTGGGTGGCTGTGCTGTTCACCTCCTCCAGCTTCAGCTATGAATATGAGTGGACAAGAAGTTACTCATTGCTGGGACAACAAGGTCCTACTTGCCATTAGGAAGGGACCAACAAGGACCCCAAGCAATAGCGACTCCACTTTCTTAGTTGGAGCTGTGCCAAGGTAAGGCCCTGGACTCATTGCTGCGCATGGTGGCTATGAGGCAATAAGAATGATGGCGAATGCTGGCAGGGACTTGCGTGAGGACACAAGATATCACTCAAGGCAGGAAGGGTGGTCCTATGCTCCTACAAAGGACACATCGAGCTTGGGTGGGACAAAGAGTGAAACCTCAGAGTCAGGCCTGAGCTGTGCCAAGGGCTTTGCCGGTCCTGGGGAGAGAAGCTGGCAGGGACACCTAGGAAGATGTTGGGGACTCCCAGTCCTATCCAATAGGCAGTGTTCAAGCAAGTGTTACAGGGAAAACCACCTGGGATCTTACCTTGGAGCTGGATGGGGTAGTGCTCACGTCAGAGAAGTGGATGACCAGGAGATGCCAGGCCATGTAACTGTTCCCCATCCCAACACAATGCCAGCTGAGTAGAAAACCCTGCCCAACTCTCTTCCCTGCCACCAGCCTGCCCCACCTGCCCAGCTCTCACCCTGCTGATGATCTTGGGGGTGTCCAGCTGCTCCTGGAGCTTGGAGGCCAGCTGGGCAAAGCGCTCCTGGCGGGCGGCTTGGCTGCCATTGCAGGCCAGTGCCCGGTATGCTGCCAGCAGTGGCTGCTGCCTGGGGGACACATGCAGGAGGCGGTGCAGTCCCCCTGGGTTCTGCTCACATGTCAGCTGCTCCAACGCTGGCCCAGTGAAGAGGACATTCTACAGGGCAGGAAGTTGTAGGGACAGTGCTGCAGTGCCTGCTCTGGCAGAGCAGCCCAGGCTGCCCTGTGAGGTGCTCACCTCCATCTCGGTGATGAAGGCCTGGGGGCTGTCGGAGACAGCAGGTGCCACAGCAGTGCTTGTGAGGCCCAGAGCCTGGGAGAGCATGTGCAGCAGTGCTGGCTGGTGTGCGGCTGCTGCTGGGTCCCGCAGCACCCTGTGAACCAGCCCTTCCTGCAGGCTTCTCCAGCCACTGGGGAGGCTCTTCTGCAAGATGAAGAATGGGGATAGCTTGGCTGGTGGAATGTGGACTTCCCCCAGGTCTCCCTCCTTGTGTATCCCTAAGCATACATGAACAGCCTCACAGCATCCATGGTCTCCATAGGGAGGGGAAGAAAAGGGATGTGCAGATGCAGGGAGCAGGGGTCCCCCGTATGCCAGACGCAAGGGGGGAACAATCTCCCCTGCTCCCTCCACAGCCATGACCCAGGCAGCACCAACCCCCATTGCAATGGTAAACCCAGGCACAGGCACTGGTGTGTATCATAATGCTGGGGGAACTGGTGGCAGCACCAAGATGGACCCCAGCCATCCCTGCTGCTGCTCTGCCCCTTGACAATGTTCTGTCATAGCCCTTCAACTGGGACAGACGCCCCCAGACCACTTGGGGTGGGATATGGAGGAGACAAGAGGATGGGCTCTACCCTACCATGGCCCCTGCATGCCGCACCGCTCCTCACCTCCAGATGTGTCATCTTCTTGCTGGGGCCAAACCCATCCCACAGGTCTCGCTCATGGGTCTCATCAGGTACCAAAGGAAAGGCATCAAAAAACTGCTGGTACACCTGCACCAAGATAAGAGCAGGACTGCCAGGTGTGCCAAGAGTGGAGCACCAGTGCTGCATCTGCTTGCCCAGCAAGGCCCTGGTGTAGGGCTGCAGGGAAGGACAAATCCCAGCTGGGTGCTATTCACAGGGCAGCACAGACCCCTGCAAAGCCCAGAGGTCACCCACCTCTCGCAGGTCAATGCTGGAGCCCAGGAGCAGCTCAGCCGTGCTGTTGGGGAGGGACAGGTTCTGCATGAGGAAGCGTCGCAGCTCGCCCTGGTCTTTGGCTGCCCACGCCAGTGTGAAGCTGGATCCTGCACAGGAACAAGGTGGCAGGTCAGAGCAGCCACCAGCATCAGGGACATGACATGGCCCCAGAGCTGGCCCTGCCCAATGCAGCAGGGCAGGACAGTGGCAGCAGTGGCAGCAGTGTTGCCATATCCTCTGTCCCATACCATCACTTAGCCTGGTGCCGTGCAAGCCGGCACTACCTGTCTCTGCCCGCACAGGCAGCAGGAGCAGGCAGAGCACAACCCACCTGCTCGGCTGCTGAAGTGGGTCTCCATGGAGCTGGGCTCAGGGCTGCTGAGGGCCTCCAGGTGCCGGCGCAGCGACTCCAGCTCCTCCTCCAGTCCTGGGTGCTGCGGGTCGAAGAGGCTGCTTTGCTCTACTGCCTCGCTGAGGTGTTCCAGAATCTGTGTCACCCTGCGAGAGCCCAGCACCGCCCTGGCTTCAGGGACAGAGGGATGGGGACACCTTCCCCAGAGCTCTGGGGAAAAGGGCCCCTCAGGTGCAGGGGACAGCAGTCCTGTCTGAAACAGGGCACCACTGCCCTTGCCTAAGCACTGAAATCCAGTGTGCGAGGGTTCAGAGGAGAGCCTAGCACCTCAAGGTGTCTCCAAGGGCCACCTCCATCCTCCTCCCAGCACCAAACACGTGGGAGCCCACAGCAGAACAGACAGAGGTGTCCCCTGCACTAAGGACACGGTGGTCTGCAACCAAGCACTTTGGGGGCACCAACTTCTGCCTCAGCCCTAGGGTGGTAGTGCCAGCATGGAAAGGGGCAGGCTCTGTGCGGGAGTGTGAGGGCTGGGAGAGGAAGTGCACGGTGAGGGCAGGACTCACGTGGAGTTGGAGTACTGCAGGAAGCCAAACTCATCACGCTGGCCATCGGGGCACAGGGACTGCATGACCGGCAGAATTCCGGCTGATGTGAGCGGCGCCGCCGTGTAGAAAGCTGGAGCCAGTAAGAGTGCAGAAGAGGACAAGGAAAGTGCGGGCAGTGGGGAGAAAAGGCAAAGAGGCAGGGAGGGGGAAGGGGGAAGGGGCCACCAGAGAAACAGACACTCAGTTCAGAAAAGCACACGCTGGGGTCGGTGAGCCCATGGGAGGCTGGCGGCCACTTCTGATCAGAAGTCAGCAGCATTCTCACCTGTCCTGGCCAGTGACTCTGTGGAGCTGCAGGCAGCTCCAGCACCCCTGGCTCCAGCCCTCTTGCCCCCACCCACTCTTCCCTGGGTGATGGCTCCCTTGAGCCCCATGACAATGCCAGTTTCTGTCACTTGTCCCCAAGATGGCCACCAACCTCCTCCAGGCTACCAGCCCCTCCTGTTAGTAGCCTTAGAGGCAGTGGTGGATCTCCAGAGGAAAAGGAGGAAAAATACAGCAGGGAGGAAAAATACAACAAAATAGATTTGTCACCTGCAGCTCCCAGAGCCCCCAGCCTCCCCGCAACCCAGCTGCCTCAAGGTTCGGTGGCTGGAGGTGGATGGAAATGGAGACATGGAACGGGAAGAAACAAAAAGCAGCAAAGGGCTGGCAAACCTTCCTCCCTCCACTGGCACTGAGCCATCATCCCCTCTGGGACCCTCCTGAGTCCTTCCCCAGGGCAGGGCAAGCCCAGAACGCCCCTGCCTGATGCAGTTGTCCACAGGTTATCTCCGGACAGTGCCAGGCAGGGACCCTGTTCTCACCACCTTGCCAATGACCTTGTGGTTAGAGATAGGTCACTGCTGTTAGCAAGGCTACAATGAGCGGAAACTGGTGAATATGTGCTTCTGGCAGGAACAAGGGAGAGGTGCAGCATGGGATAGGCCAGCATCCTGCTGGGGTGGTGGAACCCACACTGGTGGCCATGCCACGGTTTGGTGACAAAGTCAGTGCATGGCATCTTGCTGGCCTTGAGGCTCCTCTAGTGCCACATCCCAGCTTGTCCCAGCCATGAGGGGCCAAGACAGGGACCTGGTGGTGGTGCAGGGTGGGAGCCAGCCCCAACCCCTTGGCGACTGGGCAAGACTGGGTGACCAGAGGCCACCACATGGGTGACGGGACCCAGCAGACTTTGCTCCAGGAGGGAGGCAAGAAGAAGGGGTAAGACAAGCCTCCAACTGGCCTGGAGAGCCCTATGCAGCCCAAGAGGCTGGAGATATGGCCAGCAGTGGCCCCAACACCTGGGGAACCCAGCACCATCAACCAAAGGGGTACACCACCATGGCTGGTCAGTCCCCAGGGAGGAGCAGGCAGGGGCCATACTGTGCTGCTCAAGCTCATCTTCACCAGTTGTGGAGGAAGGCAAGGAGTTTACAGAGGCATGGATTAGGCCAGAGTGAGTTGATCTAAACCAGGCTCTTCCTCCCCAGACTATGAGGCCAGCACTGACAAGGGAATGGGGGGAGGCGCCCACTCGTCCCACCAACTTACAGACTGGCGCATGCAGTTGAGGCATGAAGGGCAGGCAGGCAGGGGAGATGGTGGGAAAGAAAAAGAAAATATGAGCAGAAAAGAACGAAAAACCAAACCAAAAAACACACAACACAGAGCGCATGTCAGTGCCAAGGCAGGAACGCAGGTAGTGCCTGCCGCAGCCAGACAGCGCCAGCAGCTGGGCTCTCCCTCTCTCCCTCGCCGGCACACACTGAAACACAGGCTCAAACTATTGTTACATTGTCACCACCAGTGCCCAGCATCTCCCCTGGCCTTGCTGTGCCACCTGTGCCAGGGCATTCATCAAGGTGGGCATCTACCGGCCCTTGCGAGCTGGTGGCTTCACTGCCTCCTCCCAGCAGCACAGCCTGCGGGCATTAGGCCAAAGCTCCAGCTGGAATTCTCCCAGAGCCCTCAGCTCCAGTCCCATCAATTTACCATCCTGCCACGCCTCTGAGCACCCCAAGGCCAGGTGCAGGGCTCCTGTAGGTCACTTTCCCCCCCACTGGGAAGTCCTTCCCAGAGCCACTCCAGCTGACCCTTGACTACTTGGGGGGGACTGTGGCTGTTCCAGCCCCCTCCAGCTCCCCTTTCCCGACACAAAATGTCCATGTCAACGACAGGCACTGGCTGGTTGGTGCTGCCACCCCCAGGGGAGCCTCCCCAGGCTGGGACAGACCACTACTTCCACCCACCACGTCTGCCCCACCAGTCCTTGGCTGTAGCCCCTGCCATATGCAATGTCTCCCAAAAGCCTTCTCTAGGTACGCCCTGCCCCCCGACTAGAGCACCTCCCCAGGGCCACAGGGTGCCCCCAAGTGTGGGAGTGCCCCAAGCACCACCTTGCTGGGACTCACCTTCCTTCACAGGGATGGTTGGCTTCTTCTGCCGCAGCCCCAGAAGTATGAAGAAGAGAACCAGGGGGATAAAGATCTCGAAGGTCAGCACCCACTGGGGATGACAGAGAGCAGAGGAAACAGGATGCTTAAGGACAGAACCGAGCCACCAGGGAGAATCATGGGCCGTACAGGGGCTGCCAGGTATTGGTGCAGTGCAGCACTGTGTCCATATATTGTAGATGGCTGGTGGCTCTGTCACAGCTCAGCCAGTAGCAAACAGGTTCCTGGGCATCCCACAACTTCCTGCCTGCACCATCCTGTACTGCAGGAGCACTGCAGCACAGGGCAGGGTACACAGAGAGGATGGATGCCCTCTCCAGCAGTGCAAACAGGGGGCTGGGGCTTGAGCTCAGCCTCGATGGTCGATCATAGCTGGGGCTACTCAGGGAGAAGACCTCAAGTCCTGAAGGCTAGCACCCTCACAGTCTGGAGCAGCACAATGTCCCCTTGTCACCTGTGCCACTGTTGGATCTAACAAGGTTCAACAGGTGAGTCTAATAGCAGAGGGTACACCTTCAGTTCAGCCAGGCCCTGGCACCAGCTCCATGTGCAACTGGGCCATCCTGGCACCCCTTCCATGCCCTCCCAAAAGGCTCTGGCTGCAAGGAATTTCCACTGGCAGCACATGGTAAATAACAGCAAATTCCCAGGAATTCCTGGCCACAGTGGCTCAGAAGTCCAGGCTAGGCTCTGTGCCCAGAGGCCCTAGGGACAGGCATCAGCATCTCCAGCCATCAGGAGAAGGCAGGAGCAAGCACTCGGCACACTGCCAGAACAGCTGTTGCCACTTTGCACCGGAGTACCCAGGCACGTCACAGCCCCGCTGCCCAGTGGCAGGGAACCACTGCAGATTCAGAAACTGAAGCACAAGGTGAGGTGAGACAACTTCAGCTCTCTCCAGGGCCAGATCAGACCCAAGGCAGCTGCTGAGACCCTGAAACCTGTTGCCACCCATGGGCAGGGCAGGGCTCAGCTCCACTACTGGGAAAGAGCTTGCTACACCACCCACACCAGCCTCCCACCAGTGATCACTGCCAATGGGCAAGCTCATGGGGTGACAAGAATGGACTCTAACATGAAAGATGCACCTGCCAACAGATGACAGGGTCAGGCCTTCCTGTCTCCAACATCACCTCCATGCTGCCCCACTCAGGGGCTGCCAACACTCTGTCAAGAAAGTCAGAGAAGCCCCAAATGGCAGTAAGCAGAGGGAGGCCTGCACCCAGGTGCCTGCCAGCAAATGGCCACAGTGCTATTTCTCTGGGATGAGCATAACTGTACCCATGGGTGCTGTCCATGATGCACTCGCTATACCAGAGTTCCTGGTTTTGAAGAGGAAGGAGGACTGGAGGAGATGGAAAATGTCCCCAGGAGCAGTGTCTGAGAATCCTCATCTTTCTGGTAACACCAGTCCCAGGGACAGTCCCTGGTGTCACTGTTCCTGCACAAGGCAGGATAGCAGGGGACACCCTGACACACACTGCTGTCCCGTGGCCTCTGCCCCACCCCCTGCCTGTTTACCAGGCACACAACAGGGCCTCTGTGCCTGGGCACCAGAGGGACCAGCCCCACACACCCACGCTGGCCTGTACCAGGCTCGTGTGGAGACAGTCCTTGGTGGCAACAGCTTGTTGGAATCTGTTATTTATTTTTTTGACAGGAGTCATTGACTTTTGCTCATCTCCATCCCCAGAGATGTCCCTTGTTCCCAGCCCCTTCTGCACTGCCACATACCCCAGTGTCACAGCAGGCTGTCCCACACCTTTGGCACCCAGAGTGACATGGTGATGAGCAGACACGGTAGACTATGCCCTGGTCCCCAGGCCTGTCCCCATGGGAACTTCCCAGAGGTGGGGAGGCCAGGGCTGCTCCACACCCACAGTGGGGCACTGGCATGCAGTGGGGACCAACAGAGTCTCAGACTTCCAGAGAGGCACCCGGCAGGGACACCAGCATAGCCTGGGGATGGTGCGGTCCCTTCCCACAGGTGCAACACACCAGGGGACATTTTGGGGTTGTGTAAGAAAGCAAGGAGGAAAGGCCACGATGCAAGCAGCTGAGAAGGAAATGCTCCCCAGTAGGTAGGAGAGGGCCAAGGAGATTACAAGAGAAGGGCCAGTCCCTGCCAGCAGCTGGCCATGATTGCACCAGCTAGTCTGCCATGTCCTGTCTTCCATCCCCTGCCTCCCTTCTCTGTTGATGAAGGCACAGGTGCAGGACCGAGGGTGGGACAATGGTCCCAGGAGCCCTTGTACCAGGTGACAGTGCCTGTGGGGGCCAGGGACAGCTCCTGGGTGGTGGCATTCACTCCTTCCACATCCCCTGCCACACGTTCATTTCAGTCTGGTTGGATGTGAGCAGGATGAGGTCATAGGTACTGTCCAGGTCGGCACAAGTGCTGGGTGTCCACCTGTCACCCTACAGACAGTGGGGTAACCCGTCCCATGTTCAGCCCTGCCCTTGGCTAGAGGCAGGGGTGGTGGGGTCCTGCCCAATTCCCCCAGCAGGGAGGCAGAGCTGGATGGGGGCCATAGCAGGGTGCTGGCGCCTGGCAGGGGGACATGTCTTTCCTGGAGCATTGGGACAGTGATTCAACGTCTCTGCCCATCCTCTGCCACATTGTCAGATGGGAGCAAGAGGCTGCGAGTAGGCCAAGCAGGAGGCAGCAGTGCCTGCTGCGACACACAGCTCCCACACAGCCATGTCAAAAGGCCAGATAAGCAGCACAGGACAGTGGTGCGAACAGAGCAGAGCAAACAGCCCAGCCCAGTACAATGGTGTCACCATGCCCACTCTCCAGCCAACACTGGGACAGCTGGGAGATGTGGTAGAGCCAGGGTCAGCACAGACGTGTGTCAGGTCATGGATAACTGTGCAACTCCACTGGTGTCCCCAGGATGTGGCAGCACAAATGTCCCAGTAGCCCAGGGGGCAGTCCTCGTGGGGACAGCCAGGTCAGGCAGAGGCAGCTCTTCCTGTTCATCACTGTCACCTGTAAGTTCATTGAGTTCCCTCCTGCCTGCCCCCAGCAATGCCTGACACCCACAGCCTCCAGCCAGCAAGGTGTGGGAGAGGGGCAGTCAGAGGCTGGGCACCCCCATACTAAGACTCTCAAGCTGGCAACTCCAGCAACATCCCTGCACCCCAAACGTGCCATGCCAGCCCTCCTCTCCCATAACCTGACACCTGTGTTTGACTCCAACACAGGTGAAGTACCATCACACACAGCATCCAAAATCCCCAGACGTACCCTCCAGAGGACAGGGCAGGGTCTGCCTGTGCTCCTCACAGGAGAAAGGAGCTGCTGCCTACTCCATGCCAGCCCCTCTGCCAATCCCCTCTGCCCACAGTGCCAGCAGGAACTGGCAATAGGTGCTGGCCTGCAGGAACCCTGAGGGATGGGGCTCTCAGCTCCTGCAGGATCCAACTTTTCCAATAGCATTTTAAGGCTGCAGAAATACCTTTACATTTTCATGGCTCCGGACTTTAATCACTGTTAAATGCCCACTTTTGCCCACAGCCAGAAAGTAAAGGCAGGTAAAGCCATGGTCACTGGGAAAGATGAGCTGAAGAGCTCTAAGGGCAAACTAGGCCCCAAAATGCCTGAGGCTAAGCCACTGAGCTCCAGTGGAGACCTGACCATGGACACCCACTGATGGTCACCACCCAGGTGTGGGCCTGAGAGGTTTCCTCAAGGTCACCTGCCGCATGGGGACAGACAAGGCCAGGGGCTGCCAACTCCCATCCTGCCAAGGCCTAGCCACCCTCACCTCTGCCTCTGGTCACTTCCAATTATGTCCATCTGTCCCACTACCCCCTGCCGTCCAACATGGGCACATCCCCACCCCTGACAACCCTGGCACAGCAGCGTGGAGTTCTGCCTTGGGAAGGCTGGAGGAGCAGGAAAGGGAAGGCTGGAGGACCTGGGGTTTGTCAACAATTCTCCTGAGCTGAAGACTCAGGAACACCCACCACAGTTCTCCCCGTTCCTGCAGTGTCAGCCAGGCACCTGTGTGCTGGGCCAAAAGGGCACATCATCATCAGTGCCCTACGCAAAGGCCACACAGCACTGGGACAGGGCCACCCTCCCACTGGCACAAGATGCCTGACCTGAGCATAGGGTCATGCCAGCAGCCAGTGTGGAGGAAGGTGTTCCACAACAGACACCCCCCAGCTGCCCTGCCAACAGAGACACTGCTGGGCCAGCACACCCCTGCCAAACCCATGCTTCCCTTCCCCACACCTGCTGCAAACAACAAGGGGGCAAAGAGCACTCAGAGCCTGGGCAGTACCCAAGTGATTCCTGCTGCATCCAGTATCAGTATCCTCCCAGCCCTGGCAGCAGGAGCTGGCAGGGCCATATGCACAGGGTCCTAGGGACACTGCACCCCAAATTTCACCCTTTCTTTTTCTGGCAGCATCACTTTCCCCCCAGCTCTCTGCCACCAACCAGGGGGAAGGGACAGATCTGCCAGCTCCTGTGTGGAGAGTTTTCCTTCTTCAGGACAAAGTGCAGAAGGCACAGATCCAGCCACACTGCTGTTGCTCTCCCTATACCCATTCCCTCCTCCCAGGGCCCATGCCACAGGGAGCTACCACCAATGTGCTGCAGTACCAAAACAGCAGAGAAATGCTCCCACTCGTACCCCAAAAGAGCCTTGACCTGCCCACCAACCCTTCCCCAGGATCAAGCAAACTGGCAGCACATTTCCATCACTAGGAGCTCCAGCTGTGGCTGCCTGCCCATCCCAAATGAATGGGCACAAAGCACCCCAAGGCAGGTGGGTGAACACCCTGAACTGTGCCTGTGGTGACTTCTGAGAGAGCATCTGCTGATTTTACATCCAAGATCGGTTTAAACCAGATACTGAAGTCATGTGAGAGCCCATCCTTTTAACAATTCCTGTCCCAGCAGACTCAAAGAATAGCCAGCAATCCCCTGGGCTGCCATGAGCACCCTAGGGGACCCTACAGCCTCAGCTTCCCTCTACCAAGAGCCACCGATGCTGTTCTGCTCAGACCTCCATCATCCCAGGGTTCTTGCCTGAATTTCTGCTCTGGGAAGAAAAAAATAGAGGCCAAAGCCCAGAGCAGTCCCTGAAACAGCTGAACCCCACTAGGCAAGGTCCAAAGCTATCATGGGCTAGGAACAAGGCCTTACAAGAGATGCCAGGGAATGTGCCTGGCCATCCCCCTGGCCATGCTGCAGGTCTCCCTGCACCCACCACCCACCTATAAAGTGGCCCGGCCAAGCCCTCACTAAGTGCCTATGAATAAAATCTGTCCCAAAACCATGGCTGTACCCTACTGTAATCCTGCTCCTGAACAGTCCCTGCTGCCAGGGACAACATGCATGGGCAGAATACAGAACTGCTCCAGCTCTCAAGTCCCAGCCCAGAGCCCTCAGTCAAACCTGGGGTTTCTGCTTCCCACCCCACCCTGCAGCACTGGGTTTGCTGCTCCACCTACTGCCAGGAGCGGAGGCGCATGGTGGCAAGGACTGACCCCAGGGGAGCACCTGCAGCAGCAGGCTGTGCCAAAAGGCAACTGTTGATGCCCACACTCCCCCTCTGAGGCTGGGAGAAGCCCAGCAACCGCCAACTCTGCCTGCCCCTAGTAGCGCATCCCGCCCTTCTCTGCTCCAGTCCCCCAGCCTCTAGCTGCTCCCAGTGGGAGCTGGTTTCTCTCACTGAAACATCCATCTGTGGTGCTGCCAGGGCAGACCGGCACGGATGAACTCACTGCTGAATGCCAGGCGCAGCCACCACACAAGGCTCTGCCCTGGCCAGCCAGCCCCAGCACTCCTTGGAGAGGGCAGAGCCCCCCAGGGAGTGGGCAGGATGATGGTCCCTGCACAGACCAGAGACACCAAGTGACTCTGGGATTCCCACACAGCAGTAGCACAAGGAAGGAGGTGACATACACAGGGCACGCACAACCTCAGGGCACAGCTGTCCTAGGGACTGCATCAAATCCATCCACGAGCACCCACGGCACTGGGACCAGCTCTCATTTGGGCACACAGCTGGTCCCCTGCACACCCCATGCACTCACAGCATCGCTGGGTGGTCAAGGAGGGGCTGCTTCATACCCTGCCACCCTCCCTGCAGTAGTGGCCCTCCAGCAACAGTCCATACACATGGAGGTGATGGGCCCTGGGCTCCTCATCCTCCTCCTCTGGCCACAGCTTCCTCTGCTGCACTCCCATGCTGCCCACAGGGCTGGTAGAGAAGGTCACGGAGAAATGGGTCCCCAAAAGCTGTGTGCACCCCCACTCTGTAACCCAATGGCCATGGCAACCAGGGTCGGATCATCCGATGTGTGCCACGGCCCAGCTGTGCCAGGCTGCTCATTCTTGTGGGCAAGGGTCTGGTGCAGCCTCTGCCATGGCCACACAGCTCTGCTTAGGGTAAAGAGGGCAGATGACTCAGCCAAAGAGCATCATCCCCCTCACCCATTTTGGGGGGCACTGGGGCTGTCTGTGTAGGGAAACCTGCCTGCAGCGCCAGGCTCGGCCCTGCTCCTGTCCCAGGGCCCTCTGCTGCTCCAGCGACCGGGACATGGAGTCTGGTGCTGGCGGCTGCTGGTGAGGAACAGCAGGATCGGGCCTGAGNCACCACTTCCGCGTGGGGCCCGGGCCTCGCCCCTCGGGGCTGCAGGGCCCCCCCGCCCCCGCTCACCGGGCTGCGCCGCTTCAGTGTCACATTCTTCCAGAGCAGAAGATGGAGCTGATGAAGGAACCCCATGGTCGGGTCGAGCTGGCCCNAGGGTAAAGAGGGCAGATGACTCAGCCAAAGAGCATCATCCCCCTCACCCATTTTGGGGGGCACTGGGGCTGTCTGTGTAGGGAAACCTGCCTGCAGCGCCAGGCTCGGCCCTGCTCCTGTCACAGGGCCCTCTGCTGCTCCAGCGACCGGGACATGGAGTCTGGTGCTGGCGGCTGCTGGTGAGGAACAGCAGGATCGGGCCTGAGGAATATTTGGGAGGGGAAGAGCAAAGCGATGCCAGCTTGCGAGCAGAAGCTCGCTCCCCTCCCCCACCCGCTAAAAATAACGGGCTCCCTCGGGCCGCGCACCCACCCCCTGCCCACAGCTGCGGGGTCCCTCGGGAGGCTGATAGGTGACCCCCCACAGGGAGCCTGCGACAGAGTGGCAGCGGCCCCGAGGCCCCAGCACGATACCATCTTGCCCCTGCTGCCAGCCCGGGCGGGACACACACCAGCCCCCCGGCCTCCAACCCCACGAAGTTGCCTTTTCTCCATCCCACAGAAGACCGGCGGCTCCGACCCACATATGAGCTGAGAATCTATTTATATCCGGCGGGTACCGGGGCTCGGGGAGCGATCCCACCCGGGGGGGGCGACATCCAGCCTCGATCCCGGGCTCCTCCTGCAGCTCCCGGGTCCGGGCGGCCCCANAACCCCATGGTCGGGTCGAGCTGGCCCTGCCCAAGGGCCGCGCCGCGCTCAGCTCCGCGGTCACCCGCCGCACACCGCCATCCCCTCCTAGCCGCCGTCTACTGCTTGCCGTGGGTTGCGAGGAAGGCAAGCGCCCTCGGCCCAGGCCTGGCTCCGCCGCACCCGCCCCGACCCTGCGCAGCACCAGCACCAGTACCACCCCCGGGCCGCGGTGGCCGCCCCTTAAAGGCACCGCCGGACCCGCCTGCTCCGTCTGCACGGCGGCCCCGACGCGGGGCGGTCCCGACACAGGGCGGCCCGGCTCATCCCGGCGTCAGTTGCCCCCCGTGCTGGCTGTCCGGAGTGGGGCTGCTGCCCCAGGGGCCGGGGAACCGTCGCTCCCCTCGAGCCCCCTCCCTCACGCCCCTCAGCCATACACAGGTCACCTCCGTGCTTCTGCCCCTGGACAGGACAGACTAGCGCGTGGCTGCGGGATGTGTGTACCAGGGTGCCACGGCTGTCCCTGGTCTTGGATGCTTCCCACCCTGCTCCTGCCTGACCTCTCCCAGAGGCATGTGCTGGGGCGTCCACGGGTGTTTTTGGAGGGAGCAACCTGCTGCCACATCTATCTCCTGTCAGCTCTGAACCCAGGGCTGGATGCCCTCAGCAGTAAGGACTGAACCAGGCCAGCTCTCCTCCTTAATCCCATCCACTCTTCCTTCTATCCATCCTTCCATCCATCCTTTTTCCCTGCCATTCAACCGTCCTTCCTCCTACCCTTATTTCCTTCCATGCATCCATCTATGCTCCCATCTCTCTTTCCTTCCATCCTTCCATCCTTCCTTCCATCCTTTCTTCCTTCTTTTCCTCCTTCCTGCCATCTTTTCTTCTTTACATCTGTCCTTGCTTCCATCCATTCCCCCGTCCTTCTTTCCCTCCCTTTTCCTGTCCTTCTGGTTCTCTCCATTTCCCACCTGTCCCTCCCTCTTCCTGCTCTCCCTTAGCCTTCTCTTCTCCTTCGCTCTCCTTTCCTCCAGCTCTCTGTAACCGTCTCACTCTACATGCTGCTTCGTGGACCAAGTGTAGCCGGGAGCAGTGAATCCCTTTCTGGCTGCCCCAGCCCCAGTGGTGTTGCCAAGGGTGCCTGTGCTCAGGGCAGGGCCTTTGGCAGCTGCCCGACGCTAACAAAAGCTTCTCTTGTCCAGCACAAAGCAGCATTATTCCCCATACTTCTGGGCAAAACACTGCTGAGGCCCAGGAGGATAAAGGATGCCTGGAGATGTGATGATGGAGAGGCACTGTGTGCCCAGCTCCACGCTCTGGGGAGGGTGACTGGTTTGCGAGGGTTGCTGGATGCCTAGGCAGGGCTATGGGCAGCAGAGCTGCCAAGAACGGAGGGGAGCTGGGCTTTCACTAGGTCCCTGGAGAAGGAGAGATGCAGTCACCCTAGGCTCCTTGCAATGAATTGTGCATGGTTTGCCCACAGCCCACACAACGAGCACCTCCAAGCCCCTGTCTTGCAGCAGAGTGGGTCCCCAGCTTAGAGGAGCTCAGTGAGGACACCCATGTGTGGGTCAAAATCCTGACCTGGGTCTCCTGCTCCTTCCCTCCTGCTGCCCTTGGATGGGTCTTGGGGATCTTCATAGCTGCTCTTCTGTTTGGCATGGCCATGGAAACCCTGAGAAGCCAGCAAGGGACAGACTCAGCAGTATGCCATGGGGCAGCACAGCCCTGGAGACACAGTGGCAAATCTCCAAAGACCCAGGGCCAGAAGCTCAAGGACCCATTTGCCCAACCCTTCCATGGGCTAGAAGCTCCAAAGACTTTGTGGCCCATCTCCTCTATGGTCCAGAAGACTTGGGAACATGGAGCCCTGAGCACCTCTCAGGGGACTTCCTTGTGGGGTTGCCAAGCTCCTGTCTCTGTGTGAAGTCATCTGCAGATGGCAGTACCCATACACATACATCTCCCTGCTCTGTGCTAGTGCTGTCCAGCATTCCTGATGGTCTCATGGCCTGGCCTCTGGCCTTGATCTCTGCCCAGCCCACCCTGGCAGCACTTGCCCTGGCTCCCTGTCTGGCTCAGAGCCATGTCCCTTGGGCCACAGAGTCAGGGTGTTTGGATCCACTGGCTGCAAATCCTCCCAAGGACACTGTCCCTGCACACACGGTGTCCTGGGGCAGCACCCACACACGAGTGCTTTTAAGTGCCAAGGAAAAGCTCCCTGCTGCTTTACCAGCCATCCTGAATACCCTGTGGAAATGCTGTCCCCAGTGCTGTCCTCCATGGAGCAGAATGACCCCAGCCTATGTGGCCCTGGGCTCTCAAGCTATGGGATGATGCTGAATGCTCCAGCCAGGCATGGACTACTGCCCACAGCCAGCAGAGCTAGGGCAGGCAAGGCTGGGAATGGTGCCCATGGACTGTGGTATCTGAGCTTTCAATCATACAGGGGAAGAAATGCAGAAAAGGAGTGAGAAAAGATGTCAGGAAATGGACATGGCTTAGGAAGAAGGAACACTCTCCCTCCCTGGGGGCTGCAGTTCACCTTTGAGGACTCCTGGACTGTCACTAAAACCACAGAGCCCTGCTACATCATGGCATGATGGCATGGCATTGTGCCCAACAAGGATCCCAAGAGGCTGGCAGCCAGCAGGAGTGAGGGTGCAGATCCTGGGGGCACTGGAGCAGCCTGAGAACCCCTGGGGAGCAGTTTGGATCCCTGCTCCAAGCTCTGTGTGTGCCAAGGCCTTGCCAGCGTCAGGGACAGTGCTGCACACCTCGATGCTCCCCTCCTTGCCTCTGTCTCAGTTTCCCCATCTCATTTTGCCTGCCAAGGCTTTCATGGAGACTTGGGTTGTGAACAGCAATGCCAGCAAAGGACACAACTGAGCCAGACTGGGTGCAGGGCAGAACTGGGGCAGTGGCAGAGGAGGCAGGTCTCTGTGCACACACTGCTGAGGCTCACATGTGCCTGCTTCCCCTTTTGGCAGGAAACATCCCGGACAGGACAGTGCCCGGGGCTCGGTGGCAGTGTGGGGCTGTTAGTTGATGGTTTCAGGATGAGTCAGTGGGAGTTGGTATCCTGTTTGCAACCAAACTGCGGGTGGCAGATGGGTGGCACCTTGTCAAGGCTGAGGACACCTATCCAGCCACGGGGCACCCAACATGTTCTGGGCCATGCACACACCATGGGGCGCCCATTTGGCCAGAAGGTGCCCACCCAACCACGGGGCACCCACCCAGTCACAGAGTGCCCACCCCCCAGCACAGTGCAGGGGAAGTGCTGGGAGTGGGGTGTGCCAGCTGACACGTGGGGCAGGAAGGACCTGCTGTGGGGCTGGGACAAGGCAAAACTGAAAAAAAGAGGAAGCCCTCGAGTGCCCCAGCCCAGCACAGCAGCACCCAGGCAGACGCATCTGACACCTTGCACACCTCCATTACAGTAAGTCTGAGTTCACCATTAATGACCAGAGAGGGGAGAGGGGCTGAAAAATGGGGTGGCCCCTGCCACTGCTAGAGCAGGGGTTTCTCTTTCATAGCATCCCCAAAATGGGAGCAACATCCCCAAAACAGGAGCAACGTTCCCGCTGCTGGGGACAGAGACCTGCAGTACTGATGTGCAGTGCAGGGAGCCAGCAAAACTTTCCCAGCCCTTTCTGCTTCCCATGCCAGATTTGTCTGGAGCTTAAACTTAGCTCATGTATTTTAGCAGGGCAGATGGAGTGGGCCAATGTGGGGAAGGGACTTTCTGCAGCCAAGCTGCAGTGCTGGGGTGTGTGGGAAAGTAGGGCACTGCTTGCCAGGAGAGTCCAATACTGGAGGACTGGCTCAGCCCCAGCTGGCAGCAAGGCTCAGGCAGATCACATGTTTCCAGAGGTTTCCACAAAAGGGGAAACCACCTTTGGTGCTGAATGCAGTGAACCCTGCAGTGGGATCAGCTCTCCAGAGGGGACTTAAGCTGGCAGTTGGACCCCAGTGCAGCCAACCATCCCCCTCTCCACCTCCACCACTGCTCTGCTCCCAGCGGTGCTGCTGGTTAAAACACAGAAGCCTGAGGCAGGCAGATGGGCACCCTGGCAGGGTGAGCATCCCACAGCTGGGGGGCCCATGTGCCTGCAAGCTGAGCCCCACCAGTGGCAGCCCCAAGTGCTAAACTGCCCTCCATGCTATCTCTGTCCTCCCTCCCCTCTGGGCCCACACAGTGACATCCTAAATATGAAATGTGAGTGTTTGGGGCACTGAGGCTATGACTCCCAGCCTGCTGGGACTCCTGATGTCCTTAGGGACTGGGGAGTGCACCCTAACCTGGGGGCACCTCAAACCTGGGAATTGCCTTGCCATTGTCACAGGAGAATGCTGGGGTGAGCAGGCACTTCTTGGGCAGGACACCACCATACTTGGCCCTTATCAGAGTTTTGGATTTCACAGTCAGTCATCCCATTTTGCAGCTAAGGCCTCACCATGGGGGTATTCAGGTGGAACTGGGATGTTCCCTCTTGTCCTTTGGTGCGCAGCAGTGGCAAGGCTGGCTGCATATCAGGTTTGACCTATTCTGGGCAAAGCAAGAAGTGAGGACTGAGACTGTGGCTGTGTGTCAGGTGGGGAAACTGAGGCACGGAGCAAGCAAGGACTGCCTGTAGTGGGGCCAGCCAGGTGGGGCAGAGGGGCACAGGTGGCTATTTTCCATCAGCTCTGCACCTCCCAGAAGCATCTGTGCTCCCCCAAAGGGCACCAGAGACTGCAGGAGCATGGACAAACGCCACATGCATGGGGAACTCTGTAGCACAGGGAAGCAGAGGGTCCTGGGGTGATGCTGAGGCCCAGGCTTCATGAAGAAGCCATTTTTCTGGCCACTCTGGCCACAGTGCCTCCCCCATCACCCCTCTCTCCAGGCAAGCCGAGCTGATGGCCCTTGGTGGGTGCTCCTTTCTCACAGGTGTCACCTCTGTCACCTGATGAAGTGACAGCCAATCCACCAGCATGCCCTGGGCATTGCCGCTGCGATGGTCACCATGGGGCCGGCTGGGTGTGAAGACCTTGGTCACTGCAGGGGTGTTTGTAACCATCCTCTGGAACCTGAGGTTCTTCCTCAACCCCTTCAAGGGCTCTGGAGAAGACTCTAAACACAGGGAGCCACTGGTGATCCTGGTGTGGGAATGGCCCTCCAAGCAAGTCCCCAATGTCAGCAGAGATGTGTGCCATGAGCTGTACAGCATTACAGGCTGCCAGCTCACCACAGAGCGGCAGCTCCTGCACCAGGCCGATGTGGTGGTGTTCCCCCACTCCAGGCTCCAGCCTGGCCAGGGCAAGCTGCCTAAGGAGCGGCTGCCAGGGCAGAACTGGGTGTGGGTCTCCCTGGAGTCCCCCTCCAACACTAGAGCTCTAGCAGCATGGAACCAGACTTTCAACTGGGTGATGACCTACAGACAGGATTCAGACATCTTTATCCCTTATGGCAAGCTTGTGCCCAACCAGTCAGCCACTGTGAATATCCCTGCAAAGACCAACTTGGTGTCCTGGGTTATCAGCAACTACCACAGGACTCAGAAAAGAGCTGAAGTATACAAAAACCTCTCCAGGTACCTCCATGTGAATATATATGGGAAAGCAAACAACAAGCCCCTCTGCAAGGACTGCCTCTTGCCAACAATATCCAAGTCCAAGTTCTACCTAGCGTTTGAGAACTCCATCCACCGGGACTACATCACAGAGAAACTCTGGAGGAACTCACTGCTTGCTGGCACTGTGCCTGTGGTGCTAGGGCCACCCAGGGCCAACTATGAGCAGTTTGTTCCTGCAGACTCTTTCATCCATGTCAATGACTTTGGCTCCCTGGAGGAGCTGGCCACCTTCCTGAAGACCATGAACTCCAGCCGCTACCAGCAGTTCTTTGCCTGGCAGAGGAGGTTCAGTGTGAAGCTCTACAGTGACTGGAGGGAGAGGATCTGTGCCATCTGCACAGCCTACCCCCATCTGCCCCATGGCCACCTCTATCCTGACCTCCAGAGCTGGTTCAACTCCTAGTGTGTTCCGGGACCCTTGGGATGAATGCAGGCAGGGGTGGGAGGTGCGTGAGGCACCCACCTGTACACAGGATGTGGAGCAAGGACAGGACGCTCCACTCTCCTCCCAACCTAGCTGTTGCCACACTGTGACTTCAAGCAACTCCCCGTGAGTTGATTTCTTGTGAAACAGGACTTATCACCCCGACCCAACACTGAACACCTTGCCAGGGTGCTGGCAGGACCAGAGGGTGCTTTGGAAATAAGTGACAGTGCTGCTGAGGCTGTGCATGTGGTGTGGGCAGGGCAGGGCAGGGGGGTGGTGCGTGGCTCAGGGCTCCACTACCCCATGGCCAGGGAGGAAGGACAGCATCTGCTCCCCCTCTTCCCAGCAGCACCCATTTCCTGTCCCCCACCCTTGAGCCATGGGTGTCACTGTGCCAGTGAGGAGCCACAGGACAGCGGATGCTCTCGGAGCAATCTCAGTGCTGCCAGGCAGGCAGAGGGACATTGTGGTTGTCACTCCCTCCCTGCTGTGACAGGAAGCCAGTGAGCTGACAGCCTGCAAGAGGCTTGCACAACCCTGAAGCAAAGCTAGTCCTGTGGGCAACTTGCACATGCACACATTGCACTGGGGAAACCCTGCAGCATGGGCATCCCAAGAGGAAGTGCTCATCTGGGATCAGTGGTGATTTCAGCATTGAGTGACAGGACCAGGGCAAGACATGACTGCTCCATCTGTGCATTGCTCTTTGACCCTCTACTCACTGCCATCAACTCCCTTGATATAAACAACTCTTTTTTTCACAAGTTTCCTTTCCAGTTTTCTTCCCTGTGGCCCTGAAGTCACCAAACCCCATCTCTGCCACCTTGCAAGCTTGCCGGGTGCCCAGCAGGACTGTGAGTTGGCAGAGGGGACATCCCTCCCCTGGCACAGCCCTGGTGAGGTGATAGCTGGACGAGCACACTGTGCTCTTCTGACTTCTGTGGCTTCCGATTTCCGCTTTATTGTTTTCTGGGTCAACCAGAAGTGGAACAGGAGGGGCTGTGGGTGCCCACAGACAGATGCTGGGTACTCATGGGCAGGGGGTACCAGTGTAGCAGGATGTGGAGGTCCCATGGTAGGCTGTAGCTCCTGCATGGCTGCATGCAGAAAACCAGACAGTAGAAATGTGGAGAGAAGCAAACCTTTGGGAGATGACATCTGTCTCAGATTTCTGATCCTGACCCTGCCAGCCTCCTGCACCCCTCAAGTGCCAGGCAACACTGGGAAGCAACAACAGAGAGGGAAGTTTCTGGTGGATGCCACAGATGGCTGTGTCCCTACCGTGTGGGCAGGCAAGTACAAACCTCTAGGGAGCAAGCAGGGATGCAGGGGGGCCCTGCTCCATAGGGCTGGAACCTAGCCCAGCCCAGCCTTTTGCAGGGTCCCAAGGTGCCCTGCAAGCAGCTGCCTTTGGTGGCCCTGTTCTAGGCAGCCCTAGAGAGCAAAGCCCCAGCTGTCAGCCATCAAGCTGAAAACAGGACTTTCCAGAAGATTTCCCACAGGCTTGGTTGGGGATTTCATTCTGCTCAGGGGAAGGACCCTTGAGAAGAATGGACTGAGGGCAAACCAACTGAGAGTGTGTTGGGAAAAACTGTCATCCCCTGGACATCCCTGCACCCAGCAGCTCAGCTCCCAGTGCCCAACAGACCTGCATGGTTGGGTTGTTATCACTCCACCAGAGACGGCCTCAGTTGGATGACACATATGGGAACATTCATTCCTCCCCTGTCAGCACCATACTATAACGAGGACACCCCCAGCTTTCCAGACCTCTTCACTGCCCACCCTGCTACATTCTCCTTAGTCCTTCTCTGTCCCTGGCAGCTGCTGGAGCAGCCTATAAGCAAGTTCACACTGCTTCCAACCTTCCCAGAAGCAGCTAGAGCATACCAGCAGTTAAAACTGAGTGGAAGATGACCTCCCTCCCTCCACTTTTGACCCCCTCTGCTTTGGGGGGCAACAGCCCTGACAAGTTGGTACCACTCCAGGGTCAAGCTGCCACCAGTCGTGGAAGGAAGCCAAGCTGCAGGCAGCCAAGAGCTGAGTGTTGCTGGCATGATGGGGACACGTCCACCTTCTTAGGGTGCCTTGCTCCAGCCCTGCTGTACCCCTGCATGCAGGCAAACCTCAGCTGCTGGACTGTAGGAGTAGGAATGCAAGGAAGGCAAGGAAAAGGTTAACTCATTCTTGCCTCAAAAAACTCTGAGATTTATTTCACTGCCAGAGGGAATGTGATTAAGAACAAAAAATTTAAAAATCATCATAAACTACAGCAGGCTGGAAGGCATGGGGTGCTAGCAGCATGGACAAGGTGGTGTAGGCCCCCTGGGCTGGGCCCTCCAGGGAAAGGTGGACTCTGGGCAGCTGGACTGTGGGGGAGGGGGGGGAGTCAGAGGCTGGAGAACTGGGGGGGCTAGGAGTGATGCTGGGCACAAAGCACTGGGGAAGACCCCCCAACCTCAACAAGCCTTATCAGCTGCCCCACAGAGGAGTGAAGCTCTCTCTTGTGCCCCAGGATGAGGGGTGGTTGGGGGGGCTTACCTTTTCCTCTTGCCCCAGCCTTTGGCTCATCCTGGCCACCCAGGAGGGTGGGCAGAGCCACCAGGGCCATTAGCCCTGAGCATGGTACCCGAGCCCCACTCTACATGACAGGGCAGAAGAAGACACCTGGGAAACTAGATAACTACAAAATTTTTTCCTTTTTAAAACTACAACCAAAAACCTTTTAAAAAATAATAAAACCACCCCCTCCACCCACCCTTCCCAAAATCTAAAATACTTTTTTCTGCATCTTGCAGGACAGTGGCTGGGCTGGGGCGAGGCACGGGCTCAAGAGCCCTGGGCACATTCAGAGGGTGCAGTGGGACAGGAGGAGCTGCCCCCAGGAGAGGTCAGAGGGGGCCAATGCTGCTGGGACCAGCAAGCTCACATAACAGGGAAGGGCTAGGAGCATCTGCAGAGAGCAGGCACCATCCCTGGGCCAGGCTCTCAGCCCCTCGCACCCCAAAAGCCCCATACATCAGCCCAGTGAGCAGAAGCAGGGCTGTGCTTGTGTGAGCCCAGGGCAAGAGGGGCTGCCCCAGAGCACCAGCCCACCTGCAGTGAGCCCACAGCCCCTGGTTCAGTGGCCGCTGTTACTCATGGAGAGCCCAGGCTGCAGCGCTTGTGGGAACATCTCTGCTTTGTGGAAGGTCGGCATGTAAACAGGAGGCGAGGGTGCCAGGCTGTAGCCCTGGGACGTCACTGGGATGGGCAGAGTGGAGGGCACCAGGGGCTGGTTCATGTCATACATCATCCCCTCTGCCTCATTGCCGTAGGGTAGCAGCAGCCGTTTGCCTTTCTGACGCCGGTTGCAGAACCAGACCCTGACCACCTGTGGGAAGGGAGACAGAGAAGGGTGAGGGGGTGACCCAGGCATGCCATGTGACAAGGAGACCCTACTGCTGGTGGCATCTCCACAGCACCCCAACCTGCCAGTGCAGCCCCCTCCCTATCACAACTCCTTGCTAGGCTCAGCTCAAACAAACTTCAGCCATGACCATTTTCCCACTACTTCCAGAGTCGAAAGATGACAGAAATGGCAACTGTTAAATAGGAAAGATAAAAAATTGAAAGAAAAGTTCCTCTCCAAAGGCTGGTGGGCATAGCCAGATGAAGCCAATATGCAAATTTGAGTATTGTTAGTGGGTTGTTGTTTGTCTCTCTTCTGGTGCATTTCCACTTTAGAAGAAAAACATTGTAACTTTCCATGTGGGGTCTTGGGATCAAAAATTAGCTTCTTCGGAGATGAATTACTTTTATAGGATTTTATAGGATTACTTTCATATATTTATGTACATATACATAAACACAGATGCCTGTAGTTGGGTTTGGGAACTATTTTTGTCTCTCTTAAGTTTTAAATATTTAATCTGTGAACAAAAGTCTTCTCTGGAATCAAGTGAGTTTTTGTTTCATATTGATAAGCCATATATATCCTGTCTGGCAGAGCTAAAGGACAGTTATTTATATCTCTCCATGTGTATTTCATTTTTTCTCTGAGCTTAAGTATCAAACTGACAGTGCTCAGAAGTTGGCACCATTTGGGCACCCATCCTCCCCACCCTCCCAACCTACATCTTTATCCAGGTTGAGGTCCTCAGCGATCTGGGAGATCTCCTGGGGACTGGGCTTCACGCACTTGCGGAAGAAGCTCTCCAGTGTCCCTTTCACGTTGGTCTCAATGCTGGTCCTGCGTTTTCTCTTCCGGGCTTGGGCCAGTACTTGCTCTGCATTGCACATCTGGGAATGAGAGAGGGAATGTCTGCTTTCCAGGTGGAAGAGGCTCCACCAGGCCTGGGACACATGTGTAGCTGGTTGCAGAGCTTGGGGCACAAATTGTGTCCCTGTGACTCTCCACTGAGCATCATTCCACTGTGACTGGGGCCATTCCCAGTGTCCCAGCACTGTCAGCAGTGAGGCTGGACACATCTTTCTGCATCCCCCCTCAGGGTTCCCCAGGGAGTAGCAAACTCTACATTCAGTCTGTCTGAGATCCCAGCAGGACCTGACTGCTCCAAAATAAAATGTGAGCTGCCACAATCACAAGGTCTTTTCAGGGGGATTGGGCTTCCTCCCCCCACCCTGGCAGAAGGTGATGCCCAGTGGTTTGCCCTCAAGCCAGACTCAAGCCACGTTGCAAGACTGGGCTGTGGCACAAGATGTCTTCTGCTCCCCTCTTCTCTCCCTGAAAGCACGTGGCAGAGGGAGGAGAATCTGTGGTTTCAGGGCTTGCAGGTACCTGGCTCCCAGCCCCCTCAGCCCTGCACCTCTTGCATGTTGTCCGTGTTCTCCGCCTCGTTGAGCCAGCGCTGCAGCAGTGGCTTTAGCTTGCACATGTTCTTGAAGCTGAGCTGGAGCGCTTCAAAGCGGCAGATGGTTGTCTGGCTGAACATCTTCCCTGTGCAGGCAAGGCAGGCAGGGCATTACACACCACGCAGCTTCCCTCGCCAGCAACTCCCCAGGATTACCACCCCCAAGCTTGCCCTGTGTTCCTGGGAGACCAGGAAAGGCATTCTCCCTGTTACTTAAGCAGAGATTTAAAGCCCTGAAACGCATCTCAATAAGCAACTGTAGCCATTTTAAACCAGTTCCCTGTGAGCTCGAACCTTCCAGCTCAGGGCAGATCTGGAGACACCCCGTCAGGAGTCACGGCCTTGGATGCCTCCTTTGCGGATCGTTAAGGAGAAGAAATTATTAGCCCAGATGATTCCAAACCCCTCCCGGGCCTCTCCCTTCCCACCGGCTGTGGGGGAACTCAAGCGCCCTCCCCCTCACCGTAAAGCGTGCCCAATGCCAGCCCCACGTCAGCCTGGGTGAAGCCCAGCATGATGCGCTTGTGCTTGAGGTCCTTGGCGAACTGCTCCAGCTCTCCTGAGGTTGGCGCATCCTGACAGGGACAAAAAGACACTGAGAAAGGACAACTCACGCCCAGGGTCCAGGGTCTGTCGGGGTCCCCAAAGAGCAGAAGACGGCTCGGCTGAACCCTCGGCAGCACTGACACCGACCAGGCTCGCATAGGACCCACCCCGACCACGCACGCTGCTCAGCGCGACCCAAACTGGCGCAGCGGCGGCCAAGGCTAGCACAACGGCACCAAGAGCTTCTGTTCTGCCTCAACACGCCCTCCTAATGTTTGTCCTCTGGCTCGCGCCCTCCTGGCCTGGCCACAGGCAGCACCGATGATCACGTTGGCTGAGTGCCAGATATGCCCCATTCTCACTCATCCCATGACACGTGCGCACGGGGACGTTCAGTTCTCGCGCGGCGCGGGCCAGTTTCCCATGGCTCTCGGGCTGAGGAAGCCCCTCACCAGCCGCTCTCCCGCCTGCGTCCGGAGCAGGGAAAAGACTCCCGTGAAAAGAGGGACAAAAGTGCCCGTAAGCCGCGTGGGATTTAAGCACCTCTTGGCCACCAGCAGGCTCTTCCATCCTGGTAAGCGGCTACCCAGACGCTTCCCACCCTCCTGCCGCGTAGCCTTCAGCCTCTACGGGGCCATTTTGAAGCCCTTTACACAATTTCCACATATTCAGCGGGGTTTCGGGTCTTCCAGGAGTTTTTCCTGTCACCGAGCCACAGCTATTAGTTTCTGGTGTATATAGGCACCGGTAAACTCGGAGCATCCCTCCCACAAAGGAGGGATGCCGTCCCACATTATTGTCCCGTAGCTAGAAAACGCGATTCATGACCACTTCCCACCCAGCGCGGCCGGTTGCGGCCCGAGGACACACGCATCGATCGTGGCGTGGGACCTCCCGCAGCTCCGACCCGCTGGCGGCAGTGCAAATCCTCCCAATCCAGTGAGGGACCAGCCCCCGGCATCGGCCGCCGCTGCTGTCCCCGTGGCGGCCTCGTGATACATCAACACTGAGAAATATTAAAAACAAGTGCAAACCACACATTCAATCGTGCCGGGAACCAGTCCTGCTACCCCCGTCTTCCTCCCGCCCTCATCTTCGTGCTCTCTCTTTCCCAGCAGACGTCAGTGGAGCTCCGGGAGCGCCGGCCGGAGGGGACTGGCCAGGAGCCCTCAGTGCTGCGCTGCCCCTAGTATCACGCCGGAGCCGACCTTCGGCATCGCTAGCCGGGACGGCTCCGCCGCATTGCGTAGGAGAAGCTGCTCTCCCGAGTTCACAAAACCCCCATACCTTACTCCAAAGCAGCCTCCCCAAGGCTCTCCCCCTATCGAGAGTCTGACACATGCGGGACGAGCCCCAGTGCCGGGTCAGGGCTTCTCCCGGGGACACCCGACGGTGGGGCCGGACAGGTGACACCGGCGGGATTTCGGCGGTACACGAGAGCAGCCGGGCAGCTCCTGCCGACGGGGCTCTGGACGGGGAGGAAAGCCCCAGGGCCACAACGTGTGCGGACGGCGGGCACGGGGCAGGACAGCCCGCCCCACCCCCGTCCCGTCGGGTCTCACCTCCTCACCGCTG
>VXBB01023223.1:115600-163515 GCA_013399915.1 Illadopsis cleaveri
CAGACGATGCCGAGTCCGGCAGCTTGGGCTCCTCTTTATGTCTGGGGGAAGAAGATGTAGAGATGAGGTGAAGCCCAGTGGGATGATTAGGGCCATCCCAGTTAATGGCAGGACATGCTGTCTGCTCCCAGGCTTACTTCTCCAGGGAGAGCATCTGCTGCTTTTGGTGCTGGTAGTGGTACATTTGGGCACTCTGAGCCAGCGTCTTGTCCCCGGGCTGTGGAGAGAGCAGGAACAGGTGTGGAGATTGGGCTTTGGAGGGCCCCAGCCTGGCTGGTGGGGGGCCTCCACCATGTGAGAATCCCTCCAGCAGAGCACTGGGGCCTGAGTGCCAAACACCCCATAGGGAGGAACATGAGCGCCTTACCGAGATCTTGTCATAGGGCAGGGGGCTGGTTATTCGCTGGGCTGAGTAGTCTGCTTTCTGTGCTAGCCTGACTTCCTTCTGCAGCCTGCCAGGGAGGAGAATTGGAATCAGGGAATCACTAAGGTTGGAAAAGCTTTCTAAGGTCAAGTCCAACCATTAACCCAGCACTGCAGAAGTCTACAACTAAACCATGTCCCCGGGTGCCACATCCACATGTTTTCTGAACATTTTCATGGATGGTGACTCCACCACCTCCCTGGGCAGCCCTTTCCAATGCCTGACCACCCTGTACATGAATCTTCCCTAACAGCCAACCTAAATCTCCCCTGAGATAGCTTGAGGCCATTTTCCTCTCATCCTGTCCCTTCTTCCCTGAGAGCAGAGCCCGACCCTCCTCTGGATGCCCCCTGCTGTCAGGGAGTTGTGGAAAGTGCGAAGGTCCCTCCTGAGCCTCCCTTTCTCCAGGCTGAGCCCCTTTCCTGGGTGCCTCAGCTGCTCCTTCTAAGACTTGTCCTCCAGACCCTTCCCCAGCTCCATTTTCTTCTCTGGACAAGCTCCTGCCCCTCAATGTCTTTCCTGCCATGAGGGCCCCAAAACTGAACCAACTATTTGAGGTGCCTCACCAGTGCTCAGTGTGGGGCACAATGACTTCTCTAGTCCACTAGAGCATGTGGGGAGCCTTAGGAGCAGACGACTCCATTCAAGAGCCAGTGACTCTTGGAGGGTCAGCCCTGTTCCCTGTGATGGCATCATGACAGGCATAGCCACCTCCATTCCATGGGGCCTGGGCACAAGGCACCAACATGCTGGCAGTGTCAGCACCCAGCACCAGAGTGATGCCCACACCAGGTGCCACCTGCTCCCAGGAGCCTGCATCTGGGACAGGGGTGTCTCACTACTGTCCTCCTGCCCTGGCCAGCTGATATCACACCTTGGGTGGACTGGCAAGGGTAGCTATTGCCTCTCTTCCAACCCCTCACGCCTGGGAAGCATGGGAATACACTGCCCTGGGCACAGAGACATCAAGGAACTGTCAGCAGCCCCAGCTCACCTGCACCAGCAGATGGCTGCCATGATCAGCGCTGAGATCCCGGCCACTGTGCACACCACAATCAGCCCTGCAGAGGTGAAGAGGACAGCAAGGGACAGCAGGTGAGCTGGCAGCATGGTGACACCAGCCCATGCTTCCCTGGTGAGGGTGTGAAACCCATTCCTCTGAGTCCCAGGGTCTCACCGAGCACCATGTTTTCATTTGCAGGGATGGGAGATGCCTCCACCCCAGGGTACTTCTGGACCGTGGCAGTGGTGGGGAGGGTGGTGGCTGCCATGGTGCCAGCAGGACCCTGCTGCAGATGTCCTTCTCTCAGCCCACTGGCCACATGCTGTCTGCTGCCGTCGGGCACCAGGGTGGCTGCGGGAGAAGACAGAGCAGTGAGCAGTGCCCGGGCAGTTCCAGAGGGCAAACCTGCCTGGGGTGCAGGGTCTGGCTGCCATGAAGTCCCTGGCACTGCTGGGAGCAGGGAATGAGCACTTACTCCTGGGTCTGCCATCCTGTAGCGGGTGATGGCGAGGAGCCTCCTGCCTGGCCAGCACATCCGCGAGAAAATCAATTTCTGCCTCCAAGCTGGGAATGGAGGTCCGTCCTACGGAAGAATGGGTGTGAGATGGGCACTGTGGGGTGCAGCTGTGTGCCCACCCTCAGGGCCAGACCAGTACCCTCAAGAAGGGGCTCCTGTCACAGCTCCAGGAAACACAGGTGGTGTTCAGTCTGAGGCCTCTCAGATGCAGCTCTCCAAAAGCTGGGCTCTGGAACCTGTGGGTGTTCTTGCTGGTTTTGGTGGGATTTTCACCCCACAAATGCTGGAGGATCAGGAGCAAGAGCATATGCCCTTGTGCCAGAGGCAGCAAGTCCTGAAGACTCTGTGAGAGAGGGCAGGGTGCCAGCACCTGGTGTGCAGGACCTGCCTTGTGTCCCTGCCCCTGGGGTCACACAGCAGCTCTGAGTGAGGAGGGATGGGAGCTGGACCAGGACAGATACTCCCCAGCTGCCCTGCTGCCTCAGAGGTGAGGCACAGCTTCAGCACAGTGAGTTACAGTCAGGGGACACCCGAACACTGGTTTGCACCCCAAATTGTCCTTTATGGCCCAGGGTGGCTGGAGCCACCCCAGAGCAGGGCTTAGCTTGGCTGTTCAGCCAAGCATGGGAGCCCTTGCCCCACTAGAAGGGTTGGTTCTTGCCCAACACTGGGGACATTCTGGCTCAGCTCCCCTCTGCACTCTGGGAAAGATCTGTCTCCATAGGGGACAACCCTGTCCATCCCACGTGTGCCTGGTGGGATGCAGCTCCTTTGGGGAGTGGACAGGGGTGCCCCATGCAGCAAGGGATGTATCCCCAGGGGCTGGCACCAGCGGCATCTCACAGGTGGCTGTCCAAGTCCATGCCCCAGCACAGTGCTCACCAGGGACATTTGCCCCTCAGGGGGCTCCTGCAGCATCAGGCACAGGCAGGACTCCCACTCTAGCCTGGGGGTGCCCACCCACGAGGCTACAGCATTGCAGCAAGAGTGGAGTTGCTCTTCTCAGGCTTAAAAAGCAGAGTCCAGCTCTGACACTCACCGCTACTTTTAACAGAATTAAACTCAACTTCAAAGGCAGTAGACATCCCTGTCCCCATCTCAATCCCCATCCTATCCCTGCTTCCTTTGCCCATATTCAGACTCTCCCCTCAAGGCCTGTCTCCTGGGGGCTAAATCCAGACACAGGAAGGCAAGGTGGTACTGGCTGCTTTATTCTCAGTTAATTCAAGGTTATAACAATTACATCTCCTCTGGAATCTGTCCTCACATCCAGAGTTTGGAAATAAACCCTGATTCCCTCTGGAGCCATGCACAAAGGCCACCTTGCTGCCCCATGACTCAGAGCCACACGAGCCACAGAACAATTTGAAAGGGGGACACCCTTGCTTTAAACAAAAGCACCAAGAGTCACTGTCCCCACATCCTCCATGCCCTTGTGTTCCCAAACTGCCCCCAGCCTCCTACCCTTGGTTGGAGCCCTGGCTTTCCCTGGCTCTTTGCACCCTGTTATTTGCATTCCAGAGCAGCACCATGGCCAAGTGGTGCCAGGTTGAGGTTGTGCCAGTGCTGTGCCCAATAGGTGAGTGCCACGGTGCAAAGGTGCCAGCCCAGGGCCAAGGTCTCCCCACGGGCAAGGGAGTTGGCATGGGACTGAGTGTAACAGCCCTGTGCCTGAGGGGGACATCCTGGTGCCCAGGATGGGGATAGCCCTGTGCCAGGGGACATCCTAATGCCTGGGATGGGGACATTCTGGCTCTAGCTCCCCTCTGCACTCTGGGCAAGATCTGTCTCCAGAGGGGACAACCCTGTCCATCCCATGTGTGCCACCACCAGGCTGTGTTGGTATTGGATGTGATGTAGCTGGAAAAAGAAAAAAAAGTTGAAAAAACATCCAGAGCAGCTGCCAGGTCCCTCAGAGTCTCCCACCCTGTGGGAGTGTGTGAAGTGGAACATGGGAAACTGAGGCAGCAGTTTGGCGTCCCAGCATTGCTGGAGCGCCTGGGCTGTGCCACTTACCTGCACTAACCATCTTTATCACCAAATTCTCTTCCAGTGGCTAAAAGCTGCCCACCTCCCATTCTGTGTGGCAGCTAAACCTCACCCAGTGATGTCACAGTTGCCACCACACATTTGAGGGCCGTGAGGGCTGGGTCCTGCCAGGCACTGTAGGTGTGTGAGATGCTGGCTCTGGGCTGCTCCAGGAAACAGGGGGCCGGGGTGAGCCCCAGTTCTTGCCTGACTGCCCCAGGAGCAGAGATGCTGGGCAGCAACAGTGTCCAGGCAGGGCACACAGGGCATGCAGGGCAGGCATGGGACAGGGACAGAGCACACAGGACATGCACAGGGGCACTCAGAGGTGCAGGCAGGGCTTGTGCAGGGTGTGGGTGCCCCCTCATGGTAGGTGCCACCACTGCTGCAGCGGGATGGCACAGCCAGGCTGGCACACAGCCCCCCAGCCACTCTGCTCTGCCCCTGGCCCCTCCTCAGGGCTTCCACCTCCTCAGGGCTCAACTCTGGGACACACACCTACCCTGACAGTTTGGGGAAACAGGGACCTAGGAGAGACATATGGCTTCTGCCCTGGGCTGAGGAAACCTGTGATTGACAGTGTCCACAGGAGGCCACAAAATTCCTACAAATCCACTAATTTCCATAGTCCTGCCCAAGGATGGCTGATGTCCTCCTTGGTGCTGGCAGCACCGCAAGCAGGGAAGCAGGAACACCCATGTCTGTGAGCTGAGGCCCCTTTTTCCCCTTTCCCCAAAGTGCTTCTTGCAGTGCAGTGGGGCTCCACACTGGTCAAGCAGAAGCAGGGATGAGATCCACTATCTCAAGGCACATCACTCAAACCCATCACAGCACAGACACATGCAGCACCATGGTGTGCATGGGATTTTAGGGGGCTCAGAGCCCTGTGCAAGACAGCAGCAGCCAGGTGCAGACAGCCAGCTGTGGGATACACTGTACCCAGATTCCATGTATCCCATCTCACTTCTGCACTGATGCTGTGCCGGGTATGCTGAGACCCCTACACATAATGGCAGGAACACACCACTCACATGCATTGCCCTCCTGAGACCATAAATGGTGCTTTTCACCTCAAAAAGCTGCTTTTGGGAGAGGATCCCTGGCTCCTGCCAGGAACTGTGGGGATGGCACAGCAGCAGGATCCCAGGATCAGCATCACCAGCAGTCACAAGTGGCTCAAGGATGTATAACCCTTTAAAGGGGCTGCCCACATAGCAAAAGGGCTGCAAGGGTATCCCCTTTAAAGGCTTAGGCATCCTTGGGCTACAGCAGCCCCCTGTTTGCCTTGCATCCCCTCCTAAATGCAGCTATCACAGCTCCTTTTCATCCTCACAGCCTTCTCCAGTGCTGCTACAAGATGAAGGCACAGGCAGGATGAGAAAGCCCCCATGGAAAAATAAATGGTGCCTCCCTGCCAAGAGGAGCTGGGCATCCTCAGGATGCTAAAATAGAGGATTTAGGAGGGGATCCCCCTTTTTTATTTACCACAGTCCTCACATTTTTGCTGCCACAAGCTAGTGGCATTGCTTGGGACAACAGGATGGGACTGGGAGAGACCTTGGTGTCACAATCCTCCCATGGTGGGTCCTTAGAGGATGGTACAGTGGTCCTGCATCTCTCTGGGTGAGGATGCAACTGTGGCCACATCCTGCAGAAAGGAGCTGGGTTGCTATGGAGACGCCAGCGCATGTGCAGCCCTTGTGAGAGAGGAATTTGCTCTCAAGACTTCACATTAAAAAATAAACTATAAACAACTGCTAAAGCCATTCAGTGTCAGTGGATGAAGAGTCCGTGGCAGCGGTGCTGACTGCTGTCAAATGCCAAGTCTAGACCCCATCCTTGTGTCATCCCCTTTTATCCCCCAAGCCATCTCTCTCATTTCAGCCAAAGGGGGTCTCCCCTCTGATTTACAGGGGATTTAATTCTGCCAGGAGGAATGGCATTGAAAGCATGCTGGGTTCTGACATCCTTCATGTGCCCACCTGGGCTGAGCCACTGGTGAAAGATATTTCCAACTGCATTCTGACAGCATCCTGAACATGCTCAACAACACAAAGCAATCCCCCCAAACCCAGAGAACCTCTCCATGTTTGCATGGAGTTCAGATGCAGGGGGAACGGCCTCCCTGGTTCAATGACCAGTGCTTGTCCATCCTGCCTGGCATAGGACAAGCCACCCTGCATGTTTTTAGAAGCTCCCCAGGAGCTGGGAATGCCTTAGTAGGAGACTTCTGGGGGCAGCGGGAGTGAAGAGCAGGTGGAGAAGGGTGAGCTGGGGAAGACGCAGACATTCTGCACCAGGAGGTGACTCAGAGGCATTCCAGAGTACCTTGCATCCAGGCGGTCCCCAGCAGAACCCACCAGGAGCAGCCTGAGGGCGTGGCCAGTCCTGGCCTCTTCCCCAGCCACAGACGTCACTCCACTTTATAGTAATCAATAATTGTGTGGAGCCATAATTATGGTCTTAACTCACCTGCGAGATGAGCCCGTGATAAGGGGGCACAGAAATAGCTCTGCCACAGCTTTCCAAGCTGCATGAAGAGAGTTGACTGTCATGCTAAAAAATGCCTATGCCTGGCCCCCAGCACTGTCTTTGCAGCTGAACCAGGGGCACAGGTGCCAAAGCTGCACTGGGAGCACCTTTCAAGTTTTGCGGCAGCAATGGGATGGGTGACCATGGGCTGCTGCACCTGGGCTGCCACAGCCCCTCAGATCCCTCAGGGACAGAGCCAGGAATAACACCAAGTGCAGCCCTTGGTGCCCTGAGGTGCAGCCAGGGAGTGGTCCTGTCCATCACAGCTGACTTGAGCCCTCCCACCATGGATGCTGGGCATCACCTAAGGAGGAAACAGAAATTCTGAACCGCAGCCCAATATCACAAACCAAAGGGAATCAGGCACTGAAATCCCAAACACTGGCACCAGCTCAGCACTGGGATGGGTGAGGCCATGGGCACCTGTTTCAGTAAGTCAGAGAATCAGCGTTAAGTCACTGCTCTGTGAGCTGAAAGCGGCTCCCCTGCTCCTGCAAAGCCTGAACCCTGGAACAGCCAGGCAGATCCTGGAAATCCCCAGAAGCTGCCGGTCCTACTCCTGTCCTTGGAGGTCCTGGGCTCCCTACGGTGCTGACAGGGCTACACACAGTCACTAGAGCAGGATGCACTTAGAGCAGAATGGGGTTGCCAGCCCAAAACCAATCCCTGAGCTGAGGCAAGTGGGGTGAGAGGGAGAAGAGCAGCCATCCCCATAGAGATACAGCTGCCATGGAGAGAAGGAAGAGGATGGGGTACTGCTGGGGTGGGAGGGCTGCCCTGAGGCACAGAACCTCCCAGAGCTGCAGAGGTGCAAGGCAAATGTGCAGGCAGAGGGGTGGAGGGTGAGTGCACCTACCACTGGGTGAGAGCTGCTTCTGGACACAGTGCCCGCGGTCATCCTCCTGGAAGGGGGGCAGGCAGGGCCCGCAGGCACCTGACCCCGGCGGGCAGAACTCTCGGCGCTGCAGGGCACAGTCCAGGCTCCGGGGACACGACGCTGCTGTGGGGACAGGACAAAACAGCTCAGGAGGAGGAGAGGGGTCAAACACCCCCAGGTCCGCTCATGGCCTCTTGGAGAGGGACCCAGCTGCCCCGGGCTGCCCATGACTGCTCCTGCTGCAGCTCCGGCTACCAATGGGCTTCGCCACAGCTGCCCCTCAGCCCTGTTTTGCCTCCATAAAGCCATTACCAGCTGGAATTAACCACGAGCTTAATGACCAAGGAGTTGGACTCGATGATCTTCATGGGTCCCTTCCAACTTGAGATGGTCTGTGACTCCATGACCTGCACAAGGCAGTATGCAGTGATATGCATGCAGTGCCCACACCCCACAGGGGTCCCCAGTCCCAGGGTGCCACCATCCCATGGGACACTTCATGGGAGTGCTGCAGGACACTCTGAGCTCTGCAGAGCTGGCAGTGACCAGGATCTCCTGCCCCTGCCTGCCCTGCATGGGGAGATGAAATCCATCCAGCACAGACCGATGCTTGTGTGGTGATTGTCAAACCAAAAGTCCAAAACCAACTCCCCCAAAGCCTCAGCGGGGTGTGACGGTGCTGGTACCAGCACTTAGGCCACCTTGTGAGGAGTGATGGGGGCAGAGCCCTGAGCCAGAGTCCAGCAACTGGGTAAATAAAGCCCAGGCTGGATCCCAGTGAAGGCTGTTATCTCTGTTTGAGGAACGAGCTGTGTTTGCCCAGCTGTCACTGGCTGCAATTCAGAGCTCCCCATGTGTCACCAGCCAGTGACTTGTGAGCTGGCAGTGCTGTGTGGGCACCCTATGGACTGAGCGGGCTCACAGGGGCTTTGCCACTCTCTGAGCCCACCTCAAAGCTGAGCAGTGAGAGTCCTGCGCTGGTGGGAGTGGGCACCTCAGTGCCATGCTAGGTGATGTGGACCGAACACTGTATCCCAGCACCCAGGTGCCACATGGGCACCTCCAACCCTGACCACTGCCATCCTGTGGGGCAGTCAAACTACACTGCTCCAGTGCTGCTCCACCCTTGCACACTCACACATTCCTGGGGGCTGGTGCCACCTGTCCAGTGCTTGAGCAGGCAGGTGGTGGGTTCTCCAATACTCTGGCCATGAGTCGCCCCCCCCCGCCGAACACTCACCCCAAGGTGGGGTACTAGGGCTGGTAGAGCACATGGGTCCCAATTCCACCCAGCTGTGGCCATGTCACCACCATGCCACCCACCTGTTACCAGTGCCAGCATGCCTGCTGCAGTTCCCAGTCTTGCTTCTGCACCTGCAGGGCTGCAGTTGAATCTGGAGGAGTTTGGGATCACCTCACTGCAACCACGCCCCTTACTTGGCACCAGTGCAGCTCAGCATGGCCTGGCCACAAGTGGGATGGGCAGAGGGACCCAAGCTGGGGTCCAGCTGGGGTCCTGTGAGGACCCTAACCTTGCATTGCCCTGCCAGCAGGACAGTACAGACCAGAGGAGCGAGCAATGAATGATATGGAATGTGTGGCCAGCACCAGACATGGCACAGCCAGGATGCTGCTGTCCAGATGTGCCAGGAGTGTTCAGAGGAGGGGGATGCTCCAATTGCTGTCATTGCCCTGCCACGATGCTCTACTCCTGTGCAGGTGGGCCCAGAACAGCACAACTGGGGTAACCCCTTAAACCAAGCTCAGGCCTGGGAGAGCTGCCAGTACTGGAGGAGCCGAGTGGCTCCCTGCAGGCAGGACTCCAACCCAAGGCCAGTGGGTGCATGGGACACAGCAGCTGGCACAGACAGACAGCAGGTGGGCATGAGCTGGGGACACATGTAAGCAGAAATAGACCTGTGCCCAGGAGGAAGTGGTCATGTGAGTGGCAAGGCCTCAGGATGTGTTATCCACGGGGTAAAGCTGAGCACAAAGCTCCATCCCCAAGGACTCACCCAGGGGAGAGCTGTGCTGGGCACCCAGCGTGGTATTCAGGACCAGCAGAGTGCTTGGTGACAGGGGGTGCCCAGGCAGGGCATAGAGCCACTGACAGTCACAGACTGGGTGAGGCAGCTCTTCCGCACTCATGCCAAAACATACAGGTGAAAAAGAAACAAAAATAAACCCAAGGAGGACATCTGCGTGACCAGGGAGGCAAGGACTACCCCCGCTGCATCACTGCCTCAGATAGAGAGATAAAAGTGAACATAAGAGGATAATTAATTAGCGCTGAGCATTGGTGCGAATGTTTAAGGTCCCGGCAATGCCAACACCCAGCCTCCCTCTCGGCTGCCAGCCCAAGTGCCAACAGTGTGAGCTGGTAGAGCCCACTGGGCATGGGCTGAGCCAACTGGGCACTGGCTGCACAGCCACGTGGGCACAGAGCAGCCTGCCCAGGACCACCAGGTCTGGCCCCTCTATGGCAGCAGGATACAGCACCTGGTGGGACATGAGCACTGAGCATGGGGAGATATCAGGGTGTCTGGGGAACAGGGTGCAGGTCTCACTCCCATGTCGGGCCCCTGCATGCTCGCTGAGGCTGACGGAAGACCACAGCAAGGCCATGATAGAGGCCCAGCAGTGGCAGCAGCCCCCACAGGGCCTGCAGTGGTGTGGCCTCTGCCAGCTCCACTCCAAGGTCACTCCTTCTCCTCTTCCTCATCCTCCTCCTCCAGCCAGATAATGTGGGAACTGCTGCAGGCCCTGCCTGCAGCCTGCCCTCCCAGTACTTCCACTGCCAGCTGGCACTGCCCATGGCTTCCTCCCAGCTCTGCAAAGTGCTCCTGGCTCTGAAAGAGTGCTCTGGAGCAGGCCCTGGGCAGGTTGGTGGGCAAGGCATCAGGCATGTAGGCTGGCATGATGTCCCCACCAAATCCCAGCCCCACAGTCCCCTGTCCACAGCCTCCCTGGCCAGGAGCAGTGCTGCTGTCCAGCAGCAGGCAGGAGCAGGGGTTGCTGAGGCACCCCAGCACCTCACCCGCACTGCCCCCTGCCCAGGGGTGTGGTTCCTGAAGTGAGTCAGGGGCAGTGACTGCCAGCAGCTGCAGTAACAATGCCAGGCTAGACACTGTACACACGAGCCACGGGTGACATACACCAAGCAGAGGTGACACACACCAGCCACAAGTGACACATAGAGTGACTGCAGGATGGACACCCTGCTGGTGGCTGCGACCCGATAGGCTTCCTGACCTAGCTGCATCTCCCTGCCCTGCTGTCTCTTGCACTAGGAAGCAGATGGATGGGGAACAGGCTGAACCCCTGGAGCCATGCCCACTCCTGGACACAGCTGGCACCACTGCTCGGGCAGTCCCTGTACAAGCCCTGCCACTGACAGCAGCTGCTCACGTCACTGCTGCATTTTCCTGCCCCTGAAAATGCAGCAGCCAAGCCCCCTCCCACCCAGAGACAGCAGAACAGGGCTCTCTGCAGCGCTGACCCTAGAAACCAGGAGTGGGAGGATGCTGGTCACATCATGTCACTGCTGGGGAGAGAGCATGTGGCACAGCCATGGCCACCAGTCTGGCCCCATGTCCTGCAGCAGCACTGGTGTGTGCTAGTCCACCAGTGGGGGAGCAGCTGGAAGTGCTTCAGCAGATTTCATCAGGCGGATGCAACATGCCACCAGCTCCCATCCTTGAGGCTACCAGGGCTTGTGTCCTGGCTCCCAGCTTCAGCTGGTGGGTGTTGAGGTCTGGCCCAGCCAGCAGAAATTATCTCCAGCACAGTTTCTGTCACGGCCAAGACACAGTGCCAACAGCCTTGGGCCACAGGCTGGGGCCAGGGAACACCTGTAGGGAACTCCTGGGAGCATTCCCCATGCCTGCACAGCAAACATCTCACTGCACTCTGCTCCCACCGAGGGGACAGTCCCACTGATGGGACAGTCCCACCAGACACAGCCCCACCCAGGAACAATGGAAAAAGGCCTCATCAGCACTCCCCTCACTCACACACCCATCCTCATCCTCCTGCTGCTGCTGCTGCTTTGGGGCCACCAGCCCAGAGCCCTGGGCTACAAGCAGCACAGACAGTGTGGTGGACACCCATGCTGCAGCCCTGAGGCCATCATGATGGGCTTCCAGAGCCTTGTCCTGCTCCACATTCAATGCCAAGGGGGAAAGGGAGGGCCAGGAGGAGCTGAGCTAGGTTCCTGCAGAGGTGGGGAGGTGCCAAGCCTTCAGCATCCCCAAACACATTGCCTCCCAACCACCAGTGTTCCCCCAGAGCCTGTCCCTGCTCTAGAGGAGACCTCATTTACAAGTACCCCAAAATCCCAAGTTGCTTCTGTGATTCCAGGCTGCGGCAGAACTAGGCAATCTCCACAAGGCTGAGGGAGTGCAATTTTGTGTTATCACTACTCAAAAGCCCTTAACTGGGCCAGAAAAATCGCTGTTCCTTGCCCTGGCAGCCTGCCTACTGTGCAAACAAAACAGCTGGACTGGCAGGGCTGTAGGAACAGGAGATAGCACCAGGATGGGTGGAAACAGCTCCAGCAAACCACAGATCCAGACCCCAGCAGAGACTGGGCAGAGCCAGGAGGTAGAAGAGGACATGGCTCTCCTTGCCTGTGGCTGGTGAGGAGACCATCAAGCCAGCGAGACCCCTGGTTTCCCAGCCTCAACAACCCTGGATGCTGACAGCCCCAACTCCAGCCCTGCAGATGCTGCTACATTCAGGATGTCCACCACTGCATCCCCCCTGTGCCCCTGCTGTGCCAGGGGGTCTCCAGCCACAAGTGGTTTCAGATATTCAGGAAGAGAAGAAATAATAAAAAAAACAAAAGGCAAACCAGGTGCCACACACCATTTGGGCCTGCCTGCCCAAACCTGCCACTGGCTTTGCTTCACTGCATGCACACCCATACTGAGGATCCCAGGCTGCCACCGATGCCACCTCATCCCAATGCATCTGGCTGCTCTTTGCAGCCTGAAACACCCACTTTAAATCTTGTTTATCAGGTTTTGCTCAAGTAAATACCAATGATCTTTGCACACGCCCTGAGTCTGCTGGGGCCAGGGTTGGGTTCTTTAATTCCCTTCTTATTGGGCAGGTTTTGCACCACGTCACAAGCAAAGCAGCTGGTGGCCAGGGCTATGGTGCAGAGCAAACACCATTGAGGGGCCCCTCCTTGCACCCTTGAAGTGCTCTGGTGTCGCTATTTCAGACACACAAAGAACGAGGCAGGCAGCAGCAGGTTAAGGGAAAGTTTCTTTATTTTTAATTTCTGATTCTATTTATATATACATTTGTACAGAAGGCAAGAGATTGGCAACACAGGTCGCCACCTCTTTAACCTCGATGGTGAACATCACCATCAATCATATTTCTCCTCTCAGAGGACAAATATGTAAACAATCTGAAAATATACATTGTTTTCTTGAAGCTGCGTGAGAATCTGCACTGCAAGATTTCAAACACTCGAAAGCAAGAAAACTGAGGGCGACACTGGAATACTCCAGTGAGCAGCACAGCATTGTGCTGAACCCTTGCTGTACCAGCGTCACAGGGGATGGGCAGCCCCAGCACCACAGACCCACCTGAAGTGCTGAGCAGTCTGGAAGGAAGGAGTGGGGTCCAGCTCTCTCCTCCCGGCATTCCTGGGCACTGACCCATCAGCAGGAGAGCACCCCACGGGTACACACTTGCCCAGTGAGCCGCAGCAGAGCCACAGCCTTGGGTGAGCTCTCTGTGTGATGGCAGGGAGGTGGGAGAAAGCAGCTCACCCCACAGCTCAGCACCCAAGGAGCTGCTAGGCCAGGGGCCAAGACACCTTGGTCATCTGAAAGCAGCCACAGGCTCCCACACACTCTCACTATTGGGCTGGAAACACCTGTCTGGAGCAGCAGCACTGCTGTGCCCACCAGGGCCAAGATGCTCTTTAGCAAAGCCAAAGCCATCCCACACCACCACCAGAGAAATCCTGCAGCCTTTGGGAAAGAGGCACCAGTGTAATTTTGCTGATGACTCCAGCAGCACAGAGGTGGCATTGTTCAAGTTGGGAAGTCTGTCTGTCTGTCCAGCTCCTAGTCTAGTCACTGTACAGCTGTCTACTCATTGCCTGGCACCAGCCCATCACCCTGAAACAGGTGCCTTGGGACATAGCTCCTCACCCATGGGTGCTACAGCAATAGGGGCCAACCGTTATGGCTGTGCCTTTGGAACAACAGCCTTTGGAACAAGGGCTGGCAAGGGGACTCTGGCTGGGCACCCTCTGTGCCAGTGGACATGCAAGAGCAGAGGCAGGTGGAAACACAGGGGCTGCAGCACCCACTCCACTGGGGCTACACCTATGGCTATGCCCATGCTGATTCAGCCACCACCTGTGATAAGATGGAGGGCCATTGTGTCCCATGAGGAAGAGCCCTGAAACTGAGGTCCCATCAACACAGAAACTGGGGGTCCATGGGATGCACAGCTGCATCCTAGGGGTGCCGGTGCATGCAGCATCCCAGGGCTCTTTAAAAACGGCTGTAGATGGTGCCAAAAGAGCTGGATCCAGAGATTTTGGGGTATATGCTGCAGAGGAAGAGCCAGCTCAGGGAAACCCTCTCCTTTGTAGCCAGGAAGCCAGGAATGATGGCTGCAGGATGGGTCACGTTACAGCAGCTCTCTCCCAATTTAGGGCCCTCTCTCTGACAGGTGCGAGATGATGGAACTCCCCAAGGCAGAGCATCTCCTCACCTACAAGAGAGCTGTGGACTCTCCAGGAGCACTCCCCTGCTGACCCCCAGCCAAGCCCAAGCAGCAGCCATGGGTGTTATGGGTGCACTGGAGACCTGTACCTTCCACACCTTCTGCCTCCACCTCTACCACAGTCTCCTTTCTGTAGGAACAGAACGGGGCCAGGAGCCCAGGGAACCCCTGTATCACAAAGAGTCAGGGTCCCTACCAGCACTCAGCTGACATGTCACTTCTCATGTCACCCACCTAGTGCAATGGGTTCCCACTCAAACAGCAAATACCTCTCATAAGCTTTGCTATCCTCTATCTGTGCAGGAAGCACTCCAGCATGTGCCACAGTGTGCATGAGTTAACACGGGCAGTTGTAGCCCGCAGCGCTCCGGGGCAGGATAAGGCAGGGACCAGGACCTGCTCTGGCTGCGCTTCCTTCCTCCAATTCAAAACTCACTCCAGGCACCTAACGGCCAGTTTCTTCCCGTTGCAGTTCTCATTAGCTCATGAAGTGGCTAATTACAGGCCTGCAGCTGCCATTTGGAGCGGCAGCAGTGCTGGATTATGCCCAGGCACAGGAGGGACATACCTCAGCTCTGACAGTGGTGTTGGGGCCAGGTCCTGGGGTGTTGGGGCCAGCCAGCCCAGGGGAGTCACTACCCCCCTCATGGACCAGACCCAGAGCTTTTGGCGAGGACCAAGCACCAGGGCATTGTGTTTATGGATTTAATGCAGGGATGGGACTGATGGCAGCTTCTGTACCCTGTGCCCAAGGACCCAGCACCTTTCACATGGGGAAAGGCCATCCCATCACCCCTCTTGTCTCTGGGCACCAAACCACCAATCCTGTCCACAACATGCCCATCACCATATTGATGCTCTTGTCTGCAGCAGCCCCCATTAACTTTCTCATTCCCAGAGTCCCCACTGTGTTCTCACCCCTCCTGTCCCCAGCACCACCACACCTCTCCTGTCTCCAGCACATTGTCCATCCTGTGACCCCTTCTGCTCCCCCTGCCACACAGTCACCCCTGATACCGCCTATCACCCCTCTAGTTTCCAGCATCCACCACGAAACCTCCCTGTCCCCAGTGCCCTGATCACACTGTCACCCCCCTGACACTGTGCCCCCCCGGAAGCACCCAGCAGGGCTAAGCCGATTACTGCCCTTAATACCCCCATGGCCCAGAAGAGACATTTCAGGCAAACATCGATGCACCTTCCCCTGTGCTGCGGGAAGACCTGGGCTCCCTGGGGACTGAGGGATCCCTGGGGTGGGGGACCGGTCTCCAGAGCTGCCAGGGAATTGCAGATCCAAAGGACCTGACTCTGCACAGTGCAAGCAGCAGGCCCCTGGCTCCAGAATCCCAGCCTCCCCACCCTGAGCTCCAGCTCTCCACGCACTAGCACCTTCAGGGTATTGCTGGGGTGCACATGGATTTGTGAGTCCCCACAAAGCTACAGCAAAACGGATGAGGGACCTTCACCCCATCTCTTCCATAAAGCCTTCCTTGATGCTGATTCTTCAATTGGAATTTTCAGATATCTTTCCACCCATTCCCCCTCCTCAGGCCTACAGACAGAGCCCTGGCCATGTTCCTAGGATGGGTACTAGCTCCTTGGAGTCCCATGGGATGCCTGTTGCCCACATGCCAGCTCCTCCACACCTCACCCCCACAAGGGCTCCCTTCCCACAGTGGGAGCCAGCTGAGTACATGTAACCATAGATAACAAGGAACATTATCTCCAAGAAAAAAAAACACATGAAAAATTAACCTCGGGAGCAGCACCCCAGCTGCTGTGTGGAGAAACACTTGGTCTGCACCAGTGTGGCAGAGGGCATCCCACCATGGAGTGATGGGAGGCTTGAAGGGATGGGGTGGCTGAGTGGGACCACTGCCCACCACTGCCACCACTCCTGGGCGGACCCAGACAACCTTTCCTGTGCCTCAAGAGAAAACTGGGACTGCTTCCTGCAGACCGACTCACTGGATGTTGTGGGGCTGAGAGACCACTCTCTGCTCACCCACAGGGCAGAGTCTCGGGGAGCTTGGCAGGACAGCCAGGTCCATGCAAGCACCATGGGTGCAGCACCAGTCCTGCTGTCTTGCTCCCAAGAGTGGCTTGGAGCTGCTGCAGCTTGAGGGGTCAGCTTGGGGGTCCCTGGGGCCACTGTCTCCACTGTGTCCCAACCCTGTCCCCAGCACAGCGATGGACAAACAGGTAAGGAGGAAAAGCCAGGAGATGGACAATCCCACCACAGGCTGAGCCTGGGAATTTCCCAGGGGATGGCTCCTGCCTAGCCATGCCCATCTGGGAACTTTGAGCAGTCCCTGCACCATTGCAGAGCAGGGGCAGGCAGTATCAACACCAGCATCTGTGCTTCAACCCACATCCCTGCAGAGCGGCACGAGGAGGAGCCACAGCGCGAAGCCAGCAGGTCAAACATGGCCAAATGGGTCACTTGGACTGGAAACAACAACTCAGACATTGCTGAGCATCTTCTTCAGATGCCTGGGATGTGAAATGATGGCTGTGGCAGCAGGGTTCAGGATTATTAAAAAATGGGGTTCTAGTCTGTCATCCCATTTGGAAAACTTTTTGTTTGTTTGTTTACAGTAATAACAATAATAATAATAGATGAAAATTGGCAACCTAGTTACTCTAGCAGTGGAGAGAAATACAGCTCTCACTCATGTTCCAGGAAATGAAGCCAGAAAATGAAGCAAGGCAGGGCCTCTGCCCAAAGCCTGGAGTGATACATAGAGACGTGTGGGAGAAAAAAGCTGAGGAGCAGCAAGCAAACCTAAACCACCCTGCAGCACCTTCAAAGCACTGCTGTACTTCCTCCAGCTCGGATCACACTCACACCAAGATGACAATGTTACTGAGCCATGTGCAGTTGCATCCCGGGAGGTGGCATCTGCTGCAGGGGCTCTGGGTCACAGTGCCAGCCAAGGAAAGTGAGGAGTAGAAGAAGGAGATGCCAATGCCTGTCTGAAGAAGTTTTGATGGAGCTGCAGAGGCAGGAGGACATGGGTATGGTGGTGCAGGACCTTCTCCCTGGCTCTCTCTTTGCCAGGAGCCAGTTTCACCAGCATACTGCAGAGCAGGAGCTGCTCTTGGGCCTGCCACTTCCACCCCACAGCTATCCCCAGAGAAAGCCAAGCTTGGCCCCATCTGCCTGGGAAAGGCAATTATAAAGTGAGAAGAAACAGCCAATGCTTCCTGTGCCACACTGCACTCAGAGGAAGGTGGTAGGGTTGGGCCAGAGACTCATTTACCTACCCAGCATGCCAGGGAAATTTCTTTAGCCATCCCCAGGAGAAACCTACCTGGAGCTCCCCACTGCCACATGCCACACAACCTCGAACTCCTGGTGATGGGATGCTGCTGTAGGTAACAGCGCAAAGACACCATCCCCAGCTTCTCTCAGGGGAAAGAGGTTGAGCTGAAAATCCAACCCCATGTGTGCCAAGAGTGTGCAATATCCCAACACTGGAAGAGGCTGCTGATGCAGTGCCAGGCCGCTCACACTCACCTCACCTTCAGCATCCTCCTAGGGCTGGGAAGGGAGGGCACCCAGGCATAGCCACCCCAGCAGCCCCTCAAGGGACCCTGCCCAACCAGCACTGCCAGGCCAGATGATCCCACACTAACCCCTTAAATTCAGGAGGAGTGGAGATTATGCTGGATCACTGGCAGCTCATCCGAGCTGCCCAGATCTCCTTCCTCTCATCTCAGCCTGTGTCAGCAGTACCTCTGGCTGGGCCACCCCAGCCTTGGCTTATGGGAAGAGGGAGAGCGCAGGACCATCCCCACCTCTGCCTCCAACCCAGACTTTTTGATCCACTGGAAGATATAAAAACTATTGCAGCTTCCTGCCGTCCCTCAGAGCACATGGGAGCATGGCGAGGCCACCCAGGCCCCGGTTGACAGCAGGCTGCCTGCCTGGCGTCCGCCTGCCCGGCGTCTGCCCTGCCGGGAGCCAGAGCAGGGAAACAATATCGGATCCGCAAACAATGCTGGGAGCCAGGAGGCCCTTCTCGGCTCCAGCGCCAGCGAGGCGGAAAGCACCTGCCCGAGACAGGCCGTACCTAGGCAGGGACACGGCATCTCCCCGGGGCGGGCAGCCACAGCCTTCTCCGCAGGCAGCAACGGGGCTTGGGGCCGGCTGGGGTTTTTGGGCCGTTGTTTGTGCCCATCACAGCCCCGCGTACCCCAGCAGTACAGAGCAAGGGGACATGGAGCATGTCCAGTGCCTGACGCCCCAGGAGGGGAAATGCCCTAACCCAGACCGAAACTCAAACAAACCAAACCTGAACGCCCCGAAACAACCCTTCAGCAGACAGCAGGGCAGCTTAGGGCAGTGCTGCACGGGAGGGTGCAAAGGCCACCCATTCCTTCTGCCCCGGCGGAGAGCAGAAATGTCACCGTCACTGGTGTAGTGGGGCGATGCTGCGGCCACTCCCCGGGCAATGAGGCAGGTGGGCACACAGGGTTCCCTCCAGCGCAGCCCCCTTCGGCTCCCCGGGATGGCTCGGTCACTGCAGCACCTTTGTGCTTTCCTTTGTTTCGGTGTTTTTCGATGTTGTTTTAATTTTTTCGTACTAATAAAGGTGCTTCATGAGGGCTGCTCCCATCACTATGTGCTCCTTCCCCGCTCCATGATCCACATCTGTGGGTCCTTCCAGACCTCTCAAACAGCTGCTGGGGACCAGCCCTGCGGCGCTGCCACCCGCTTGCCAGGCCCTTGCCTGCAGCAGCGGGCAGGAGAGTGACGGGGAGGCGCAGCCCGTCCCCGGGGAGTGCTGCAGGGTGTGAGAAACCCCCGTGCGGCTTCGTGGCGGGGGCACCTCCTACCTTGCTTCCACCAAAAAACACGAACATCCACGGACTGATCTCTCGTGGGGATGGGGATAATGGGGGAGAAGAGGGGGCAACTGCACCAGGGTTAGTCGTGGGAGGGGACACGAGCATCCGCGGGGGAAGGGAGAGGACACGGACACGGGAGTAGTGAGAACGAAGAGGTACTCACCGGCACGGGCGAGGCGCAGACGGAAGGATCCGAGGGCGGCGAGCAGCACCAGCAGCGCTCCNCCCCACCCCTGCCACCAAGGCCCGCCCCGCCCGCAGCCCCGCGGCGGGACCGCTCCGGCACCACCGGCGATGCTTCGAGCACTGCACCCCAGAGCCTCTTCCGGTACCTAAGGGGGCTCCAGAGAGCTGGAGAGGGACTTTGAACAGGGGCCTGGAGTGACAGGACAAGGGGCAATGGCTTCCCACTGCCAGAGGGCAGGGTTAGATGGGATATTGGGAAGAAATTCTTCCCTTTGGGAGTGGAAAGGGCCTGGGACAGGTTACCCACAGAAGCTGTGGCTGCCCCATCCCTGAAAACATTCAAAGCCAGGTTGGACAGGGCTCTGAGCAAGTGGCAGGTGTCTCTGCCCATGGCAGAGGGTTTGACTATATGACCTTGAAAGGTCCCTTCCAACCCAATGCACTCTGTAATGCTATATTTGGATCTGGTTATTCCCCCAGTCCTACCTGAATAGCATACACTGGGAGTGAGGAGCTGGGGAATCTTACCTGTGGGTCGTGTGGTTGCTAGGGTATTGTTCAGGCTGATGGCTGGAGGTGTCTCATGCTCTGCAGCTATTGCACCTGGCTTTGAGTGCTGAGTTTGTCAGACCTCATCTGCAGCCATTGGCTTTGGATAGAGCTGGGACCACCCCCTCCCTTCCCAGTCAGAGCCATGTTCCTGGGTTACTGCCTTGCGAAACCTCTTTCCATATTCTGAATTAGTCTCACATTTCTAGGGTTTGCTTTCCAACACCTATGTCCCCTTCAGAGTACAAATGTCCCATATGGTTGCAGGACAGTGCATGCTTGGTGGAGATGTGCCTCCACAGCCACAAGCCCCAGAGACGCCACATGGACACCTCAGTCATGCCAACAGCTATGTCCAGCAGGGATGCCAGGCTGTCCCTGTGTGCTGCAGAGCTCCCAGGCTGCCCAAGGTTTTTCCCCATGGAGTCAGGGGATGCTCTGCGAAATCCTGGCATTCAATCTCTGGCCCCATGCTCTGGGCACAGACCTGAGGCCTTGGCACAAACACAAATGACATGATGCTGTATGGGACCTGCTGTCTGGGATCCCGCTGGCCAGCATGTGCTTGCCTTATTCCCAGTGTAAGGATTCCCATGGCTGTGCCATGCTGCGTGGCTGGGCTTAGCCCCAGCTGACAAGCAAGCAGCGGGAGCCCTGTTAAGAGTATCAGTGGTGTCCTGGCAGGCTGTCAGCCTGCTCCAAGCCTGTCCAAGGAATGCTGAGAGTGAGCTGCCATGGTGTGGTGTGAGGCCTGGCTCTGGAATGAATTGCCACTTCCCCATGGCTCCCCCTGCCACCATGGCTGAGCAGAAAGGTGCCAGGCAGAAGTGGATGACAGCATGGTATGGGGCCAGCCATGTCATCTGCTCTCAGCAGAATAGTTACCTCTCAAATTTTCTTTGTTCCTTAATTTCCTTGGGCCTTTGCTCCTGTGAAAGGGACTGTGAAAACAAAAATCCCTGTCTGGGATTTTACTTTCCCAAGAAAAAGCTGCTTTCATGGTTTAGGAATGGCACTCCCCAATACCGTGCCCCCTGCCCAAGACTGTCCCAAACCAGATACTGCTCCCTCCCTCCCTCCCTTCCACCACCTCCTTCCTGCTCTGGGAATGGAGTTGAGAACTGGAGGCACAAAAACGTGGGTTGAGATAAAAAACATTTACTGGAAACAGTACCTCTGGGGACCTCAGCACTCCCCAGCATCACACTCAGCCATGGGGCAGGGGCACTATTTCTTCATCTGGGAGCAAGTGGTGGGTGGGGAGATGGAGTGGGCTATGGGAGCCCCGACCACAGTGGGGCTGAGTTGGATCCTCCAGCACTGATCCATCAGGGACAAGCAGGGCTGGCAGCGATGTGGGACCTGATCGCCTGGCAGAGGCAGAGGGGGACCCACTAGAGCCATGGTCACCACCCTGGGGGCTTGCAAGATCCTGCTGGATGAAAGCTTAAATAACCACGTGTGCCTCTACCCTGACTGCAGGCACTTCCAGCCCTCTGGCAGGGATGTCTCCTTTTATTTATAAGTTATATACATGTAGATTTTAAAATATACACATGAATAGACATTTTAAAAGAACATGATAAAGATTTAATAAACACAAATTAAAAAATATTATTTTATTTTGTTTATTAATTTGTATATATTTGCACCAATATATAATACTAAAGTATATTTGCACCAAATATACTTTCCTCTTGCACCTTGATGGGTTGTCCTGTGTACCCATGGAATTGCATGCACCCTGGCTTCTCTGGAGGAAGCAGGGGTCTCCCCTGAACTCTGAGAACAAGAATTCATGATTCTTTTATCCCTGGTGACACTGTTGATCCTTTCAGCAAGCTCCACCGGTCCATATTGTGGCGTGGTCTCACCTATCAGTGTCTTGAGTTGATGAAGGCTAAGCACAGACACAGTTGGGACTCACGGTACACAGTCCTTCCCTGCCACAAGGATTCTTCATCCTCCCCCTCTGTGCATAAGCTCCAGAGGTGCATTCCCAGCCCAATACTAAAGCAGCTACACTTTGCAGGAGTGGCCATGAACTCTCAAGTTTCCCTGGCAGCAGGAGAGCGAAGGGGTGGCAGATTGCTCTGGCTCACCCCTTCCCTGGGAATAGTGGGTAAAAAGGGATGGGAAAATCACATTTTATTTCCAAAGGAGCTGCTGATTTTGTAGATGTCTTTAAATCTGGGTTCCTCACCTAGCCCTGCCTTGTCCATGTCTTTTGAGAGGATGTAGTGCAACTTAACCTGAGTGGGATGAAGCATGTTGGGTTCCCACTGGGAAATCTTGGCTCCATCAATCACAGGACACTAGTTTCCATAGTTTTTCCTCAGTAGGATTCTTACAGAGTTTTGCTTGTAAAGTAATCCCCACTGGGCTGAGGTCTGGGGAGGACACATTTCACTGTATCTGTGTCTGGATCTCCCTGTACACACTGAGCAAAACATCCATTCCCATCTCTTTATTTACAACCACCAGGTACCACTCTCCTGGATCCATGTGCTGAGAGTCCCTGAACCCTTCCTGAAGGCACGCCATGAACCAAATTCATCTGCTCTCCCATCTGCACTACTCAGATGCACTACTCTCATTGCTATTTCACATGTGGAAGCAGCTTCCTGTTGTCAGGATTAACTTTTGGCTCCATAAACTATAAAGATCAGTCCACTGACAATGGTTTTCCTATTTATACATATTTTATTGCATTAAGGGAAAGACATCTGGCTCTGCATTGTCTGCAAGTGGAGCCCAGACAAGATTATCCAGCACTTACCAGGACTGCAAACAGCTGAGTATTACTGCTGCGCTTGCACTGTTTCACCTCAGAAAGGGCTCTGCTTGGGAACAAAAGCTTTTTCCAGGGAGCTTGACAGAGCCTTGATGTAGATAAATGATTAAAGAAAAAAGGCTTACCAAGGGCATCGACATGCCAAGGCAATGTGTGGACAGCTAGCACAGTTCTCCCATCTGGGCAGTATTTATTTCGTATGGAAAGAGTTCCCAGAATTGCTTGTTGGGAGAACTCCTGTGGCCAAACAACTAGCAGTATTAAAGAATCCCCTCCTAGTCTATCCCAGAGGATGCTACATGCCATCCTTCTGCCACCCCTCTGAGAGGATGAGGAGCTATGCAGTGCTCCACACTGACACCCGGCTTTAGGGATGGGATGAGACCCACCTCACCCATCAAGGGGCTGTACCTGCAGAGCTGGGCTCTCTGGAGCTGGCATTGTGAGTGCAATCCAGCAGTGGGGGCCTTTCAGACACAGAGGGAGAGGATGCTGTGAATTAGGGACCCAGCCCTCAGGTCACCCCAGGCAGTAAGAGGTCTGGATGTGCTGGTGAGGGGAAGCGAGAAGCTTCCAGCTGTGCCCCCACCAGCACCCCCAGGCTCTTCCCCTGTATCAAGTCACTGAGAGACCTTTCCCTGCTGCCGGGAGGGTGGAGGTCACTCAGTGTCTCTCAGGTCACTCAGCTGCTTCCTTACTGACATCTCTAACATCTGAAAACATGGCAGGACTGTATTCTGGACATGCACAGGGCTCTCCTGATGGTCCCAGGCATGGTTAAACAAGAGCAGAAGCAGTAGTAGAAGATCAGGGAACAGACACAGTAGCTTCTCTCCTCCTTCCAGGTTTCCTAGCCTGCAACTGGAGATTAGTCTAAAGATCCTACAAAACATGACAGGTCAGACCCTACCTGAATATCTGCTGTCCTTCATGGGAACAAATTGTTTTTACACCTTTAGTATAGATACAGAAAGGTGTCTTGCTTGCCCTCTCCATCATAGATTGTGGAAGCAGATGTCAAAAAAATAAATAATCTTTAAATGTTACAAAGTCCCTGCTGGCCAATACTGCACTGGGGATGTCAGCCTCATGTTCACACTGAGAAAACAACATAAGACAGGTACCCCTGAGAGTCTGGAGGACCAGAATGGCATCCAAAGGTGACTGTGGTTCCATGAGGCTTGAGAGCAGCAAGGCAAAGCAGAGATACTGGACTGCAGGAAAGACTCTGGGTCTAACAAGAAACTGGAGCCTAATGATAAATGAAGATGAGATACAGAAGATTTTAAGTGTGAAACTACAACTACTGAATTTGCAGGAGGAGCAGGCCAGGAGATGATTAGTGATTCACACAAGTCCATAAGAACCTACTGGTGCTGACAGTTGTCATCAGGTCCTTCCAGAGAGAAGGGTGGGAACATCTGCAAGGAATGAAGAGAAGATGGGTGCCAGGCTGAGAGGATTGAGCACACTCAAACAACATTGCCGGGGCCCTCCAAGAGGGAACAGGACAATCCTGCCATGCTGGGGATGTGCTTTACAATGCAGAGGGTCGGGGGGGCTGTGGGTTTGTCCTGGTGCCCAGCAGTTTGGTGGGGGTGTGTGAGCAGCCAGCCCAAGGCTGAGGTGCCTGAGCATGGATGCTATGGCATTCATGGACACACTCCTCAATGCAAGGAGGCATGCCAGTGGGATGGGAGATGCCTTCAGGGATGTGATGCCAGGCTCTGAACCAGGAAGGGAATGGAGATTGGAGGAGAGGCATGTACTCTACATGCTCTTTTGGGTTGTGATGAGGAGTAGGAGTTGGTAAACAAGTGTGCAGCCACAGAGGGAAGGAAAGAACTTGAGGGATAAGAGCGGCTGAGAGAGCAGTGCAGCCTGGTGTCTTCACATCTGGCTCATGGGACAGATCATAAGCAATGGTAGCCTTGTGCAGTGCCGCTATAGAGAAACTCAGACTGGTACATGGAGCTGCCCATGGGAGCAGATGTTCCCAGAAGCAGCTGGTGTGAGCTGGGCAGAGGTGATGGAGCACTCAGGAGGAGGGATAAGAGCGTGAGTTGAGGAGAGAGGCCACCACAAGACATTGAAAGACACCATCAAAAGATCCTTCTGGACCTAAACTGCCTTTGTAAGGAAGGAATGAAATTTCTGCCTAAGTAGTGTTGGGAGCCCATCACAGATCTCCCAGCCAGCTTGGGGCGAGGATAAATCTGCAGGAGAAATCCTTTCAGGAAGAATAGCTCTTTGGAGGGGCGGAGGTGCTATAATCATCTGTCTGCAACAGTCATTCGAGTTATCCTTGGATATGAGGACAACATAACCAGCATAAAGTGAGCTGATGGGGTGTTTTTCTTGTACCTGCTCCTTTTGGTTTTTTTTAGAAGAGCTATTTGGGAAAATAACTTCAGCTCCAATAGCCATGAGTCAATGCCATTTGGCGTAAATTGGAAGATCAATAGGGGCAGATTGGTGGCTGTTGCTGAGAACAAGCACAAATCAGGAGAAGTGAGGCAAGCTTGTTCCTGCAGCTGGGCAGGTTTGGGAAGTTGAGCATGCAAACAGAAAAGAGAAAGAAAAGGCACAAAAAAAATCCCTTCTAAGAACAAGGGAGAGGCTGGTGAAACAGAGCTTTTCCCCTAGCAAACAAGCAACATACAGACACCAAGAAGGGACTCTGGAAATAGTGGAATGTCTGCAAGGAAAGAAAAGGGCCTGTGCTGGAAGATGAAGTGCAGGGAGCCCATGAGAACGGTTTGCAGAGTTACATGGGATAAGTATTCAGCCTTCAGCCATGTAGCTGGGGACAGACAGACCTGATGTGTCCTCAGTACAGCACACTGGAGGTCAGACATCTCCTGCTCCCAATTTTCCAAGAGGATAATAACAACTTATGGCCAGTGACAACATGAGGGCACTGGGACAGCAGCTTCAGGGAGGGAGGAGGGTCTTCAGAAATTTGCTGAGGGAGGGAAATGTGGCTGCAACTGGATGCAGAGGGAAATGTGGCTGCACCTGGATTCAGGAAGAATGAACCTTGTGTCTCCAGTAGTGAGGGTGCAAAGTTTTTTTGTGATGTGGAAGAAGAGGAATGTGACCCCAGACATTTGCAAGGCTTCAGGGGATAGAAAGAAAACTTAGTGGGCACAAGAGCTCTGGGACTGCAGAGCAGTCTGCTTGTCTGCATCATCCTTGACTGGAGAACCAGCGTTCTGGTCAGCACAGGGGAATCTTGAGCCACCAGTATGGCGCCTGATGCCAAACTGGCCCTGGGGACAAAGGGTTCCAGTCTGTGTGGGAAAATATTGATGCTGTGTTATGTTAGTGAGATCTTTCTGGGTGCTGCACAGGGAGCCCACTTGCGGGGGAAGTTGTGCTGGGCTGTCATGATACCTGAAGAGTAGAGAGTCCATTGGAGAAGATATGATGCAACATGGTGAGCCTGGAGAAGTGAATCCCAGCCAGGAGATGGCTGCATCAGGCAGGAGAGCCCTTTGCTTGAGCATGCTGCCGTGGGCCACCCTGGAGGGGCAAGCCTACAAGAGCTGGCAGCTGAAAACCAGTGCCAAAATTTACTTTGACCCTTAGATCTAATGGACCAGGGTTTGGACAGGGTTTGGGATATCTGTGTGGTTTCAATATACTCCTGAGTGTATACTGAAACGGAAAAGGCTCTTCTGGGCTCACAACCATCAGATCTCATGGCCAGTGGCACTTGGGGAACTCTGAGGTCTCACACAGTGCCTTCCCAGGAGATTTGGGACCCAAAGTGCTCACTTCATGGGGAAAATACAGGAGGTGTTTGGGTCCCTAAATCCATTTGTCATCACTGAAAACTTTTCCCTTTACCTAGAATAAACCTGTTCTAACTACAATTCCGTGTTCACAGAGCCTTTAAGTTGATTTGATGAGGCAGAGATGGAAAACTACATGGCTGGTCCACTGGGAAGGTATCCCACAGACACACCCAGCACAAGACCCCTGGGGAGGCCATACACCCCCTGCTCCCTCCCTGCACCCTGTGACCTCTCCATGACTAAGGGCATACCAAAGAGCTGATATCCCCAGGACAGCACCACAGTCTGGGCTACCAGAAAACCAGGTTGGATTCTCTGGCACCAGTTGCCTTACTGGAAGTTGAAGGGTGCAGAGGGATGAGGCACAGCAGACTGTGTGTCCCCCCACAGCAAAACTCCCCAGCCCATGAGCCAGGGCAGGAGAAAATGTCAGAGGTTCTGTGTGAGTGGGATGCAAGGGGCATCTTCATTTCATTCTCCAATAACTGTAGGGCTTTGCAATTACATCTGCTGATCTGATAGTTGTTAGGGAATGATCAGCCAGTCATTGGCAGGGGCTGTTTGCCTTTCTGCTAATTAAATTGCATTTGATTTGCAATCAGATCTAATGAGTCAAGTGAGCTTGAGATAGGCTCAAGTGAAGCACAAGCCAGCTCCACAGCCTTGCTATGCATGAAGAGCCACATCCCAGGGACACTGCCAGAAACCACCCTGTGGCACAGGGAAATGAGGGACATGTCTGCAGGTGAGCAGTGCTGTGTTTGTGGCAGGACAGGGCTCCTGTCATGTTGCCAGCAGGTGACCTGTGAAGCTGTGGACTTTGAAACCTGCACCAGTGTATTGGGTTGGCATGGCCAGACTTTGGTACCAGGGAGAATATAGGGGTGGCTTCTGTGAGAAGCTGTCAGAAGCTTCCACCATGTCCAGCAGAGCCAATCCCTGATGGCTCCAAAGACAGACACACCATGGGCCAAGGCTAGGCCAACTAGGAGGGATGGTAATGCCTCTGAGGTTACATATTCAGGTAGGAAAAAAAGACATTTTTGTGCAGTTGTAATTGTGGCCCAGATAAGGGCGGGGTGAGACTATGTGAGAGGAAAGCTCTGCAGACACCAAGGTCAGTGGAGAAGGAGGGGAAGGAGCTGCTCCAGGTGTCAGAGCTGAGATTCCCCTGAGCCTGTGGTGAAGACCATGGTGCCCCTGCAGCCCAAGGACTGCACAAGAGTGCAGAGATCCACCTGCAGCTACTGGAGGAGCCTATGCTAGAGCAGGGAGAATGCCTGAGAGGAGGCTGTTACTCATGGGAAGCCCATGGTGGAGCAGAATTCTGGCAGGGACTTGCAGGCCTGTGGAGAGAGGACCCCACACTGGAGCAGGTTTGCTGTTAGGAGCTGTGACCCTGTGGGAGACCCATGCTGGAGCAGCCTGTCTTTGAAAGACTGGTCCCATGGAAAAGTGAGTCACATTGCAGCAGTTTGGCTAGGACTGTTGTTTGTGAGCTGGACTCACATTTGAGAAGTTCATGGAGAACTATTCCCCATGGGAGGGGCCCTATGCTGGAGCAGGGTAATGACTTCTGTCCCTGAGCAGTGTCCCATTCCTGTCTCCCTGCAGCACTACAGGGAAGGAGGTAGAGCTGGTAAGAAGGGAGGGGTGGGGGGGAAGGTGTTTTTAAGGTCTTATTTTACTTTTCATTATCCTGCTCTGATTCTGTTAGTAATAAATTTAATTAGTATCTCTAATTAGAGCCTGTTTTGCCTGTGATGGTGTTTGATGAGTGATCTCTTCCAGTCCTTATCTCAACTCATGAATCCTTTGTTTTCTTTCCCCTGTCCAGCTGCAGAGGGGAGGGATAGAGAGGCTTCAGTGGGTGCCTGGAGTCCAGCCAGGGTCACCCTACTACAGCCAGACACTCTGTTCTGGCATGGAGTGCTCCTCAGGTAAGTGCTCCTCTGGCATCCAGGCCAGGAGAGAGACAGCGAGTACAACCCTGCCTGCTGGCTGTGGAAGAGGGGCAGGGAACAGACCAGGGCAGAGACCCCAGCATGGGGCTGTTGCTTCTCTCCTGCACCCCTCTCCACAATAGGTGTGTCTGGCAGCTTCAGTGGTTTGGGGCACAGGTGTGATTTTGATAGACCCCTGGATGTGTATTGAAAGAGGAAAGGCTGTTCTGGGTTCACACCCACCAGACCGCAGAGTCATTTGGGGAACCCTGTGGTGTCACTCTGCACCATCCAAGGCAGATGGACAAGCCTGGTACTGATGTCTGCGTGTCTCTGAGTGACCCTGCTGTGGTGACCACACCACCAACTGGTGACTGGTGCTGCAACCATTCACATGCAAAGGGACATCCAGGATGCCTCTATCACATATATACAACTGCTCCACGCAGGTTGGTTGGGCACCCATACACTCAGGGGTTTTTGGGATGGCCAAAAGCTCACAGGTCATAAGCAGCAAGTGGGACCTGGCTCAGAGGCTGAAATTAAAGTGTCATCCTTGTGCCAGCTGGTGCTACTCTTACAACCTGAGATGATCCCATACAATCACATTTTATTTTTAAAAAGAGGAAGAATGAAAAGTCAAGAGGATTAACTGGCACAGTTAATCATATGGCACAGAGATTGTCTGGAAAGACCAGCTTAGCTTCCCTCTGAGTGCTTAAGCTGATATTAGGAAATACAAGCCCTAAACAACATTGGGAAGTCTAAATGGAACCCAGAGTGATTGCATCAATTTAAAGAATCTGATTAGAAATAGCATAAATATTCTTTAACTTATTGAAGGCAGCCAAAGGCAACAATATAAGACAAACAACGAAGACACCAGCATCTGGTGCCTTGCTCTTCTGCTTTGAGAAATGACAGCTAAACTTTATTCAAAGGCTCTGGCAGCGGGAATTTAACACTAGAAAATATTTGAAAGTAGCTGGTTAAATTCAAAGAAAATAAGCTGATAAAAAAAATGCAGAAAACCTGTATCTGCCTTGTCCAAGAAGGAGCTTTGGTGGATCCTCAGAAGGGACAGTCTCCTCTGCAAACACTTCAAAAGTTCTGTCCTACCAATGGAGAAGGGCAAGTGAGTAATAAGATGGAGGAGATGACATTTCCAGACAAAATAACTCAAACATCACTATGGCATCCCATCTGCCACTTACACTCCATTTGGTGCCTTCTAGTTTTCACCAGATGATGAGAAGAGAATGTGCCAGGCTCTGCAGAGGTGGTCAGAGGGACAACAGATGAGTAGGTCCCCTCATAGTGTGGGAGATACTCACGAAAGGTGCAATAAATGCCAGATTTGGTTGATGTCTTGATAAACTATGACACAGGGCAGACTGAATCCAACTTTTGCACAGGCAAATCACACCTCAGAAATACACCTCTCTGGAAGAATCAACAAGACATGGGTGTTGGACATCCCCTGGTCAGCTGACAAGTCCCTATCAAAGCTCGCAGGGGACAAGCTGGTATAGGCTAGGGAAGATCTCACTGAGATAAATCACAGAATGATTCAGGCTGGAAGGTCATCCAGTCCAACCTCCTTTCTCAAGCAGAGTCCTCCAGAGCAGTCACTCAGGATTGTTTCCAGATAGGTTTTGAGTTCCTCCAGACATGATTTCACAGCCTGTCTGGGCAGCCTGTCCCAGTGCTTGGTCACCGACACAGAAAAGAGTGGCTGAGAGAGAGAGAGAAAGGGAAGAAAGTCACCCAGGGAGGTCACTGTGCTGACTGACAGATATCTGGTAAAACATCTCATCCATGTGCAGCAGGTGCCAGAGGGGGAAGCATGAGATATTAGGAGAAGATAGAGAATAGGACAAGGCTCCACGTAAATCTCAATTGTACCCCTACCTTTTCAGGGAGGTGAAGGTCCAGGTCTGGCCACACAGCCCCAGCAGGGCCATGGCCTGAACAGGGGGAGAGAGAAGGGTGAGAGGGATAGCTGGAAGGACAAGGAGGCTTGTCAAAGATTTAAGATCTGGAACAGCATAAGGAGCATGAATAGAGGAGATAATCTTGCATCACCAGCAGCCATCTGCTGCCCATCTCAAACTGCTCCTCAGCCATCAAAGGCTGTCCCAGCACCTCCTTTGCCCCAATACCCCTCTGCTCTCTCTATCAGTGTTTGGGACCCTGGTGTCTGGGCTGATCTCCACTGCACCAGCCTGGTCCTTGCCAGCCCTGGTGTGTTCTCATGGCCCCTGGCTGAGCAGCTGAAGATGGAATCAGCATGACAAGCAAAAGGGAAAACAGAGGCGAGTGAAGCTCCTTGCTGCAGGATGCCACCATTGCTGAGTAGGTGCCTAAACCCATGCAGCCCTTAGGAACATTGAGGGAAGAAAAGTCCTTTTTTATCAGAGAGATGATGACATCTGATTTGCTGGGGGGAGATAAAGGAGCATTGGATGACCAGAAGAGACAGATACAGGAAAGGGCTGAGGGACAATGGAGGGCTGCCTGGGGACCCACCACCTGCTCTGCATGGATGAGACTCACACCCAGAAAACATGGAACTGTCAGCTGTCAGCCTGTGTGCTCTGAGACCCCAGCTCCAGTAGGGGTTTTCTCTGTGTGGTGTCCAGGGGCAGAAACCACAGGCAGCTCTCCAGGTTTGGCTCCAGAGGATTCAGACAGCCATGTTCCACAACAGCTTGCAGTGGGGTAGAGAGGTCCCAAATCTGAATCTTGCCCTGCCTTGGCTCAGAGTGAGCTGTTGGATGAGCTCCTGGGGCTCCCAGGGAGCCCAGAGCTGCAGTCACTGCAGGACAAGAGGAAGAAAGGTGGTGGATGTGGATGGATGTAGCCCTCCAGACTCCAACCTCACTCTGTGACCTTTCTCCATCCATCCTCTCTTGCCCACAGGATTCCCAACCTCACTGCACCCTTTGCCTCACCTCTGCCTTGCCTGGTCCTGCCCCTCTGGGAGGCACCCAGGAGGGAAAATCTTGTGGTTCTGAAACTGTCCTCACTTGAGTGAGCTCAGCTGGGATCACTCCTGGCTATTCACCATCCACAGACCTCAGGAGGACAACAGGAAGGACCACAGAGCCCAGGTTCTTCCCAGGCACCAAGATCAGATCTGTTTATTTGGCAAAAAGCAGGGGCTGGAGGAGCAGGGGCTGTGTCAGAGTCCTGACAACAGAACTTGGAAGAAGGATGGTGGAGCAGGAGCCTGGAGCTTCAGAGCATGGGTCTTGCATTGCTTGGCAGGAGCGTCCACGAGCCAGTCTGCACTTTCTGGAAAACAAGTGGGAGAGGTGGGGGCTGGGTGAGGCAAGGAGACCGGTAGGACTCTCCATGAGGATCAGTGCATTCTTCTCCAGTTCTCCCCAGATTTGTAGGGTGAGGCATCTTCAGCAATGGATTTCTAATAACCCCTAAAGCTGTGTGGTGGGAAAGCACAGGCCAGGGGGGGCCAACAGCAAATATGTTTTGCATGATAAGACACCAACCCACTCTGGCCAGGTATGCCATTCCACAAGCCTTTGGCAGGAGCCAGTGTCCTGGTCCTCACTGCTCAAAGGGCTGCGCAGACGTTTCTCTGGTGGTTTCAGCTCACGCACCCATGTTCAGTGCCAGGCACTTCCCGTTGGGGGTCTCTGGGCACTGCTCCTTGGGAGTCCCTGGGTACTGCTACCGCGGGGTCCCCACTGTAGAGCAGCATCCAAAGGAACGGTCCTACCTGTGTGCAAACTCCAGCACCAGTTCAAACAGCTCAACCCCACAGTAATTCAAAAAGTTCTTGGTGGCCCTGGCCTTGGGGGCACCAAGAGGGTCAATTTCCAGGAGAGAACATTGCAAACACCATGTCACACTGCAGCAACTCACCTACGGTTCACCAAGTCTGCATTCCTCTGTGGAAACAAAGAGAAAGCCTGAGTCTGGCACTGTGGTCTGAACAGTCCCATTTAGCACCCAAAACAGACTACTCAAAAGGAACTTGTGGGTTTCTCCTTGCTCAGTGTGTCCAGCCAGACCACCACTGGCTGTCAGCACTCCCTCCTGCCAGCTCAGACCACAAAGTGGTGCCACTGATGAGCTGAGCTGGTCCCTGCCTGTGTGTCCCTGTATTGGCCCTGGGCAGTGCTCACCCTGCCTGGGTAACATCCAGATCGTCTTGTCAGTGAAGCCGTTCAGCTTGGCAAGTCTCTTGAACAGCAATTTGATTTTGGGTCTCACCCACTGCCTTCTGCCTAAAGACAAACACATGAGTTAGCTCAAGACTGTGCCTGGCCCTGCATCTCCTGGGAAGCTGGTAAGTGTGTCCAGCTGAGGGTGGGGTGAATGGCAGTCCCTGGGAGAAGGTTGGAGGCACTGGTGGAGGTTCTGGAGAGCAGTGGTGGCCAGGCACATGAGACACCCCATCCAGGGAACAAGATGAGCCAGAGGTCCTGACACCAGCACAGTGACTCTTCTCTTGGTTCCTCTCCCCACTGATTCTGTTCTGCCTGTGCAGCAGGACCCCCACTCTCCACCCCTCTTCACCACGCAACTTACCCAAGGCCATGGACTTGCAGCACAGTGCTGGGAGCCTGAGCCCCAACCTCCCCTGCCACCCCAAACCACTGCTCCTTCCCTGCCACACAGGGAACACATGGTAGTCCTGACCCCGCTCCAGCACCTCATCCAGGGCAGGAGTGAAGACCCCTGTTCCCTGGCCTTGCAGGACCCTCAGAAGCAACTGACACCTCTGAGCAGTTCACCACTGCTGGCTACTCACTGTAAAGTCTCAGCATGTGCAAGGTCTTCCCATCCTTCTCTCTGGTGGCAAAGACAACCATGTAGGAACTGCCGTCGGTATCCACTAGCCGCACTGTCTTATTGCCCCTGTCTGCAAAAGGACGTGGAGAAAAATTAATTGGCTCCTCCTGGAAACTCCCACGCTGCAAAGGGGCTGTAAGAGTGTGAATCCCACCAAGCCCATCTTTCCTCGATATCTCCCCATCCTGGTTTTTTCTTTTGCTAAGGCTCCTCTGAAAGCTTGGGGTAGCCCACAGACCACAGCAGAGCAGAGGGATAGGGAAGTGAGGGCAGAAAGGGCTGTATATGGTCATTGCAGGCTGTTGGCCAGTGTCAGACTGATCCTTGGGCTCAGAATGGTGGAAAACCACTCCTGCTTCATCCTCTGGGAACATCCACTCACAGTCTCTTTGTGGAGTGAACCTGCTTTTCCCCAGGGTTTAAGCTTGGTCTGAATGTTTTTATCCTGGAGGGAGGGATTGGGGGATCTGGCATGCTGCTGGGCCACCAGTCCTGGGGTGCAGCTGGCACCTGGATGCAGAGGGATGTTCCACCCAGGACACAGGAGGGGCAGGCAGTCCTGTGGGTGATGTCCCCAAGAAGAGTCAGCTGCTTCAGACAGGGATGATGGGACATGCCTCCATCCTGCCCCAAGAACCACGCACCCCCACTCACCAGAGCTGTAGTATTCACCCGGGCTGCCTGTTGGCTTGTAGATTGATTCAAACTTCATACATCTCCCAGGTCTGCAGAACAGTGAAGGATGCTCCAGCTGAGGTAAAGTGACCCCCTTTCCCCTCCCCTGTTCAAGAGTCTCTATCCCAGATGTGGGACTTGCTGTTCAGAGATAGGATGGTGTGGCCAGGGCAGGAGCGGACAGATACCACCCTTGGAACAATGGGTACCTGGGCTGGCAAGGTACAGTGCTGGCACCTGGGGATTATCCATGCCCTCTCTCATTCTTTGAGCTTCTGCGATGAGGGAAAGTTGTAATCATAGGGTCCCATCCCACCCTCTGTGGTGGCACTGGTCCTAGCTAGTGTTGTCCTCAGCCTGCCCTAAAGATGGGGAGCCCACAGCTGTCCCAAACCCCTGGTTGTTCTGTCTCAACCCCTGTCCAGGTCTTTGGTGAGTGCACTGAGGTGGAGACCCATCAGTGAAGGTCCAGGGAGGAGGTTGGTAGTGAAGCCTGTGGAGAAAAGCATGTGGGACTTACGTGGGAATTGCAAAGGAGACCTTCAGGTCACCATCCCCCAGGACCTCAATGTTGGCCATCGCCATCTTCAGTTGGTCCTTATTTTGGAGGTAGCTCTCGGAGTCAGAGGCCATAGCAGTGATGTACCATGTCCCTGCAATCTGGCAGTGAGAGCAGGCTGTGAGTCCAGAGGAGCAGTCAAGAGTGTCCCCTCCTCAGGGACCAAGCCAGGACAACCTCAGTCCATGGAACACCCACATCCCGTCCAGGCAACAAAATTCCCTCAGGGACATCTACGCAGGAGCTGGGTGACTGTCCTCATCTGGGTGTGACAGCAAACAATGGTGGCTGTAGTGATCCCAGCTGTCCTCAGTACCAAAACACCTCTACAGCCCTCCCCGCTCTGCTAGTGACTGGAGACCCCTTCCNACGCCTTCACCAGTGGGATGGGGAGTGGTGCCGGGGCTGCCAGATTTATAGCTCCGTGCTCCCTCCTCCGCCACCCCCCCACTCCCCCCCTCCTCCGCCGCTGGAGCCGTGCCGAGCCCCACGGGAGCGCTCTTGGGCTTGGCTTGGGCAAGGGAGTGGCTTCGAAGGGCAGGAATCAGCCCAGGGTGAACAAACCCGTAGGGCAGAGGGGGGCTTGTGCCTGCCAGCGCCAAAACAGGGTTACAGGAACTGTTGCACCACTGCTGAAATTTGGGATTTCCCCTGTTCTTTTAGTCGCTTGTGAAAGAGCAAAGCGAACGGTTGTTTTCCAACGGGCTGCCGGAGGCTTGCCAGGAAGAGCGGAAGTTCTTCCCGGCACCGGCTCCGGGGCAGCCCCGTTGTCCAGCTCACCAAGGCCCTCGGTGACCTGTTCTTCTGGCCGGGCTGAAACGTGCCCCGGGGCAGCTGCTGGGATCCTGCCCAAATCCAGCCCTTTGCTGGCACAGCCTGACCCGGCGCCGGCCTCCCCACCTGCGCTGGGGCACGCAGGGTCTGCAGAGCGGGCTGCACTCTGAGCAGGGTGGGCGGAAGAAGGGGCTCGTGTCTCTGTGGGAGTGTGTCCCTCCTTCCCAGAGTGTGATGTCCCCTGTGGCCTGGCTCTGCCAAGGGTCCTGGGGTCACAGCCCAACACCTGCCTGGGCACTGAGAGACTCCGGGGCAGGGAGGCAGAGGGGGAAGCAGAGGCTGCCTTCACTCTGCAGGAGGCGGAGGGGGATGAAAACTGCTCTCGGGGCTCGTGGCAGCATGGCCTTACTTTGGTCAGATGAGGGACCAAGGGGGGTGGCAGACAGGCATGGGGGTCCCAGTCCTGCCATAGACAGCCCTGGTGCCACCCCACTCCCAGCTGAGTGGCCTGGGAGAGGACTGAGTGGGGAATGGGTTTTCCTGGGGGTGTCCCTGCAGGCAGCACTGGGCAGTCTGACTGCTTAATCCTGTCTGCCCAGAGCTACTGAACACCCAGCTGGGCTGTGCCAGCCCCTGTTCACCCTGGCTCCATTCCTCCCTGCCCTGGCAGCTGCTTCCCTGCACCCTTCCCATCCTCTGCTCCCCATCCTCCCCATGCTGGGTACAGCAAACATCACATCCAGGGAGCCCCCTGACACCCGTGGGGGCCTGACAGGAAGGGTCAGCTCCAGGACTGTTGGGCTCAGGGTGTCTGGGGATCCTGGCAGCACCCTGCTCCTGCCAGCAAAGCGCTGATCTCTGGGACAGCTTCTGCATCTATTTATTTAGGAGGTTGAGGGTGATTCTAGTGTGGAACAGGAGGTCAGGGAGAGCCTGGAGGATGAGAAGGAGCACCACAGAGTGGGGTGCAGAGCCCATCGTCCACTAGGTCTGAAGGACACCTGGTCCTTCAGCTGCAGAGGCAGGACAGGCAGACAGACTGGTTGGAGCAGGGCAAAGCCAAGGTGACAGAGCCCCAAGGCAGGTGGGGGATCCCCCAGAGCCTGCAAGTCCCTGCTCAGCCCGGGCCATGCTGGAAGGGAGTCACAGCTTTCCCTGGCCACACTCACCTGATGTCCCTGGTGCATTGATCTGTTGGAAAGCAAAGAGAGGGGTGAGTGTGCCATCGGCAGCACCCTGAGCTGCAAAGAGTCCCCAAGCAGAGGGGCTGCAGCTGCCACCCTGTGCCCTTGGGCCACTCACCTGACTTGGGCAGGATGGCCAGCATATCCTTGGTCAGGCCCATGGTGGGGATCAACTCCATGAACTTCTGCAGGAGCTGGGGGCTCACGTCCTGCTCCCTTGCTGCAGCCACACACCCAAAGTGGGGGTTGGTGAGTGCAAGGAATCCCAGCAGTCAGCCCCACACTGGGGGTCCGGGTACTGCGGGGCAGCAGCTGAACCCCAGGGAAGGGCCAAGGTGAAGCAATGAACATGCACGGTGGACACCAGGCAACCCACCACTGCCCTGGGCTGGCGGCAAAGGGGCACAAGCCCCTCAAGATGAGTGACCCATTTGCTTGAGGTGTATGGAGTGGCTGGCAGGGTTGGGTTTCTGCAGCTGGGCTTACACACTGCAGGGGGCTCTGGTTCAACCTGCAACCAACTGGAGATATCTTTAGTGCAAGGTTTCATTTACTCCAAAATTAATTCCCTAGGTGATAGACATGGAGTGCTGCTGGTGGTGGCCCTGGGTGGTGGTGGGGAGACCAGCTGCTGCCCGCCACTTGTGCCCCCACCCCTTCCCAGGAGCCAGGTCCCCATTCCCAACGCACTGAGGAGCTGCAGTGCCGTGCTGGGCTCTCCCTTGCCGTGATGGGCCTCGTGCAGGACAGCGTAGTAGCTGTAGTCTGTCTCCATCACACGCAGATCCCTCTTCTCTTGTGCTCCTAAGGACCCCAGAGGTGACCAGTTGGGTAACATGGTGCAGTCTGAGACCTCCTGGGCCCTGCTGAGGGCCACAGCTCAGTGGGCTCACAGCTTCAAATTTTCCTGAGGGAGGTATGAGGAAGGAACCCATGTGGAGGAGCCAGGTGGCAGAAGTTTGCCACCCACCCACGACCTCTTGCTGAGCCGTGGAGGCAGAGGGGCCAAGCCCACCTCCCACTGCTCCTGAGGCATGGGGGCTGGAGATGCCCACCCTCTGTTTTGGGGTACTGATGGCTCTAAAAGCCCCTGCCCGCACATACCAATGTAGTGTCCCGTCTGCCCGCTCTGCTGGAAGAGCAGCTCAAACTTTTGGCATTTGTCCATCCTGGAAAAGGAACATGAAAAAGACAGATGTGTCTAGACCACATGGGAGGGCAGTGGGGTGGTGGGCACATAGGGGAGTCCAGCCTGCCTAGGGGGATGCACTGAGGCAGGACTGGGCAACCTGAAGCAGTGGGGGAGTTGCTGTGGTGGGGAAGGGCCTCCCTGGCACACAGGGAACATGGCAAGCAAGATGGACACTTACAGGGGCCAGACCAACTTCATGGCCAGGTCCCCTTCTGGCATGAAGCTGATGATGGCCATGAATGACTTCATCCCATCGTTCATCTTCAGGAAGATGGAGCAGTTCGAAGCAATGGCTATGACATGCCACCCTCCTGCAAACTACAGCAGGACATCACCAGTGGAATTTGGAAAAGTTGTGGGGACCTGCCAGGGGGACCTGCACTCCTCCATGAGAGACCAGGCAGCCCAGTGCAGAAATTTGCCAACCTGCAGCAGACCTGCCACTGTCTGTGGGGACCGGTCATCCTCTTCAGGGATCTGCCACCATCTATGGGGATCTGCCCTCCACTATGGGGAACATGACAGCTCACTGTAGAAACCTGCCAGCTGGTGGTGGCAGACCTGCCACCCTCTCTGTGAACCAGCCAGGCAGACATGGGGACCTGCCACCTTCCTACATGCAGAACACCCTGTCCTGCCCCATGCTAAGAGTACAGGTGCAGCACCTGGCCTATGTTCCCTGGGGAAGTGCCACACGCTTGGAGACATCATGGCCCAATGTGTTGGTGTCCTTGCAGTGGGTCTGCTCTTGGCACTGAACACAGCAGACAGGACTAACCTAGTTTTGCACAGGCTCTCCTGGAAGCTGCCCTGGAGTTGGCTCAGGAATGGGGATGGCTTGGGGGTGCAGCACAGGCCCCCCTGCCCCAACCAGCCTCTCGAGCCCAGGCAGGATGTGCCAGGCAGCACCCTGTGCAGTTACGTTCTCGGTGTCCAAGTCCGGCTGCAGGGGGACCTGGGCCCCTGCCCGCAGCAGGCAGAGCAGGGCCAGAGCCAGGCTGGGCAGTGCTGCTGTCATACTCGCCCTGGAGTGGTTGTGGGCAGGAGAGGCTGCACCCACCTTTATAGCTCCCACTCCTGGCAGCACTCCTGCCCAAGCCAGCTTTATGCAACAGGTTACACAAGAGCAGGGATAACCTGTGCCTGACTTAGATGATAGTGCTGGCCCTGTACCCCCTCAGTTCCAGATGAATGCAGCCTTGTGTAAGACCCAGCCCAGAGCACACCAGGACCAAGTGCTGCCCCGTGCCTGCTCTGTGTCTGGGGAGGAGCGTGAGGGGCCCCCTCCTGGCTGTTCCCATTGGTTCTAGGATCTGTCAATGGTGGAATGGATACTGCCTCAGGATCCTCAGTGCCAGAGAATGGTTGTGCTGGTGTTCTACCCCAGGCTAAGCCACAGCCCAGTGCCCTCAGAAGGGGTGGTGGCTTCTTAGGCTGATGGCAGCAGGATCAGAGCCCACTGCTGGAGAGGCTCTGGGTTGATGGGATGGAACCCAGCGGGTAGCCAGGATCGAGCCACACCCAGAGTTCAGAGACATCCTTCTGCTTGGTGTCCATCCTTGCCCAGACTTCTGGAGACTCCCTGATTGCCCACCGCCCCATTCCCATGCTGTCAGCCTGCTCTCCAGCAGGGAAACCAAGCCAGGAAGGCTGGGGGAGCCCAGGGTGCCCAAGGGGCAGAGGAAGAGCAGGTGCCCCAGTGGGTATTACCCTCAGGAACCCTTTTTTCTGGGATGGGGCAGGTTCAGTGGCCAAGCAGCACCATGGGGCAGGGCTGTTAGTGCACACAGAGTCTCAGCCCAGTGGCTCCACAGCCAGGAGCTGGGGTCAGCCCTGACCGCTAACCCCAATCCCAACCCTACTGGCCATGCTTTCCCCTCCCCATCGCCTTGTTTGGGGCTGCCCCACAACAATCCAGCAGGCAAGGGCTGTTTTTTTATGGGCTTTAATCGAGACAGGGATACAGGTGTGGGTTGTGAAGCCAGGGAATGAAGGCTGCAGGGAGCCACTGGGGGTCAGTTGGGCAGGGTGGTCACCAGCTTGCAGTGCTGTTGGGGCTCGGGCTGGCAGCAGCTGGTGGGTCTGCCTGGAAAAGATGGGGGGTGAGCATGGCTGAGCTGTGGGAGACCAGGTAACACACAGGGGAGACATGGGCCTGGCCAGCCTCACACTGAGTGGGTAGGGACCCCACAGGGCTGGGTGGAGGATCCCCAGTAGGTGTGAGGAGAGGAGCAGCCTGGGGAAGGGCTGTGGAGGGGCTGGGAACTCTGTGGGGTGACATGGCTTTAAGCATCCCCATTACCCTCCCGCAGGGCTGGTCTGAGCCCCAGTGACAGCAGGACTCACCTAAGCAGCATCTGCCATGCATTTGTCTGCAGGAGGAAGAAACAGAGAGATCAGCTCCTCTGGGGGCTGCGGGACCTCAGCCCCCTGAGGGATCCTGAATGGGGGCACCCCACAGCTGGCCCCATAGAGAGGTAGGGACAAGCCAGCAGGGGCTCCTCCTTCTCAGTCCCCCTGTGGTATCTCACCCGCTACACCCCAACACCATCCCTGTGCTTCCAGCCTCACCTGTTTGGGGCAGGATGAGGATCTCGTCGTCTGTTAGCCCCTGCTCCCTGGAGAACTGGGTGAACATCTCCAGGCGCTCGGGACTCAGCTCCTTTGTCCGGCCTGCAGCCAAGAGCATGGTGAGAGGCAGGCAGCTGCCCTGTACTCACCAGCACAGGGGCACAGGCAGCCCAGCAAGGGGGTCCTGACACAGCCATCATCCCCCCAAGGTCACCTCAGCTTGGGAAATGACCCTAACCCTGCCCTTCTCCCATGGGAAAGACAGACATCCCAGGATTGTGGACAGCATGGGGATCCCAGGGCAGACGTACTGTAGAGCAGCACCATGGTGGAGGATCCAGTGCTCTTGGAGATCTGGGTGGCCACCAAGGCATACTCCTTGTAGTTGGTGTCCACCACATGGATGTTGTGCTTGCTGCCCCAGCCTGTAGGGGACATGAGGCACAGCTCAGCCTTGAGCTCCAAATCAGCCCCAGGGCAGGAGCAGGGACAGCAGGGCTGTGAGCGTGTCTGGGGCTGCCCCACTAAAGCTGGGCACTCACGTGGGCTGGTGTAGCTGAACCGCCCCGGCTGCTCTGTCTTGGTGTAAAGACTGTTCCTCGTCACGCACTGGTCACCTCTGGGGAGCACAGCAGTAGGGGATGCACCAGTGGCCACCCCAAGTAACCCCTCCCCACTCACACCCCCCCCATGCCCCATACTTGGGGTAGGTGGAGGTAACTTCAAGGTTCCCCTCTTCGGTGATGGAGATGATGGTGGTGCACATCTTCATCAGGTGCCTCTTCTCCTTGAACCAGTTAGAGTTGGAGGCCAGGCCAATGCTGTACCATCTCCCTGTGAGCTGCACACAACCTCCAGTCAGCCCCAGCTGGGCACAGACTCTGTCTCACCCCTCAGCCCCAGCCCAGGCCATGTCCCTCACTCCTGGCAGCCCATTCCCTAAAGCAGGCCAGTGTTCCAGGGTCCTCATTTTGCAGGGAGCTGCTACAGCTTTTGGCAACCACAAAACCCAGGAACAAGGAAACTCCTGTTTCATGACATGCCCTTCACTGCCCTTGGGTGTTTCCTTCCTCTTCATCTCAAGCCCAGGGAGTGTGACAGGACTGCCTGGCTCTGAGATACCATTTCCATCCATCTAGGGGTGTGAGGAGGGGTCAGGTCACTGACTTCAGCACAGCTCATTCCAGTCCAGTGTATGGAGCCAGCAGTGTGATGCCCCTGAGGGGAACTGCCAGCCTTGAAGAGCAGCTGTGCTGAGATCACCCTTGCAGCATATCTCAAACTCCTGTCCTTGCAGAAAGTGTCTCCCTCCATCCCCCATCACCTCCCTGGGGTGGCTGTGTCCCCCAGGACTTTCCAGGGGAAGAGGGGTATAGGGGATACCCTTGCACAGCAGCTCTTGTTTTTTTGTGGCCCTGGGCTGGGGTCTTTGTGCGGGAGGGGTTCCCATGGCCCATCTCTGTGCTGTCAGACTGAGACTGCATTTCTTACTCTCCCCTGTAAGATCCCTGTGCATTCACACCCAGTCCACCGCACAGCAGCAGTTTGGACCCATGCCTAACCCAGGGTTCTGCCACACAGGCTGGAGCCTGGATGCTGGATCCCTTCCAGAGCCACTTAAGCCCAGGTGCTGGGAGGTCCCCAGTATGGGGGGCTGCATGTGCACCAGTGCAAGCCTGGCCCCTCATCCACCTGCACCACCCCCTCCCCACATTTTCAGGGCAAGGATCCCCCAAAACACCCCAAACCTCCACAGAGGTGATGCCGGTTGGCCTGGTCACCTTGTCCTGCTGGAAGTCGGTTTGGACAGGAATGCTGTCCTGGGTGTGCAGTGTCCCGAGCAGGGCCAGCCCCAGGATGGTGAGCAGAGTGGCCTGCATGGCAAAGCCGAGCCGAGCCGAGAGCTGGAAGCAGAGTGCTGCAGTGCTGAAGAGTTTGTTGAGCCCCTATTTATGGGCAGGCGTTCCAGGGGCCCCCAGGGAGCCAGCCCTGCCTCCCCTCGTGCCGTTATGCAAGCTGGAGCAGGACAGAGCACTGAAGCCAAAGGGCAAGCAGGGGATCCTGTGAATGCTTCCCTCCTGTTGATACGACATATTTGCTCCAGGGTGCCAAACTGCTCTGCAGTGAAAACAGCTAGTGGCCAGCACAGTGGCCACCCTGCCCCCAGTGCTGCTCGGACCCAGAGTGAGGCTTTGGTGAGATGGAGGGAATGTCCAGTGCCTGCCAGGTCCCAACCAAACCCGTGGGACTTGACACCTACATGTGCTCCTCTGGGACCCCCTGCTTTGGCTTGACTTTGTCCCTGCACCATCCAAGCAAGTATCTCTACTGGCGCCAGCACCCTCGGGGGTGCGTCCCACTGGTGAGCCGGGGAGCCCCATGCTCAGCTCCCTGGGGACCAGCATGCAGCCAGATGTGCCATAGAACTTGACACCCCACCACCCTACACCCTTTTCCAAGAGGGGATGGAGACACCCTTCCCCTTGGTTTGGGGTCACAAGCGAGTACTAAGTTGCCCCCATCAATCTAGGGACGCCCCTGCAGGGTGAGGGCAGGGGATGTATGCTGGGTGCCAGCAGCAATGCCCACGGGTCTGGCAGGGTTTGGGCAGGGCTGGCTGTGCCGGGCAGAACCCCAGCCCCGCGGCCCAGGCCTGCCAAAGTGCTTTACATAAGGAGCATGTTTTCAGAACAGCTGGTTTTCCCCGGGCAGCCCCCCCTGCACATTCTCTTCCCCACACCCCGCTGTGACGCCGCCCTGCCCGGCCCCGCGGATTTATGAAAACAAAACAAAAGCTGAAGCAGGCAGGACTGGACATCACGAGAGCCTGGCTGGGGCCCTGCATGCTGGGCTGCAGCTCAGTCTCTCCCAGAGCCCATCCTTACTGTGCGGGGGGAACTCTCTCCATCGGGCAGAGGCAGAGGGAGCACCCAGGGCGTCACTGTCCGCCACGCACTGCGGTAGCAACACAAAGTACCCTCTGCTGCCAGGTACCCCCAGCTCCCTGCCCAGGTGCCAGGAGGTGCCCCATCGACACCCAGGTGGTGCCCAGCTCTCCTGGGGGTGGCAAAGCTGAGAGCCAGCCCCAGGACCTGGGTGGCAAAGCTGGTGCAAATTCAGGAGTATGGGAGCACCTGGGGGCATAACGGGACACCAACGACGGCAAGGGGCACAAAGAAGCAGCGCTGGGGGCAGGACAGGGTATCTGGGCTGTGGGTCCCCGCAGTAGCTGGACACAGACCCTTGGGCATAACCTCGGTGTTTGCAATCAGAAATGGTTTAGCCCCAACAGATGGGCTGAGACGGGATGATGTGTGTGGGGAATCCTTGGGAACCAGCCCAGCTCCCCGGGGCTCTCCCCTTGCTTCCTTATCCCCCTGCCCGGTGCAGCTACTTCGGGGTGCAGGTAAAGTGAGCTGGATCCACCCCAGCCCGTCTCAGGCTCGGTGGGCGGCTGGGCTGGACACGGCTGCCCCACACGTGGGTGGTGGGAGCAGGGGCTGGCTCCGGGCACATCACGTGTCTTCCCTTACATAATTCCCCGATAAACAACATGTGTTACCAGTTCCCGCTAGGATTGCAAAATGCCGGCGCTGGGGACAGAGGGTTACTCTCCGCTCCGGGGGTTGCGGTGTGGGGGGGACGGGCCCCCGCACGTGTCTGCTGCCGGGCCGCTCCCTGTCCCCTCCTGAAGCCACTGGCAATGGGTACCGCTTGCCTGCAATGCGTGGCACGGCAGCCTCGGCCAGGCTCCAGACACAGGGAGAAGGGGTCCGATGAGGGGCTGCGGCATTAATCCTGGGGGTCTCACCTAGTGGAACACCGTGAAGCCCCTCTAGGCCCCTGCCTGTCTCTCTAAGAGGTGCTGGCTGTGTGGGCAGTTGTCCAGTGCAGGGAGCAGCCCCTCGGGGAATGAACTTTTGCAGGGCTGGGTTAGGTGAATGGGATGTTTTCTAGCCCTGGAGGCCCTGGGGATGGGAAGTAGGATTGTGGGACTAGTATTTCCACCTCTGGGGTTCCTGAGTGATCTCCCAGCTTGTTGGGGGAAAAGGCAGATGCTGTGTTCTCCCCAGTACCCCACAGTCCATGGGGCATGGACTGTGGCCCCAGGCACGGTGCTGTTCCCCTCAGTGCCGGACCCTCCCTTGCCCCTGCCAGTTGGACCACAGGCACCACGTCACAGGAACCACCACAATTCTGTCCCACTCTCCCACGGCTGGGGAAGGCTCATAGAGACAGCAAGGGTCTGCGTGGAAGGGGGCTGCACAGCCCCCCAACACCCTCTTGGCACACCCCAGCCAGGAGCACATATCCAAGGCACTGGCAGCCCATGGTGGAGGCAGTGCTGGACTGGCTGGGGCAGAGAGGTGATGGGCCTGTACACAGGCTCTTCTCTGAGGCGTTTATTGGGGTGTTGCTGGCTGCTGCAGGAGAGTGGGGCACAGAGCAGAGGGGGAACACAAGCTGGGGGGCACAGGACAAAAACAGATGCAGCTGCCAGCACAGCTGGAGGGGCTGAGGTGCCCCAGGGCTGGTTCCAGAGCTGTGGAGCAGCAGTGGGAGCTGACAGAAGTGTGGCTCAGATCCATGTGGCCATGGGCAGCTGGGTGAGGTGAGGGCTGAGTTCTGGGAACCCCTGGCAACTCCATCTGCACCTACAGCTTCATTTCTGGAAGGAAGAGAAGTGCTGAGGGGCTGGGGGGGTGTCCAAGCCCAGCACCAGAGTTGGAGACCTACCTCTGCCTCCTCAAGCAGCAATGACAAGTGGTGGCGCTGTCCCCAGGGACCCGAGCCCTCACCCCAGGGTGCCCCTGTGCCAGGACATCTCATCCCAAAACAGCCCTCACCCCAGGAAATAGCAATATAGATCCATCAAGCCCTGTCTGACCCATGTAGGGGATGACTGGGGTTTGCTTTGCCAGGATGTACCTGATGCCCATCCTGAGTGACGGTTCACCATACAAGGGTACAGACTTTGTTCTGGGGAATGGTCTGTCATGGCCTCTCCCTTGCCAGACCAGCCCTACCCACACTCCTGGGGCAGGACCACACAGCCATGGTGCAGTGTGGATCTGGCCCAGTGTGCCCAGCCCACTGCCAGTACAGGGACACCCAACTAGTGCCCAGTGTGGGACTAAGCCTGGCACATGGGGGCACCCAGCGCATCACCCAGCACCCCCAACTCACCATCAAGGACGTGAAACTCATCTGCAGAGTCACAAAACCCTGCAAGAGACAGAGTCCGGGGGGGGGAAAATCACCTTGTCTGGGACCTGGCACTCTCCAGCCCCTGCACCACCAGGACACTGCAAGGCCTAGCCCCATCCTTTCATCTTTGTCCCTGGGGTGGCAGGAGAATCGAAACAGAACCCACACGGGTCTCCCTGAGGATCGTGTGCCACCCACCGTAGGTGGGGAAGTAGTAGGTCACATCCTCACTCAGACCCACAGCCCTGACGTGCTGCTCGAACTTGTCCATGACAGCGTCACTGACCAGGCTGGCCCGTCCTGCACACAGGAAGACACCATCAGTGGCCTCAGGCCTGGCCCTGGCCCGAAGCCCCCCATGTCCCTACACAAGGCTCAAGGCCCAGGGGGCTTTCAGCTCAGCTCTGTTCCCCCCTTACCCACTCCCCCACAGCATCGGGGGACAATTCTCCGGGTGAGAGTGACCCCCATTCCCATGTTAGGTCATCCGAGGCTTCAGCTGGCCTCTCCTGAGTCCAGCACAGGTTTTCCACCCTAGTCCTTCACCTGCCATGAGGCCCCGAGCCCCAACCTACCATAGAGCTTAACGGAGATGTTGCGGCCCTTCTGGTAGTAGAGGATGACAAAGCTGCTGGGGTCAGCCTCACCCACCACCACATCCACCCTGCTGCTTTCCCTATGGCCTGGGAAGGACGAGAGGATAGCCCAGTTAGTCCCAATCAATCCCGGTTAGCCTCAGCATTGTCCAGGGGCTTCATTTCACCACAAGCCAGGTGTACAAGGGCTGAAAATCAGGGCCAGAGTGGGGCACCCACGGGCACCAGCCCATGTTGTCACCTGTGATGGCATCCAACATTTAGGGACCCAAGACATAAAATGCTGGGAGTGCACTGGGAAGAGGGATATTGGTACCAAAACCCTGCTGAGAGCAGGACTGGGGAGCTCCAGCAGCCTCCTGTCATCCCACGCCAGTTTCCCTCACCCTTCAGCAGGAAGCGTCCAGGGGCCTGGGTGGGAAGGTAGTGCTGCCTGATTTCCCAGCACATCCTGTCCCTGCATGGGGAGAAGAGAAGATGTCAGCACAGGCTATGGAGGATCTTCCTGGGTCCCTGCCCACCCTGCCTGCCAAGGCATATATGCTGTCTGTTTCATTGGGAGTTTGTTTTCCCCCCAGGGAAAGATGTCCCAGAATACTGGGGAGACATTGTGAGAGATGCTGAGCCCAAAATCTCCTGAGCCTAAGGAGTCCCTGCCATCTCCCTGCAGCACTGAGCCTGGTCAGGACCTCAGGGCCCACCAGGCTGGGGAAAGTGCTCACAGGTGTACTGAAGGTCACCATCCTCAGATATGCTGCCCTTGGGATAGTCCCAAGAGCCAGTCCTGGCTGGGCCGCCATGGAGCCACCACATGCCTCAGTTTCTCTAGCCTGGCTGTCTTCACACTGATCAGCCTGGGCACCCTCAGCCCAGCCTGGACTAGTGGCCATGCAGGTGGTAGGATGCCCATCATGGCCAGAGCACCCATTGTGGCCAGAGCTTCTACTACAAAACTCTCTGGAGAGTATCCCACACACACTTGGCTCTAGGGCAGCTCTGTCCTCTTTGCAGCCTGTGGCCAGGGCACTGGTAGTGCTCTGACCTGCTTTCAGAGTCCCCATCCCAGGGCACCAGTCTTGTTCTGACCTGCCTGCAGCATCCCTGTCCCTGCCCGTGGCCCCTGTGCCCGGCATCACTCACAGTTTCCTGAAGGTGCTGATGGCCAGGCTCTGCCCATCCAGGATAGTCATTGTCACCATCGTGGCCTCCAGCTGGTGGCTGTGCTCTGCCAGGTAGCTGCAGCGAGAGGCCATGCCGACCAGGAACCACTTCCCTGAGAGCTGCATGGCACAGGGGTGGCACCATCTACAGGGCCACCAGCATGGGGTGCCACCACTCAACCACCTTGAGCACCCTCCTTCTCCTCACTTGGCACCTTTGCCCACAGCCTGTTCCTTGGGGTGTCCACAGGGCACAACTACCCCTCAGGTGTTGGCAGGTGGGATGGCAGGGCAGAAAGAGCCTGAGATGGGGACAAGATGGGGGTGTGTAGGGGATATCCAAGGCACCTGCCCATGGCTCACACTGCCCACAGCACTGCAGGCACCCTAATGCCACACTGGGTGTATGCTGGACATCACTTTATACTGCAGCCCCAGCTCGGCCCCACCAGCAGAGCCCCAAGCTCAACCCAAGCCTCAAAGGGCGGCTGCACTGGCCCTGCGGCAGCCCCAGATGGGTGAGGATCGGGGTCCCAGTGAGGCTCCAGCCCCTACGCCTGCTCTGCGGGCAGCTCTGCGGGCAGTGCTGGGGNGTCAGCTGTGGAGGGGCACACGGGATGGGCTGCAAGGGTGGGCGTGGGGGGGAAGGGCACAGGGGGTTAGCGCTGGACGGGGATACAGAAGGATGGGCTGCAGAGCCAGGTCTGGGGGGTACACCAGGGGTCAGCCCTGCAGGGGCACACGGAACAGGAGCCACCACGGCTCCCTGCAGCCCACCCAAGTGCAGGGTCAGCGGATGCCCAGAGACCCTCAGCCCAGCCCCTCACCTGGTGGAGGCTGAGCCCCTCCTGAGCCGCCACCGTCTCCAGCGCACTCTGGGGAGAGGGCGGCCGCCGTCTCTGCGCCGCCCTC